>VZRN01002074.1:2522509-2596988 GCA_013397935.1 Dasyornis broadbenti
CCCGCCCCCATCGCCAGAGGTGTAGGTGAGGCACTGGCAGCAGTGGTGGTGATGAAGGAGGTGGTTGAGGCTGCTGTGCTTCTATCCACAGACCTAATTCCATGCGGGTCATTTCACCTGGAGGGCCGGGTGTGTTTGCGCGGGAGAGGCTCCGGGAAATGCTCCCGGGCTAAGGGGAGCGTGTGAAAGACGAGCACGTGCTGCCTGCGGATAAGTTAGAAACAAGCAAGCAAAAAGAAATCATTATGCTAGAGCGATAAGGAATTGAAACTCTGAGCGGCAGAAGCGATCGCGTCCGTGCGTGTGACTGCGGACAGAGTGCGGGTGCCGCCGTGCTCGGCGGCGAGGGAGGGCGCGGAGCTATAGCTGGGCGGGCAGTACCGATGGATACTCTCAGTACAAGGCCACAAGAGAAGCAAAAAGCGGCGTTTCACAGGGATAGCTTACAGCTGCAGAGCGGAGTTAAAGGTACCTCGATATATGGGCAAAAAAAGTAAAAATCCAGAAGTTTGATGGATTTCTCTTTTGCTTTGAATGGTCTAGGAGTGGGGTTCGCAACACGGCAGGTGGGGAATGTGACTAAACCCACTGTGATTATCAGCAGCGAGGGAGACAAAGTAGTGATCAGGACTCAAAGCACTTTCAAAAACACAGAAATCAGCTTTAAACTTGGAGAGGAATTTGATGAAACTACTCCCGATGATAGAAACTGCAAAGTAAGTGAATTCTGGGGCTTCAGTCGCCTCTCTCGTTTTCCTTCCCACCCTCGCCCCCAGGTAATGATTTTGGTAGGGTCAAAGGGAAAAAAATGTAACTGCTGCTGCTAGTTAGAGCACTGCAAAGGACAGGAAAAATGGCAAGATTTCGTCTTGCTTGCCCTGCCTGCTTACACCATGCCTTTTCTGAATGTATCACGTTGCCAGCTCCCTGTCTGCCTTCCAGTGTCAATTGATTGTGTTAGTTGCCTGCTTTTCTCACGAGCCAAATATCATTTGGCATAACTTTTCCCAGTAGAAATAGTCAGATTTCTCCTTCCCTGCACTGTTGGGGGCTTAATATCAAATATTATTCCAAGGCACATCTGAAGCAGGTTCTTGTGAGACTGAAACTCAAAGGAAACAACTTTTTCATCCTTTGACACAAACAAGAATTGTGTGGATTTCATGCTTATAACGAGGATGATTCATAGCCTTGGCTTTAAAATGGCTGGGACTACTTTATCATTCTAGATCCACATCCATCTGTTGAAGAGAATTCAATAGAACAGTGCATGCTGAATGTGTGAGCAGAATTCCAAGTACCCCAAATAAAGGCATGTCTTTGTGTTTCTTGGTATCTCATAGTCAGTTGTGACCCTGGATGGAGAGAAGCTAGTGCACGTACAGAAATGGGACGGCAAAGAGACAAACTTTGTGAGAGAAATAAAGGATGGCAAAATGGTAATGGTAAGTATAAAGCACACTGAGCATTCACATGCACCACAAGCACTCCTCACTAACCCTTATCTCCAGCTTTGTGAACAGTGTGACTTAAACACAAACCCTTAAACTAATTGGTGGGGAAAGCTAGCACAGATTTTTCAGATATTTGTTTTGGTTTGGTTTGTGTCTTATTTTACTAACAATTTAAAAATTGCTAGTGGTTTTAGGCAGGCCTCTGGATTTCCAGAGTGTATATGTTCTCTTTCTAGACTTTTGTGTAAATACCCAAGAAAAAAGGTCCTGGTAAGTTTGTAATGCTACAGAGTTCTTGATTATATAGGAAATTATCTGTTCCGTGTGGCAACTTCTTAAAAACTTGGTTTGTGTATGCACACATAAATAGTATTTAATTACACAGAACAAGTAGTTTCCTGTGAAAATAAAATTACAATATTGCAGGAAGTAATACCATTTTCATATTTAATAATAAAGGGTTTAGTCCTCTTATCTTGTTAAAATCTATGATAAACAGCAATTGTGTGGAGAAAAGTGTGGCTTTAAATTCACCTGCTTTTCCTGACTTTTCAGAAACAAGAGTACGGGATGAATAAATGTTGTTACTTACTGTCCAGGGTAGCAATTCTCCTAGCACAGTGACGTAGCTTTCTGAAGCTACAAAAATAAAGTGTCTTCAGCTATACTAATCTATCAGACTTGGTTGTTGGAGAAGACCAGTTATTTTGTTTCCGAAATATTTTAGAGAGTATCTATGTGGATGAAGATGTGCAAATAATACAAACTTTAAAACATAGTGAAACACAACGTGGCAAGTGTTTCAAGGGAAAACACATGTTTTGTCTCTTGGAACAACTACACACAAATCACACAAATACAGAAAATCTTGTTCTTTGGAATTTGAATACAGTGAGGTGCCCTGTTCTACTTCAGGAAGTACCACCAGAATGCATACTGCAGTTGCTGTGCTGCACAATGCAGTTACTAGAGCATAGTTCTAGCTACACAGGGTATAGAATGCATTTTTTAAAGACAAGGTTCTCCTAGATTATATACCTATGCATAATAGTATAGAGGCCTTGGAATTTTAGATTGCACATCTTAGTGGGATAAGCTTTGGGAAAATAAATGTTAAGTCTGTATTAAAACAATGCTATATTAAAAAAAATTGTAAATTTAAATCAAAAATTCAACTGCCTTGTAAATGTGCATTATGTGTTTCTTGGGTGTGAAAGCAGCAAGGAGAAAGTATAATTTCTTGTGGGGACCAAAACTAAGGTTTTGCTTCTTGTTCATTTAAAATGTCAATAATCTAGAGCTATTTGTTTTTCTGTAAATTACGTAATGTAAACCAACCTTGATTTAGCATGGGCTTCATAATGTGTTAAACCATTACAGAAAATGGTCCAGCCTCTAACATGTCTGTCTTTTCCTTGGACTTGCAGACTCTCACCTTTGGTGACGTGGTTGCTGTTCGTCACTATGAGAAAGCGTAGAGTTTACCTGACCTCTGTCCAGATGTTACTTCTGCTGGATGGATTAATGTTCTGTCCATAATTGATTGTAGCTAAAATGCACAGTTCTGGCATGAAAGGTTAATAAAGGTTTTGGGGAGGGGGGTGGTTTTTTTTATAAAAAAAATTATGCCATGAAATTGGCATGCTTGTGCTGTATAGTGAAACAGGTTAAACTTGGCATTAAATTTCTGAAACACTTGCCTCTCTTTTTTTTTTTTTACAGTAAATGGAACATATTTGAACTGTTCTGAAATGCAGATCAAACAAATTAAAATGCTTTTTAAACCTGTGCTCCTTTTGCATTTAATCAGCTAATATTCCAGTGTCCCGGAGGGAGGTGTTCAAAGTTCCTTTTTCTGAATTAAAGGACAGAAAAGCACGTGGTACACAATGATGCAGCAGCCTTTCTGTGTGGTGTAGAGTACTTGGGGAAATGAAAAATTGATTTTGGTGGCTTTTTGCTGGAGAAATTTAAACTCCCTGTATTTATGTAGACAGAGAAGTGAGATGTTCAAGCCTGTTTCAGCTCCTCTTTTCACTGGGAACTTTGTTAGTCTGTGCAGTTTAAGTTCAATAGATTGACTGATGATGTTCCAGGGTTCATGGAGTTTTGGCTTAAATAGCTTAAAGAGTTTTTAATTTGTTTTGATAGATCTGGGGATTTTTTTTTTTTTTTGCTAATGTGCAAATATTGAAGTCTTTCACAGGGTGGGAGGAAAGGGTCAACATGGTAACCCCATTTCATCAGTCTCCATAGGAATGGGAGGAAAAGAGTACAACATGAACCTACTGCAATTCCCCTCCCTGAGCTGGTTTTTTTGTAGCTAATATGGTACAAGAAATAACAATTTGCACTGTGAGCAATTTAAAATAAAATGCTGCTTAAAAGAGATACATTAAAACTTATGACTGAACCGTATTTCCCTAAAAGACCAGAGTGGGAAAAACTGCCTTATGCTTAGGAAAATTGAAACAGATTTTTGGCAGCATGGTGGAGATTGTTTTGAGAGTTCATGTTTTCTACACACTGACTCATAAAACAACATGGAAGTGTAGATACCTACAGCCTTTTAAGCAAAGGCAGAGTTGAGTTGTGGATTTAGCTGGTCACTGCTCTGGGAGTGGTGTGTGTGGCTGCAGTGGGAGGTGCAGGCAAGGCATCCTGCCCAACTTCCCAGGCCTCATCCTTCAGATTTGCTGTGTGGTATGGGAAGAGGCTTCTTGCTTCCCTGGATAGATTGGATAACATGGATAACTCATCTGATGAAAGTTCACACATAACTGACACCTAACCCATAAAAATATAAATTTCAATATTTTAGCTTTATTTTTTTCATAAAAACTTGTTTGAAAGGAATATTCAAGTCTGTTTTCTGGGGAATGCTATGCATCTAGAAGACAGAGCCCTTAATGATCAGCCATTATAAATATGTTTTATTTGGTGGGTATTGATAGTTATTGAAATCCAGGAACCATCTTTTTTACATCAGAGAAAAGTAGAACTTGTTCCAGTGGTTTGGGAGCTCCATTCTCTATGCTTTGGGCTGCTTCACTGGTATAGTGCAAGTTACATTAAGCAGTATCTTCTGCACTTTAGTTTTATCAGTCCGTTTAATCCTCAGCTTCGGTATCTAATACAACCTTCATCTGCCTCCCCTCTGTTGCTGCCTGCTTGCCTCTGGGTGCATTTGCCGCATGACTGTCCTTCCCAGCCCCCTTTTCTCAGAAAGTTGGGAGCAGCTGTTTTTCCTTTACTGGAGTAAACAGACTTTCTTTCCCAATACTGGCATTCATCTTCACAAAAAATGATTTGTGGGGTCATGAATTAAAAAAGCTATTTTTTTTTCTTTAAATATGAGGAAAGAAATGCAGAGTCAAATTGTTAAGGCATGGTTTACAAATAAACCCTGAATGGTAAGTATTTTGCATTACAGTCACTTTTAAACAAAGAAAAAAAGGTAGCCTTTTAAACAAAAGCTACTTTTCCCTACACGCTATTCTAAAGATAAACAATATTAGTGTCAAATTAAGTAAGGGAGGAAAAGTGAAGAAGGGGTGCCTGTGCTGTAACTGATACTGCTCAGATGAGTGGAAAAGAGGAATATACTGACACATGGGACTTCCAGCTGCTAACACAGCTTTGCAGAGCCCTGGAATGCAGGTCTGAAAGGAGCAGCACAGTGAGCAATAGGATATTTCAGGGTAGCCACAGAATCCATGACATTATTATTGTGATCTTCCTCTAAAAGTGACACCTTATGAAACTACTCTGACTTCAGCAATAAACAGCAGCTCTGAAAGCCTCGGAGACTTGTGTTTACAATACACCTCATCACTCCCCTTAAGATGTATGGAAGGTGTACTTGATAGTATATTTCATCAAGTTGGTTTGGGGTTTTTTTGTTGTTGTTGGTTTGTTTGTTTGTTTGTTTGTTTTAAGCATGATAAGTAACCGGGATCCATTTTTACATGTATGCCATGAGAAACCTTCCTTCCAAGAGATGCTCGAGACTGGTGTGGGGTGTCGAGCACAGCCTTCCTTCAGGCGGCCTCACATCAGCCGCTGCCCCGACTTCAGCCCTGCCCGCGGCCAGGCTTGGCTCCTGCGAGCTCCTTAGCGCTGACCCGGGGGTGGCACCTCCTGAAGGTCAGCCCGGGCACGGCCGGCTGAGGGGACAGCCCGAGCCGCCGTCAGACAGCGGGGCCGCGGCCTGGGGCGGCTTCTGGTCCCGAGAGGGGCGGGCGGGGCACGGTGGTTTCCGGGGGCCCCGCGGAGAGCCGGGGCTTGCACAAGCCGTCCGGGGCTCGCCCGTTTCCCGGAGGTCAGGGCGGTCACACGAGTAGAGCCGTCGGCGGGCCGGGCGTTCCCGCACGGCCGACATGGAGCTGCGGCTGGCGCTCGGGCTGGCGCTGCTCTGCTCCGCGCTGGAGGCGGCGCCGACCGGCCCGCAGTGGCCCCGCTCCACCGTGGGTGAGTCGGCCGGGGGTCAGCGGCCGAGGGGCCCGGCCAGGGCCGCCCGTGGGGGTCGGNTCCTTTCCCTCCCCCTGGCACTGCTGCCCGCACATAACCTGCTGCCGTAGTATTCCCTGTTCCAACTGGCCTCGGCCGCACGTGACTGGTAGATCAGTCAACACGTCTCTTTTCAGGTACGGGGGGTTACTCGGGGTTTATATTTAGTTGTCCGGGCAGGCCGGCGGGTGAGGTGAGGTGAGCCCTGCCCTGCCACTGCAGCGGTGTCGACAGACACGCACTGCAAACACCGCGTTTGGGTGCTGTGCTGGCAGCGAAAACACGCACACACACACACACACACACACACACACACACTCACACTCACACTCACACTCACACACACACGCACACTCACACTCACACTCACACACACTCACACACACTCACTCTGAGTGGCGTGATCCCCGCTCGAGGCGTGCGTGCAGGTGAGCGCTCCGTAATGGTTTCCCACGGAATTCTCATTCCATATTACTCACTCTTGCCTCGGACCAAGCATGCAGCAGTGTCCCGGTGTTTCTCTTGTCTCCTGTTGGTAGGCGTCACAGTTTTACAAATTTGAAGATCACTTCTGATCTTTGATTCTTGAAATAAAACTCCATGGGTTCAGTCGTGTGGTGCCTGCTCAGCCACGGAGTGAGCATGAGACCTTGGGAAAAATCAATTTATATCCATCCCTATTTCACAATCACTGCCCCAGATACATGTGTGCCTTTACCAAGTTCTTTGAAACTGACAGAAAATTTCTCTTACTTTACATGAAACTTGAAGGCTGGTAGTCTAACACAGAGTTCGTTCATCCTATTCAGCATATTCCTATACTTCTCAGCTCCTTTATCCATGCAGTGCTATGTAACAGTGGCTGAGAGCATGTCAGCCTGGAAAGAAGTGAGTTGGTAAGGCTGACACAGTGCTCTATGGTGAGAAGTCCAGTCTCTTTGCACACATGCTCTTTCTTGCCTTTCTAGACTGTGATCTTTTATAGTAGCTTCCAGCCAGGGAAGGTCTGGAAAAATAATTAAAATGCAACACCCTCTCTTTTCAAGTAGAGTAGAGAAGTCCTTCTATTGCCTCCTCTACTTTCTGGTTTCCAGATTGCTATTAATGAAAAGGAGCTGATTTTTCAGTTCCTTCCAATCTCCATTTCATTTCTGGTGAATAGCATAAACCCATGCCTCTGCTTCTGTTTTCAGTTTTTCTAAGCAGTCTGCATGAAGGACTCATCAGGAAGAACTTGCCCACGCTTATCAGACAGGCTAATCAACAAATTGTTAAATTTATTCTCCTTTTCAAGACTTTAAAGAGGAGTAGCAGTAGATAAACTGGAGTGAGCTTGACATTACCCCTGTATATCCATTTCAAATGCAAATAATGCATTTTCTTTGTTTTCTGAAAACAGGGCAGTTCTGGCACATATCTGATCTACATTTAGATCCAACTTACCACATTACCTCTGATCGCACCAAAGTTTGTTCTTCATCCAAAGGTGTCAATGCCTCCAACCCAGGCCCTTTTGGAGACTTTTTGTGTGATTCTCCTTATCAACTTATTTTGTCAGCATTTGCATTCATGAAAGATTCAAAAGAGCAGGTTTCGTTCATGATTTGGACAGGGTAAGTGTTCAGGTCACTCTGTAGTTAAAGCTGGATAGCCAAATAGTGTGGTAATTCACAAGTTTGTATTTGCACCAAGAGATTTGAGTTCAGTATCTCACAAATGCTAGTTGTCCCTTTAGTTGTCCAAATGGCTACTAAGTGGAAGACTGAGTGAGAATATAAGGCCTCAGAAACAGACTTTGATCTCTGTAATAACTCTTGGACTGTTCATTGTGATATTTAGCGTATGGCTGTATTAGTGTAAGTTAACAGAAATGGTGCAGGGAGGGTGGGAAGTGGAAAAAGCAAAAAGAAGGGTCAGGGCAGTAACTGACTCATTGTAGGCCTCTGTTGAGTTAAAACATTTACCTTTCCTGTTCCAGTCTTCAGTATGAGAAAGTGGGCTTAATAATACTCTCTCACAGAGGTGTTATCTGTGAGGCTTTGTGTGCCTTAGCAGTAGGACTAGGCAAAGAAGTGTAAAAGGGAGGCATATGAGCAGCCTGACAGTACTTTGCTATCCAGGAATAGTACTGTGCCTTGTTACTTTCTACGTATTCATAAATGATAGCATTGACTTACCATTCTGCCATAGCAAAACTCTCAATTATACCATTTCACAATTTTTTATGGCATACACCAATGGATAATTTATCAAAGAGATTAGTATTTTTGTGTGTGAGAACTAGTTTGTTTATATCACTTACTTTTGCTGGGAAAGAGTGTTAAGAAATACTAATACATGAAGGCAAGTTATTATTTTTTTCACTTACCTTATTGTACTTAATTTTCAACAGGATGTTGTTAAAAGGCAAAAAAGAAACTAGCAATGTTGTGCAGGTGATGAGAGATAAATAACGCAAACTGCACAGTAGCTCAAAATGATGACTTCAATTTCTGAGAAATCTTCATTATAAATATGAATCATGGGATAGACATTGTCTAAACAAGTCTACTTGTTTTAGTTTTTTTAAACAAAAGCCCTTGTAGAGAGTGATATTAATTAAAGTGAATAGTAGTGTTATGTGCTAGAGTGTAGATGTGTTTGCAGACTTTTTTGCCTTACTTATGTTGCTAACAAACCTTTGTTAATCAAGCCTTTTCCTTTTTCAGAGATAGCCCTCCTCATGTTCCTGTAAAAGAGCTCTCCACAAAGCTGGTCATTAGCATCATTGGTAATCTGAGTTCTACAATTCGTAATTTCTTTCCAGATCTTCAGGTTTTCCCAGCCTTAGGCAATCATGACTACTGGCCACAGGTAAAACAAGTTAGAAATTTGTTCATACATCATACTGAGTGTGTTCCTAACTCCTGAAAAAGCAGGTCTGAAAAATAAGAGTTAATTCTGTGTAACTATTATTCTGAAAACAGAATTCTATAGTCCTTCAGTTAGTATTTAACATTATAAATAGTTCCACTCTAGAACAGACACTAATTGCTCACTCTCTGTGCTCTTACCTAAGGAAACATTGATGCTAGGTAGAGTCTGTACATGGCCTGAGGTCACACTAATTTACTGCTAATCATTTCTCTTGGTTTAGAACCACCATGTGTCGACATAGTTAATACACACTTATTCTGCCTTACTGTGATTGTCATGCATGTGTATGCAGTAACTTAATCTAGCAGAAATGACATCCTTAACGTACCTGTGAGCCTGTGGTAAGTTTCAAGGCCTAATGAAAGGCCTACTGGAAACCTGTCAGCTGGCATCACTGGATTTTTAAATGTTTTTTTAACTAAACTAATGTCAGAATTTTTGTAAAGTTCCCATAGTTTTGCCACTACTGTTAAAAATATGTCTGCTTTTTTCTTTCCTTAATGGACATTTAGAAATACTCACATTGATGATTCACTTCTTATGTGCAGCTCAGAATGGTGCTTTTTCACTTTGACTGTGCTGAATATTGTTCTTGGCATGCTCAAAAGTAAACAGTTGCTTCATTTGTCCTTTAAAGTGTGTTGCGGGTCGATCTGGCAGCACACTGGATCAGAAGCAAATGCTGTCATTGGATGTGAGGGGATCGGAAGGGATGTGAAGCAGGTCAGCTAAAGTATTTTGTTTGAAATTCCTCATGGGAATTCAGTAACAGCCCTTCACACCCTCAAAGCTTGTATTCCAGCTTTCTGTGGTATTTATTAGGCCTGTCAGGGTATAGGTTGGTGCAGTAGGTGATTGTATGATTGCCCATGTCATTGCTGAAGTTAGTGGTTTCTAGGTTGGGGCATAGCAGAGGTGCTGAGAGATGGGGCAAAGGAAACGTAAGAGACAAAATAACAGCCAGATGTATATTGGAAGTGTGAGCACACAAACCAAACTGTGATTTCAGTCTTTTGTGTTCTTACTGTGGTAGTACAGCTTCAGCTTTTCATATGCAGTAACACGGGGACAGGCTGGTTCACGAGAAACCACTGGTAAAGTATGTTGATAGATAACATCTTAACTGAAGTGTCACATGGTGTTTCATTTTGTTTCATTTTTAAAAATGTCTTAGCAGAGAATAGTTGTCATTCAGCAATCTCCTTTGATAGAGGAAAAAACCCTACAATAACCTTGTAAACAAAGAATGTAGGGACTTTTTAAACAAATATGAATTTTGGTTGTGAAATTAAATCTGAAGATAGAAAAAAAAAAAGATGCTCGGGAGGGGCAGACAGGCACAAATAGAAGATTCTTGTTTCACACTCTTTCTCCTGCTTTAAACAAATCCCCAAACTGCTTCCAGCAGTTCAGAGAACACTGTCTTGCCTGGGTACAAAGCACCTTCAGCCCATAACATGGCCTCTTATCTGATACCAGGTTTTGCTGTGTCTGTTAGTGACTGTTAATTCCGGCTCAAAGCTGTCCCTAACCCATGTCTGTGCACTGCAATCAACAAATGTCTCAACAGACGTCTGATTGCTCTGCTCCTAGACAAAGACTTACAGCCTAAACCTCTAATAATTAGGTTTCGTTTCAAAGATCTTTGAAAGGTCAAATTTTATGTTTAAGAAAACATGTACTACAGTTTTTCAACCCCTGTTTTTTCCTTCTAGCCCCAAGACTCCAAGCATATTTTAGGAAAGGCAAGGACAGGCTGGTATCTTCCTGTCAGGGTTAGATCAGAGCATGGGTCTCATCAGGCTGTGGCTCATACTGAAGAGTGCTATGGTCCTAATTAGAGCCAGTGGGAGAAAACATTGACAAAACCTTTTCATGTACATTTTAAAATACTTTGTTTCTAGAAAAACAGGACATCATGGAAATATTTTTGAATTTCACCAGAATGTTTCTGAGGTCCATAGTGGAGTTTTGGGGAGCTGCTATGGACCCTAAGTTGCTTGAAAAAAAAAACTTGTATTCAAGCTTTTCATCCAAAAGATTAGATTTTTAGACTTAGACTTGTCATTTGATATATTTATTAATTTTGCAGAATGTATGGGTTTCCACTCAGCTGTATTCCTAAGGCTTGACATATTTCTGGCATTAGTTTAGTAATGCATTAACAAGGCCATGCAATCAGTTCTGACTAAATTTAGCCATTTGTTCCTGATCAGCAATACTGGATATTCAGAAGCTGTTTTTCTCCTTTCTTGAATTCCTCCTCGTGATGACTGTATACACGTACATGTTATGCAAGAGGTCAGACAAAATAATTTAGTGGGTTTTTTGTCTTTGTATCTGAACGCTAAGACTTAGGCAGGTTCCCCTCTCTCACAGGACCAGCTTCCTGTAACTACCAGTGAAGTTTACAATGCTGTAGCAGATTTCTGGAAACCTTGGCTAAATGATGAAGCAATCAATACCTTCAGAAAAGGTAAAGTATGGCAGTAATTGTGAAGCTAGGGCTTAGAGAACTAATGTTTCTATGGATTTGTCCTGTTTGTTTAGCTAAGTCTCATAGGATGAATCAGAACAATGGATTATCTGTAATGCTTCTCCTGGAAGAAGTTACTCATCTTTTTGAATGGCAATGCCTATATTGAGAATACATTTATTCCTTTCTGATGCAATATTTATCATTTCCTGTAACATGTACACTGTTATTCACTTTTTACCAATGCATGTGAAATACCTTTCTGCCTTCAAGACCTCATAATACTTTTTAGAGGGAGGCATATGATGCACATGAAAACTTTACTTTGATGGTAAGAAACTGTTAAAATGATGTTTCTGTTTTAATGCTGTATGTATTTCAGAGCATATTGAATGTGTGCATTTTTATTCAGGTTATGGTAGCACATAGTTGTGGTGATTATACTATTAATATTTGTGTCCAACTTACTAAACTGGTAGAATGTTGATATCCTAATTGGGATTTTTCCTTTTAGCAAAGGTCCGAAAAATTCAACCCAATTTCCAATCCACTCAAACATTAGGGATTTGGAAGTTTAATTTGTGTTTTTGTGTCCTGAACAAGAATAAGCTCTGGATAAGAGTGGAAGTGGAAACTTGAATAAGGACAGTAAAACTCAAAGAGGCAGACCTTAAATGAAATTCTATTGTTATACTTCTATTGCCATGACTCCACTGAAGTCCATGAGCTATGAAGTTATACCTATTGAAGAAGCTCAGAATGCCACAGAGAATTTTGGGAGCAAGGATTGAAAAAATGTGATCTTTTCATCATCTCATGAGTCTGAAGTTAAATGACTTTCACAGTACAAGGCTACTAAACTCAAACAGTTCTTCCTGAAAGAGCCTGCATATTTGCTATATTTCAAGAAGTATGGACCTTTAACAACTACTGTATCTGTCAATGTGGAACACATATTACAGGGCACTTCTTGCATGTCAGTTGGATAATTGCATCTAAATACTGTCAATCACAAAGATAATACAATAATTCATAAATAATTCAGTGTCAACTTTTACTAAAATGTGGCTGAAAACATTGTTAATATGTTCTGTTGTGATAAGGTGACTGTGTGGCTTGAATAAGCATGACATTCTATTAGAAAGGGTAAGGTTGGGTGTTTTGTCAGTGGTGTACTTCGATTATAAAGTTGTGCTTTGAAGCCTTTAATTTGTCATATCATGTGGTCTTATTTTCACAGGTGGCTTCTACACGCAGCTGTTTGAATCCAGTAATAGCTATCAACCACTCAGGATAATCAGTCTGAACACAAATTTATATTACAGCCCCAACAAGGTAACTGTGAATATCACTGACCCAGCCAACCAGTTTGCCTGGCTGGAGGGAATACTTGAAGCCTCTTCACAAAAGAAGGAAAAGGTAGGGATCAGGAACAGAACCTATCATTATTTGTTTCAACTTTGGAAAAAAAAAAAAGTAAGAAGTAGAGACAATGAAAGTATAAACATGCTTCTAGAGGAATATTAATGCTGCCAAAGATACTACAAAATCAAAATTTTATTTTTTAATGATCTTCCTTTAATATGCACATTATACTGCAACAATTAATAAACTAGTTGAATGAAGCTTCTCAAATTATACAGTAAAATTCCTTTTCTACTATGTAAAATACTGTAGAAGTCAGTTTCTGACTGTTTTACTCATAGCCTTTAATTTTAAAACATAACTCTTGGCCTAAGACAAAAGCTAGTGTATTTCATTTGCATTGTAATGTAATCAAAAGTATCAAAACCAGACATTAGAAAGGAGTTTATCAGCCACAAAACTTAGCCAGACTGCAGTAATTGCTATGATTTCAGTGTTACAATAAATTGTCTTATAATATTCGAGTTTTGAAGTGATGATTTAAATTGTTGGCTCCTGATTGATTGATTGATTGATTTGGGGATTGGATCATCATCTGAACAGAAGCGTTTAATTTGAAACATGTTTACATTTCACTACAGTGTTGCAATTTTAGAAATATTATATTGCAGTCAGGAGAAAGGAGAGATTTCCCTTCCTCATGAAACCCTGCAGCATGTTACTTGGTGTGTGCAGCTTCCACTGAGTCTCTACCTCAGACAGAGGAGTTTTAACCAATTTTCCACGTTTCTGGTGACTCTCTAACCATGCAGGCTCTGTAATATTCAAACATAAGTTTTCCTTCTATCCTGTTGAGATGCCAAATTATAAGCCTTGGCCCAGTAACTTATTTTTTCATTTGAAGTAATTCATAACATTTTCCTTAGGCCTAAAATCATGCATAGATTTATTGGAACATTTTTTTCTCCCCAATAATATACTAAATTGATACTATGAAGTTAAGCAATGTTACTGTTGGGATTTTATTTTAAAAAAATCATGATTTACAGCTTTTAGAATGCCATTTTTAAGATACCATTTTTATGAAAATGTGGTAACCACTTCTAGGTTACAGCTGAAATTTTAAGTTTCAAATGAAGATGCTAATTCTGCTTTCTGTATTTAATTCCTTAGGTGTATATAATAGGTCATGTCCCGGTAGGATACTTGCCATATGCAAGGAATACTACAGCTATCAGGGAGTATTACAATGAGAGACTGGTAAAGATTTTTCGCAAATACAGTAGTGTTATTGCGGGCCAGTTTTTTGGACATACACATAGAGATAGTATCATGGTCCTCCTGGATGAAGAAGGTAATGATGCTTGTTGACTCCTGAACTTTTTCTTCCTGATTAAAAGCAAATTAATGCTTTCTTGCATGTTCTTACTAGCCAGCCTCTGTTATAAATGATTGAGAAAGAAAACTGGAAAATGCTGCTATTTAACTGCAAGAGTTCAAGTCTCACACACTCTAATTTTATTTCCAAAGAGAACCTTGCAAGGGTGACTGTCTTTTTTTGTTGAAGTCAGAAGAGACTCCCCAAGCTTCCTGTTTTTTTTTTTTTTTTTTTTTTAATGAATGCTTATGGCTAGACAAGAATTTCTAGTCTTTCCTCTCCGCACTCTCAGTGACATGGGCAAATTATAGTAGCCAGTTGCTATTGTGTAATGTGTCAAAGGAAATGTTCTCAGGCCAGCTAGACATGCTCTATGTTCTTGTGTTTCCTGCATCATTACTGTGCCTCTCTGCTGAGTTCCCTGCTGCTTCAAAGTTAATTAAGATAAGGGTAAGTAGGAGGCAAGGGAAAGAAGGTCTCTGCCTGTTGCATCTCTTAGATCAGCTAATTTCCCTTCAAGAAAATCACCCACGTTGAAATTTTTGTTTATTGCTTTGAAATCCCTTAGTTCTAAGCATGGGCATGGCCATATGGAGCACTCTAACATCTCTAACAGAAGATCTCTAACAAGTTTTGTCTGCACCATAGAACAGTCAGAGGTTCATTGCTTTGCTTTATGTAAAATACCCGAATGTTATTTGGCTCTTCATCTGTGTTTTATATAAACTCATATGAGCAATGCCCAAAGTGCTGACTAGGTAATACTATTCCAAATTTTTTACCTTTCTACATAGTGTTAATCTCCAGTAAAAAAGAATCCAGCCTAGTGAAAGAACTGGCATCTTTTTTTTTATTATTTTTTTAATGGTGCTCAGTGCAATCTTATACCTGCAATTTTTTACACTGTCTCATTTGTTTATGAAACCATCATCTCTACTGCATATTTCATTGAGGACAGACTGATCTTGGTGTTTGTCATTAAAGTTTGCATGTGCAAGTAACTACTTCCAAATTATTTTAGTAATTTTGCATCTTTTGACAAAATTTAAACAGTAATCAAATACACACTGTATTTGTCTGTACAGTTTTAGACTGTCTTCTATTCATGACATTTTCCTCGTGACAAAATTCCAGAGAATTCAAGATAAATGCAATATTACAGCCAATATTAGTGTATTGAAATAGAGTTCAGTTGTATCTTCTCCAGAAGAATCTACTGATTTCCAAACCTTCAAACCTTCTGCTTATATGTGGAGGCTGACCTTGTGATTTCACTGCTGTAATGTTGTCAGAGATGGGAATAGTAAGGGCTTCCTTCTTGTTCCACAGAGAACCTCTCAATGTACTCACCTGCATATTCTGTCTCAATAAAACCCACATACATCCTCATGTTTCAGTTGCTGTAAAACTCTGTGTTCACACAGGAGGTGCTGAGCTAGTCTGGATGGGTGAAGTTAGGGTCAGGTGATGAAACAGCACCTGGTGTTTTTAGCAACATCATAAATACATAAAGCAACATGTAAAACACAGTATGGAAACAGCAGCTAAAGGTTTTGAATATTTCTTTAGTAGAAATATACAAAATACATTGACGTTACATATAGGCAAGACCATTTTGCAGTTTTGCACAGCTAGTTGAATTGCTTGGGAAGCCTCTAGTACAGACAGGCTTAAGTGGTACACACTGGAGTGGGTACTGTGGTGTTTCACACAGGTTTTGGTCTATCCACTGGGAGTATGGCAGTTCACAGTGATATAGCTAAATCAGGTGAAAAAACTGCTAATGTCTTTAAACCAGTCACTCTTGGTTTTGCTGTGTTGGTACTCTACAAAAACATTTATTTGACAAAGAAATGATTGAAAGGAAACTGTCTCCTCAACTTCCTTTTTTTCTGCAGAAAAGCCAGTCAATTCCTTGTTTGTGGCACCTGCTGTAACTCCAGTGAAGGATGTATGGCAAATGGAGTCCAATAACCCTGGTGTCAGATTGTATCAATATGATCTTGTTGACTATAGTTTGCTGGTAAGTACAGATTTTAAAGCATTGTTTAAGGCTTTAAATATAGTGTCAATAGAAATTATAGCGAGATGTCAGCCTTTGTAGTATTATGGCTACTGGTGATGGAATTTTGGTGTCTACTCTCAATTTTTCTTCCTGGGCAAAGGAAAGGAAATCTGAAAGAGAATTTGGTTGGTCTTTCTGTGCCTGCAGAACTACCCAGTACTTTCTGCTCTTTATGGAATACTCTTATGATGTAGGATCAAAGACAGTCAGAATTTTTCTGGGCAAAATCCTAAAACTATTTGCAGAGAGCTCTGCGAGGGTGAAAGAGGTTCACCATAATCCTGGGCTTGTTTACATACCAATGTTGTTTGCTGGTGATAGCCCAAGTTTTGGGGTGCAGCCCATGAAATGCTTCTAAAGGGTAAAAGGACTGATGAAGAAAGCACTTTTAAGCATATAATGTATTTTGTAATCATGCACCTTCCTATATAGAGTTTTTATAGGAAACGTTAGAAAAATTTAGAAGGAAAATAAAAAGTAGAATGCTTCTACTTTGTAGTTCCATGTGATTTTTTGCAGATAAAGTGAATCCTGTGTAATTATTTTGGCTGTGAATGGCTTAGACTTTCTCTCTGTAATTCAGGATAAAATCTTGACCCTGCCGAGTTCAGTGACAATGCACCCCGCAGCTTGATTGGGACTGAGGTTTCTCCCTGGATACCTGTGCTAATTCAGGCAGCTCCTTTCTTGTGCAGTTTTCACTGCATCGACATCTCTCCTTTTTCCTTAACTTCTCCCTTGGCTGTTCTTGTTCTGTCCATTCTGCCCCTCAAGTAGTGCCTGCAGAAAGGAAACTTCAGGCTCTCACCTGTTTGCCCCACTACTAAGGCAGACATGAGCATAGTGGAGTTTGGACAGGAAAGACCTCTAACACTGCCACTGCTGCCTTTGTGGCTCCTTTTTCTTCTCCTCCCCATCCCCCCAACCATTACTGCTCTGCAAGTACCAGCTTTGGGTGTAAGCCCAGCTCTTGGGGTGGGACGTGACCTTCTATTCACATGTGAATAATGAGGAGTGACAGCTTCCTAATCAATATATCACTCCAGAGACTTAATGAAGCAGGGAAGAAAGCAATACAGCGGTGCCTATTTTTTCTTTCTTTTCTTTTCTTTTTTTTTTTTAACTGTAGGATCTTTGGCAGTTTTACTTGGACCTCAGAGACGCCAACAAGAAAAATGAATCGAACTGGAAATTAGAATACATCCTGACTAAAACTTATGGCATTGAAGATTTGCAGCCAGAAAGCCTATATGAAATGGCCAAGCAGTTGTCTATGCCACACAGCACACTGTTTGACCAGTATTACAGTAACTATATTGTCAGTTATGACAAAACTATTCTCTGTAAACAGGGGTGCAAGACCTGCCAAATATGTGCAATCCGATATTTAGATTATTCCTCATACACAGATTGCATCAGTCGGGAGGCAACATGGAGATGAAATCACTGTGCAGTTAATGCAGACAGTGACTTTAGCCTGTGATTTAAAGAACCTGCTTGTTCTTTCACTCAAGCACTGACATGCTGACAGGGAGCCTGTGGGACTTCTCTGCTTTTCAGGGGAGCAGTAAAATTCCTTATATCTTTCTTCTTGCAAACACATTTTCCTTTATCATCTAAATAAAAGTTTATTGACTATGTAATAGTGGCCAGATACTTCGCTGTTGTCTCAAGTGTCCTGTACCCTCTGTAACAGGCTTCCCAGTATGTGGGAATAGAAGTTACTCACTCAGGTCTTTGTAAATCCAAGTCTTATTTCTCTGAGTGTGTAAACATAAGCAATGCCATTTCAGGCATGGGATTTTTATGGGGGCAAGTTTCTACCATCTGCTGTCAAAATTTGCAAATTGAAGTTGGCAAAACCTGCATTTGCTGAGACTTGAGTGCAGTTATGTTGTTGATGCAATGCCAGTATTAGGTATCTCCCCATGCCAAGTTTTCCTTGTTAATCCCTCAAAACCACTTCTTAGGGGCATTTTCTAATGATAGCATAAAAGTGACTTACTGGAACACAAACCTCAATCCTGTAAATGCTTAATCTAATTTTCAGGACATGTGTGTTCCCCAGTACGAAGTGCTTTTTTCTTATGATAGAACTATGTACATTGGTACAGCTATCAAGGAGTGTCCTGGTATGAGATTTTGCAGCAGACTATATATCCGGTTTAAAGTGATCAACATCAGTAATTGGACATAGCATAGACATTCTCTGTGTGGCACAGATAAACATGCACTTGCCATGCTGCTTCTTAGGTTTCCTTTTTTTCAGAGAGCAATCTAGTACTTAATGTGAAAATTATCACATGTTCAAATTTATAATTATAGAGATTGCTTCTTCCTCTTCTTATGGTTAAATAGGTGCACAAAATGAAGCTATTAAGATGGCCCTTTATTTGGTGCATGTATAACCAAGAAGGACCTTTACCCATTTTTCTGCCACATCAAGAGCTATACTTTTGGAAGCTTTGGTCAATACAATAAAACACAGACCCTGCTTTATATTATCCCTGAGTAAGTGGATCTGTAGAAGTGGCTATGAGATAAATCCAGTTGATGGGTTTTTTATAACGAGATTAAAGCCTTTACTGTAGCTGTTGAGGAACTTCCTGGGTTTGCTTCTACCCATCTGTAGCATGCACAACTGTAGATGCAGATACCTCAGATTTGTCATTAATCAGTCATCCGCAGAGGAAATGCTTGGTTTGTTAAATTTGCATTCAGAGACAAATCTTCCAGTGCATGGCAGACAGTCCTGTATTTTAAATTTGGTGCTTGGAGAAGATATGGTAAGCGTGTAAACCCTTTAGAGCTATCTGCTCTGCCTACTCTCAAATGGATCTGGATATGTAAATAATCTAAATTAACATGGGCACTGTACAGACTGTGAGTGTACAGGCTGTGAGGAAGTGCCATAAAGTTCATTATTCCCTGCGTGTTGGATGTGTTCCTTGATTGTGTTTCTCATGGGTGTGTTTATTAAAAAAATGCCTGTTACCAGTCCATGTTTTCCAAGGGAAGCAGGCAGAGTTGTGGGTGGATAGCATAAGGGCAATTAGAGCTGGTAGAATAGTTGAGCTTCCTCCAATTTGCCAGATGGATTTTGTTCAGTTCAGTCTTGAGCTTTCAACCATGCTGGTTTGTTTCTATGAGTGCTGTAGTTTCTGTTTTAATCTTAATACCTACAAGACAATAAAATTACCTAGTTGTATTCTTCCATTACAGGCTTCTTTACTGCCAGACTTTAGGGAGAACTGGACCATGTGGTGATTTAGCAGCTACAGAACTCTAGGAAGAGGGATATGCTGTATGCTGTTGATGGGATGTTTTGGGGGTTTTTTTTGGTGTCTTTGTGTCAGTAGATGTTATTCAACGAACATGAACAAATGAATGTCTGCAAATGTCTAAATCCAAGCTATGATCCACACATGCCTTTTATTTTAGTGTGGACTTCAGTTGAAGCCAAGAGTTGAATGGCACCACCCAAGGTGTTTTTTGCTTCAGAGGGTTATATCCACCAGGGTTACGTTTAGCCCATGGTTATATCCCCCAAGATACATCCTGTTATGCAGGCTGGCATTCTCTGCTTTTTCTGACGGTAACTGCAGCCATGCAAGTGCAAGCACAACTGGGCAAGAAAGATCCAGGAATACATTTTACTGCATCATCTTGTAACTCAGACAAAAAACAAGGAGAGAGTTTCTAGAAATGTTGCACTTTAAAATCCATGAGATAAATCACATGAAGAGCTTAGATACGTAGGCACTATGCCTGAGTATAAGGAGAAATAGAGAGACACCACGATCTTTTTGGTTTGGGTTCCTACTTTATTCCTTCATGGATTTAGAAATGTTCTACAAGAAAGTTATCCTATCCTGACAGAAGCTTTTCTAAGGAATCATGGAAAATGCCAAAGAAGCATGACCTGAATAAAGTAGCTGACTCCTGCAGACCAGATTCCCGCTTCACTTTTGAGATGATATTTTTACGGCCCCATCGTGAAATGAAGAATTAGGGGGAATATTTGTAAGGCCACATTTGACAGAAGGACAAATTACACCACCTAGTGGAGTAAAAAGGTTTTAATTTATCTGCAGTTGAGCTAGAGGCATATAAACAAGGATTTCTCAAATATTCTAGGGTTTAACTCCTAGCTTTTGAGGGTAACTAGTTTTTGAAGGAAGTACACTACTTCTTTGTAGCAGTACTGCCATGTTGGACAATTTTTCTGGGTATTAAATGACTGCTGGCTTCTAGAGGCCATGTCACTTGATGGATCCTGAACCCTGCAGTAGGTACAATCTCAGCCCACATCCAGGGAAGAACTGAATCCTGTGGAAGCTTATGTCTACGTTAATAGGTGCTGTAGCCTAGTAGAAGGGCCTTCTCTAACAGGAGGGTTGGTGCTGAGGAGCTGATGTGACTGCTGCACATTTCAGTAGCAGCTGAAGGATGTTAGATGTACCTTTGCAATGCAGCTGCCAGCTGCAGTTACATGTGAAAGAACATTCTCCAAGAGCACTCTGCAACATGAATTAAAGGACAGTAAGTGAGGATGATCAGTAAACTGTGTTCAAAGGTGTGCTTCTGATCCAAACCAAAGTGCAGGTGGTCCAGATGCACATGCTAATTGCTTCAGATTGCACTCATTAGTGTTTGGATGTGATCTCATCACTTCTGTTGTTTTCACTTGTCAGTCTGAAGAAATGAAATCACTGGAGGAGATGGGACTGGAGGATATGTGAGTAACATATTGTTAGTAAAACTGATGAGCTCAAGTTGTCTAAAACCAGAAGTAACTAAGTACATGTATTCTCTTGTGGTGAAATGGACAAATGATGAGCACATAGCATCTCCAAGGATAATTCTAGCGTAATGCTGTACCGAAGTTCCCTCTGTGGAAACAGCAATCTCAAGATCAAGACAATGAGTTGTCATATTGGTCTAAGAATAAAATAAACCTCTTGGATGTCCCTCTCATGCCCAGTCAAAAGGAAGTATGACAATGCCAATGAAGAAAGGAACTTTCATGATTGCTTTCCTTCCTTATTTTCCAAAAGCTAAAGACTAGCTTCTATATGCTTACCACTAGAGCTTTCAACAAGGTAATTCACTTGTCATCTGTCAGCCCTAGTTTTCTTGTTCTGCTGGAGTAATGTCCTATCTAGGAATTCCGCCAGTTTTGTTATTTCCTGGTCTGCAAAAAACCCTAGTGTAAAGTGAATGTTGTTTTCATACTGTGTGTGGAATATCACAACTGTAGGAACTGAAAAAAAAAAAAAACCCTTAGAGAAAAAAAATAACCAAAAATGTTAACTACTCTATGTATGCTTCATTAGTTCCTGGTGGTTGTGGGAACAGTGAAGGCGTCGTACCGAACATTACTGATCACCATATGTGAACTCCTGCCAAAGTAGGTATCAGGAGAGTGGTCACATGTAGGATGGAATATGCAGTAAATTTGTGGATGACTGAAAATACAACAAGGGATTCAACTAAAAAAATGTTGAAAGCAAAACTTCTGGAAATGTGGCAACCTCAGCCTCAAGGACTTTGTGAAGCAGTGGAAAGAGCACTGACATGCTTACAGATGTGGCCAAATTGCAGTTCTTCAAATTCAACTTGTGTTCAGTGGTAGGGCTGTATTTATGGACTGTCTAGAAAATTCCTTCTATTATCTGCATTTGTATCGAATTTTATCTGAATCTACCTGTCAAATATGTTACAGCTAATTACTGAAATATTCCATCATCATGCCTTCCAGCTTGCACTGGGTAAGAAAATTGGACACTGTTCTCATACCCTATGAACTCTGGTGGATTTCAAAACAACCTCTCAGACATCAGGAATAATTGAGCTGGAGAAGTTGCAAATGTGGAGCTAGGCAGATAAAATTTCCCCAATCCTGAAAAGCATCCTGAGATTTCAGTATTCCCCACTGAAATAAAACCAAGACCATGTCAAGGTTTTAGGCAGGGAGAAATGCAAAGTGGGGATTTGCACCTGAGCCTGTCACCTTCCCCCTCAAGCATTTGCTGTGTGTTGTCATGTGTTGACTATGTTTTCTCCTTCTACCCTGGAACTAAGCAACTTTCTAAATTAAAATTTTCATTGGGACTGCTATGTTTATATAAAAAATTCTGATAGTGACGCAGTGTTTTCCACTGAAACTATTAAGCAATTCTCCAGACTTCTCCCACATGCCATAAAGTTTGACACCTTGCCTGTCCAACAGAGTACATGCCAGTGAATGCCAATAAAGCTGCAGCAGCTTTATGACCCAAGATTTTTGATAGCTTGTGCAGATCAGATGATCATCTGGTAAATACTGACTTTGGAGCACTGAAATTAGGGAAGTGATGAATTAATGAAGAAATGAATAATTCTACTTGAGATTCAGGAATGGGTTTTCAAATACACCTAAAAAGTATTTCTGTGTGACATAATGAAGTCCTTCCTGTAACTAAACAAGCAGACTCAGGTAGCAGTAGTGTCTGTATCTGTATACTGCTTTTCTTGGAATAATTCCCCTTGTAGCCCAGAGTGACACGATAACAGCTCTCCTGCTTTCCCTTCCAAGTTACCTGGCATGTTTGCCTGTATAACGTTGATTTATGATATGCAGATACATACCAATAGACTGAAGCATACAAACCCAAATGGATTGTGCTCCCAGATGTTGTACTTTGATGTCTGTTGACTAAAGATAGAAACCCCTAATAGTGTTTCTAAGGAAGTAAGACACTCTGCATCTTGTGGATTGAAATTTACAAGACAATTAAGGCATGCCTAAGGCTGCTAAAGAATAGCAGTTTCTCTATGATCTTATATAAGCATTGAAACCCAAATCTCCAGTATTCAGTCTAGCAGGATCTTCCTTCAAGTGGGGGTGGTGATACAAGCCTGTGGTTGTGTCACTCAGAATATGTGCAGAGAGACTCCTTTTCCAGATGGGTAGAGTGCCTTAAAACTCTTGCATTCTGCTCTGGCCTTTTTATGCTTTATAAAATGGGAAACATCCATTTTTAAACACTTTTCAAAAACATTCCCTGGCCAACTTCTCATTCCTATTTTGTTGAACATTTTAGGCAGAACTTGTCTGATATATTAGAACACTTTACACCTATGAAAGCTGCCATCTGCCACATATCCAGCTGAAGCTTGAGACCTTGGTAAAATATCATGCTAAAAGATTCTGAGGTTGTTGCAGCTGACTGCAATGAAGTGTGCATTCCTACCTAGCCTTAACTGAGTCACTGCAAAGAACATTTAACTCAGTCTTTCACAGGAGGGGATACTTGATGTTTTTGCATCAACCTAGCTGAAACCTTCCAGCATTTCTAACAGACTTTGTTGATAGCTAACAAGACATGCTTCAAGCTGTCTGTTCTTAACAAAGTCTCCTCATTTGTTGTTTCTGGTTTTGTTTTTTAAATCTAATTGAAAGTATTTATTCAGAGCTTGAAATTCTATACAGGCACAGGATTTGCTCAGAATAATTGCCAGTGTACAATGGAGGACTTTTCTATAGTATTTTTTTTTTCATTTCTCCCCTCCTCCAATCCCCTGGCCAAAGTAAATTTCTGCTAAGCAATGTCAAAAAACCATAGCAACTATCTTGTGACAGAGCTGAGGAGGTTTTGTTCTGCAGAGGACCCATTAATCACTTACATTGCCCTCAGCCCACAGTCTCCTCCAATGCGATGCTGGGAATTTTCTGCTGAAAATGGTTGCTAAATATTTGTATGGGTGAAGAGCTCCCCTCAAACTGACCCACGGGAGGAAGCGGAATGTGTTACTTGTAATATGTGAGACTCTAGGGATGGATGGAGGGATTCCTGTCAGCCGGAAACAGGAGTTTTCCCTTCAGTCCAGTCAGGCGAAGGAAGATTAGGAGCAGGGAGTGGGTCAGAGGCAGGCTGGTGGGGCAGCAGGGCACAGCAGAGCACTCTCACTGGGCTCCTCAGGGCATTTGTCCAGCAGTTCTCCATCGGATGCGAGTGCTGGGGCTGGAGTGCTGCTCAGCAGGTGCCACTGCTCATGGCAGTAACATGAGCTCCCTGCTCGCAGCAGCTCCCTGGATGGCCTCCACCCCTCTCCTCAGCCTGTCCCTCTCCTCAGGATTTTAAACTCACCTCTCTAAGGCTCCATGTTTTACCTTGTCCTAGAATCATAGAATGGTTTAGCTGGAAGCTTAGAGATCATCTAGCTCCAACCGCCCTGCCATGGGGTGGGGCCTTCCACTAAATCTGGTTGCTCAAAGCCCCATCCAACCTGGCCTTCAACACTTCCAGGGATGGGGCATCCACAGCTCCTCTGGGCAACCTCCTCTGTCACCCAGTCATATTTCCTCTTTTATTTAACTGCTAAACATCAGCTATTGTTTGATAGTTTTTTGCATAGTATCAGTTCAAGTTTTCAGTGGAATCCGGCATTCAGAATATGCCCACAATTAAGGTCTGATCTATTGAAACAGTCAAAAAATTCCCTCTCACTCACTGCATTTACTTGCTTACTTAGTCCCTCAGACCTTACAGCTGCAGCAGAAATCCATCCCACTGGAGTTTGTATTGAGTATATTAGCTGCACTGACATAAACAGTGTCATAGCGCCTTGAATGACTTTGGAAACTTAGAATCCAGAAAATCAGTAATTAGGAAATCTGACCATGGCTCTTCCTGTATCCCAGTTGTCAGTATTTACTGCACATACACAAGCAATAAACTCCTTACAACCCTTACCGTATTTGGTACTTTCATATAATTATACAGAAAAGCAACTGCTTTGGGAGCAGCTGGATAGAGGCAAAAATGGTTGTTTGTTCATGGAAGAGGGGTGGCCCTCAGCTTCTGGAGTGCCTTTTGGAGGGAAAATAGGATCCTGTCTTGCCTAATGATTTATGTGAAAACATGTCAATGCTTCTCAGTGCCTCCAAGGGGTTGTTTTCCCACAGAAATTTGCATATCTGCCCTACTGCTGTCTTCACGTCTTTTCACCAGGCCATGTTTTGCCGCCACTTCTCTTCACAGGACAAAGATAGTATTAACAGTCGGGGCCTCATGGTGTGCCATTTCCTTGCAGATACATTGATTCCCCTTTGAGGCCCCTAACTGCATTCAGGGTCTCTTTGCTTTGCTTTCCCTCCCGAAGGAGAGCTAAGACCATTTGAGAGAGACCCTGCCCCTTCTCCTCTAAGCCGGGGTAAGTCATATCATGACCAGGGGAGGTGAAAATCTTGTTGCTTCAGCTGCATTTGCACAACTGTTATTATACTGCTGCTAAATAAAGTCTGACAAAAGGTTTGGGGTTTTGGGGGCTCGGTCTCTGATACCCCTATTCTTAGTTTTATTTTCAGGTGATAGTTTTTTTCTTAATACTTTGTGTGTAGGTAGGGTGACTGACCAGTGTCCTGTGCGTGAATTGCAAAGGGGTTAGCTCTGTATACTGTATTGCATGTTCAGCTTGAAAAATAATCACACATTTCTTTTATTTCGTTATAAGGCCCACCCCCCAGCTTATGCCAGCCTAAGGAGATTAGCCTCCTTTTAAAAATTCAACTTTGGGAATTTCTGTTTGTTCACATAGATGAACAGTGAGAGTGTACTCTTGAAGACATAGTTTGAAAAAGAAAGCAAGGTATGGTGAAAAATGTGAATTAACCGGTGCTAATTAGTTAGGCTGACACCTAGGTTGGCATATTTAGAGTCTGGTGCAACTCCAGTGAGGTCAGGATGAAGTCTGCATCTACATCATCTACATAATTTAACACAGGATATGAGAAAGCAAATAATACGTGGACTGCAAACTATGTTTTCCAATAATTTGTTAGGTGAAAAAAAGCCTTCAACAGACATGCCAAATATAGAACTAGAAATAGCAATTATATTTTAAGCTTTTTTTATAGTGTAACTCGACAGGTCCTATACTTGTTAAATTCATCGCTTTATTCAGTGCCTTCAATTGTGGTTTCTAGTATCTGGCCAACTTTTATTTCAAGAATATCCTTTTATTTTTGCCTTTCCAAACTTAGTGAGACTTTTTCACCTACTGGTATGCAAAATGAAAAACCATTGAATGTAGTGGTCAGGGAATAATTCTAAACTTCATAAATACTACATGCAAGGCATGTAAAAGAATGAAAAATTCCTTCTATTTTCCAGTGCAGGTCTTCAGGTGCTCAGAGTCAGTCATAATTTCGATTTCCCTGTACAGCTGTTACAAATTACTGATCTCACTACTTTATTTTCACACACTCTATTCTGCCATCATCCCTCTCCCAAATATGAATTACTAGCATTATGAAGGAGGCACACTCTCCGTTTTGTTGAATGTTGTAAAATGTTCACTAGAATCATATAAGAATTTGTTCTGGTGTTGGCAGAAAGCAGCTCTATAAACAATGGGGTCCTTTGTTTGCCTGAAGCATAGTAACAAACGGATTATGTGTAACAGCCATCTATAGGGCTTTTATTTCATCTCCATTCAGGCTCTGCGTGTTTTGCACTGCTTTTAATGAGGCTGCCTGAACTATGGTAACCCCATGGTACATTTGTAAGCAGGAGATATTGGATGAATCAGCCCCTTCCAGGATTGCATTATGAGGTGATCTGCTTTCATTACAGGATTTATTTTATAGGTGGTAGACCTCAGCGAGAAGATACTGCAGGCACAAGCAGCACTTATCCGCTCTGTAAAGCCAAGTTCAGGGTCTGTGTGAATGTGAATCTGCTTTCCCACAGTCAAATCTTTCGTTGCATGCCTTGAAACAACTGTTTTTGTGCATGATCTCTCCTTTGCTTCCCTTCTGCTTCAGACTCATACTGGAATGATTGATAGTCCTTTATAAAATACTCCATAAAGAACTATTTTACTTCCCCATGAGCATGAAAGCTTGGGTCCCCATACACAAAACAAGTACAAAACGCAGCATCTCACAGCAGAATGAAAAGCCTCTTCTGCTTTCAGCCTTTCTGAAGTGTGAAGGTTTCCCCTCTGGAACTGGAAATGTTTATTCCCTGCAATGGAGCTCACTGTTGTCAAAACCAACCAAACACATATTCATATAAGTACAGATAGATGGCTTCTTCTTTTTCTCTGGAGGCCTGTGTAGGTTTTATTTACTTTTTTCTCTCTTTTTTAAAAACATAATTTAGAAATTTTACCAAGGCAATCCACGATTCTCAAGAGTCATAGTGTCCTAGATATCTTTTGTGGTTTGAATGTTTTCACGACCTTCTGTTTGTTCTGCTGCTCTTGAGTCACTATCAGCATCAAAACTGGGTAGTTTTTGCCTAGGAGATACTGTTGCAATACAGTTGTAAGCTTGATAACAAAGTAGATAAAAGCAAAGTCACCTGTTTTGTTCACAGGCCTCACCTTCCTCTTTCTAGAAACATTTTCTGTATGTTGCTTGAAATGTTTAGTGTTAAAAAATTATAGCTCAAGCAATTCTTGACTTTGCTTAGAAGACCCAGTAATAAACAGGAAGTGGTTGAAGAAATGTAAGGGATCATAGAATCACAGAACGGTTTGTGTTGGAAGAAACTTTGAAGATTAGTTCCACCCCTCTGCAGTGGGCAGGGACATCTTCCACTAGATCTGCTAGCTCAAAGCCCCATCCAACACAGCCCTGAACACATCCAGGGATGGGGCACCCACATCCAGAAGCCATTGCTTTGGATAGCCCTCAGAACAGGACTAGCCTTTAAGAAATCATTGTTATTAGTTGGGTTTTTTTGGTTGGTTTTTACGATTTCATAGTTGAAAGGTGACTTTGGCAAGGAATTACTGGCCATAAGGTAACATCAGGTTGAACTGTGAATTGCCAAGTTGTAATGAGAATCCTAACAGCACAGGACTGCAAGGAACACCTTGTGCTAATTGTGGTCTTTGCTAAAGATTAAAAGTACCATGAAGAAAAAGGGAGAGGTCATACAACATAGCTTGTTATTATAGGAAAAGAAAAAAAGCCTAATGATGAAGACAAATTAATTAGCAAAGAAAACTTCTTGGCAGAAGACTTTGAAATTTTCTAGGCTGTAACTTTTTTAGTTTTAGGGTTTTTTTTTTTCCTTTCAATAACAAATCAACCCCAAACATTCCTTTCCCCAATTCTGTTTTCTGTAAAAACATACAGTGGCAGGCTCAGGGAATTCACCAGCTGTTGTTACTTTTACTCTTTAATGCAGAAATCTTTTCCAGTTTCCAAGCACTTCTGATTTCTGATTTTACTAATGCAATTGTAGCCCCTCTCCTGCATACATTTCCTGCTGTGACAAACATCTCTGTGTGTGTGCATGTATGAGATACAGCAAAGTAAAGAGACACTGACCCTGATTATCCTGCTGGGTGCATGGGTTTGCTGCATATCTCAGTTTTGGCACCATCATTTTTATGTGTCAGTCTCCAAAGGCCAATGACAGACTGAACTGCCCGTAAGACAACTTCTGATCTCCAGAGTGAAATTGTTTATTACACTTTTTGTGCATGCACTGTGTGTCATTGAGCTGCAGAAATAGGCAGCACCTGCATACTCTTGAGAAATAGACTGTAATAGAAAAAAGATTGCAAATGTACTGTGAAGCACTTAAAAAGTCTGATGACAAACCTGAGAGGAGGGCCCTTTTTGATGAATATTTGTGTTACTGGGTGATAATCAGGGCTTTACTGTTTATTTGTAATTTGACTGTGGTTTAATGAATAAAAACACATGCAGATTAAGTACCTGAGTACTTATCTTCATTTTAACTAACAATTAATTAATTTGCTACCTATAATTAGGCTGAATTTAAATACAGCACATTTCAAACTCAAGGCTCTGGAAGGCATGTAAAACTGCATGCTGTCTGACATCCTTTCTGCAAGTTTGAATGATACCACAATGTCTTGGGAAGTTGCATCTGAAAAGTAAATTGACTGGTACCTTGGAATTTGATCCAATTTTAAGGTAAGAGATGTTTCACATAACATGAAATACTTAATTTCTCCCACTCATCCTCCTTCTTTCACTTAGGTGTAATGTTTTCTCAGAAGAATCTGGCTATATGCTTTCAGTTCTTGCCCCTCTGAAAACAAACTGCAAACTTCAATTGCTTTTCATTCCCTATGAATCTGTGAAGAGGCTGTAAGTATGGTGAGACACAAAGTGTTTGAATGCGTCACCCCAGGAGTGAGTCTTTAATAGGCAGAGTGAAGACAGAACGAAGACTGAAAAGGTAGCACTAGTTAACAAGTTTGTTAACAAGGATAAATCCTGTATTTACTACTTTCTACTGTGAAGAAACCTCAAATATTTGATAGTACCTTTCTCTGTTGGGTGTCTGGCAAGATCACACAATAAGCCTGAGAATTATTCATTGTCTTTCTGTGGTAAGCTATCTCTGGTTATAATAATGTAACTAATTTTCAAAATTAAAACTAGAAAGTTGGCAAGCAAGCACCAAAGAATTGAGTAAGGATTTTTTTTTTTTTTCCATTGAGAAGAATGAATATTTTTTAGGCAAACTGAAATTTCAAAATTGACCAAAAAGCAAACTGTTTTTAAACCTACTACCTTAATGTTTCTGTTTAAATGTATGTTAGTAGACATTTAGCTTGCTGATTGCCCAACAAGGAACTGTGCAACAGTTGTAGAGATAAACTGCCTTCAGTTATCTGACATCACGGACCAGCTTTTGTGCTGATCTGTATGTGACTACCTCTGCCGCTGGAGGCAACGAGGCTATGCTGATTGACATCAGTTGAGATCTGCAAAACGAAAACAAATTCGGTTTTCTTCCTTCTGCGCTGACTCCTCCAGCCAGCCCCAATTTCACAAAATCCCATTCCACCAGCTGATAATGATCGCCATCATCATCATCATCATCATCATCATATCCGCAGCCCCAGGCAGGCTCCCCTGCGTGAGCCAGGAAGCGTGCGAGCTCCGGGCAGGCGTTCGGGTAAGGGCTGGGAGCCATCCCTGTGCCGCGGGGGAGATCCCCTTCCACTTCATGCTTGGCTGGCACTTTGTTCGCCGCTGAATGCTCCCCCCTCGGAGCCTTTGTGCGGTGGCGGGGGCTGAGGTGTGAGGCGGCTGCCAGGCGATGGCCGCGCCATGCCTGGACAGAGCATGACCAGTTTGGCTGCAGCCACTCACCGCCGGGCTTCTTGTTACATCACCATCAGCCCATGGCTTGGCGAGACGGAGCCAAACAGGCTCCTCGTTGTTTTACCTCTTTTCATGGACAAGAAGAAAGCCTGGGAAAAGAGCAGGGATCCCAGACCTTCCTTGAGAACAGCCGAATATTGTCTGCATGGTAATGAAGGGAACAAAACCGCAAACACACAGAGCTCTCTCCCCCGGCAAGCCGGGACACACAAAAGCAGGGTGTGTAATCGGAAGGACTGGGCGAGGGCAGCACAGTGTGCGGAGGAAATAACCTCCAGTAACCCCCAGCTCAGAGCCCGCTGCGGCTCCTGGGAAGACCAAGCACTTCCCTTTATCGTGTTTTTCATGGCAATGTCCTTACAATTGATTTGGAGGGTCTGTGTCAATATGGTAGCACATCAGCCAGATCTCTTTCAAAAAAAATATTGTAACACATGATGTGCATTTGTGAATACAGTTTTCTATTACACCCACAAAGTCAAGATGGGTACATTTGCACAGCTCGTCCTTGTTTTTCCAAGCTCCTGATATTTTCTTAAGAGAAAGTGATTCCTTCTTTGCTCTGTTTTGAAATTCAAAATAAGCTTAATTTTATTTGTTTGTAATGTGGTTTTCATTGTTGCATCTTTCAAAGGTGGACAAATGAATTCAGTTTGTATATACTTTGGACACCCTAAGCACCTGAGCCGTTTCCATCTGTTGGGGACAGGTCCAGCTTCTGTGAAATTTCTGTTTCTCACAAAAATCTGTCTCTTGGCAGTCAGGCATAGTGTCCCCTTGGAGAAACACGGTTGTCATGGGAAACTGCGATCATGGAGAGAAAAACAAGTTTTGTGAGCCGTTAGGAGACTTGTCTTTCTGTACCATGAAGGCAGGCAGCAAGCTTGTACTTCTCTGGAAACCAGAGCAGATCTTGGCCGTGGAGTGGTGAGCTCTTGGAGGACTTCTGCTGTTGGACTCTTCCACCACACCTGTGCATGGGCTGAGGTCTTCTAGGAGTCCTCAGGCAGGCATTCTCCTCCATGCCTCACTTTGTTCCCTAGTTCTGTTTCTGCTGCTGTATGCTATATGTGATACTCCTTCTAAAATGTCAGTAAGGAGGATGTCATCCAGATGGCTAGAGGAACCTTTTCTACCCTAGAGCATCTGTTGGTGTTGTTAAATGAAAACTATGATGCAGAGTTGGATGTATATCAAAATCAAGCCCTAGGATGTGTTACATATGTATGCATTGCATACAAGACATCCATCAACTCAAGTGTTCCAGGGCTTTTTAGTAGTCTTCCTCTGATCTCTCTGGTCCATTTTTAAAATCTGATCTTTTTGGTCAGAGTTGACCAGAACAGTGGTCCAGAACTATATCAGTGACCTGTAAAATGGCATTGATACCTCTTCATCTCTGTTAGAATTTCTTTTCCTCGTGTGCTCTGCATACCATTGCCTCATAATTCTCCTGTGATTGACCAACAGACTCAGGTTTACTCCTGCTTTATTACATGTTGCATAGTATGAAAGATAGAAAAAAGGTCTCTAAAAAAATACAGAACTGGTACGTCTGTTGAACTATTGAATGCTGTTCATAAAGCCTTCCTTGACCTTTGCAGTGATAAATTCATCCACCAGTGCATGAGATCTGATTATAGCCTTGCACCATTACAAATGTTGCCACTAGTTACAGAATTATCCACTAATTAAAAAGAAGTTGCTATAATTAAAAGAGTCTTCATTCAAATGTGCGTTTACAAAGAAAGACCTTAGTTCATGTTCGTAGTTGTGATAGTGCATTCTGACAGGCAGAAAATGGAAAGAATTGTCTCAGCTTCATACGGTGCTGTGAGCTTGATGGTAATTAGTTATGTAAATAGTTGTGTGTTGTTCGAGTCTGTCGACAAAGCACACATGCACATGAAGATGAAGTTTTGCTTCCCATAAGGAGCTGACAAGTGCAGTAAGTTTGCAAGTAGTCATGCAGGATATTTCTTGACAGTGCAGTAATGGTTGCAGTCCATTGTACAAACTGACACTATCCAAGAACTGTATCAGTTCTTTAGTGGTATTAGCCCAGGTAGAACAAGGATCTTATAACCGTATTTTTTTTATCCTAAAACTTAATTTGATTGACTAGAGACAAATAAAACTAATGCCTAAACACACTAGTCTTGTTCACACCACATCTACTTCTTTCAGAGCCCAACATATTCTTAGGGCTCTGAATATGTCTCAGATATTGACAGGGATGTATTTTTCCCTACTTGGCTGAAAGATGATAAAGCACAAAAGCAAAGCTTGGCTTCAGCAGCTTTTCCCAAAGATTAAGGAAGCGCTTCACACAACTAAAATAGGCTGTATCACAGCTTCTTTTTCATTCAAGAAGTGTACATGAAATCATTGTCGAGCCTGAAATCATTGTCGAGCCAATTTACATGTTGGACAAAGCATTGCTTCAGCTTTCAGATCCATGTATAACTCTTTAGTGCCCTCCCCTGTCCCAGTTTGGAAATGCCTACGGTTGGTAGGAAAACTGTTGAAATATGGTTAAGAAAATAATATTGTGACTTTATTACTCAATTGAAATATTACTGTTATCTGTTTTTTCTCTCAAATCAATCTGTTTGTTCTAAAAGTGGGGAAGGGGGCATTTCATTTATTTAGAGAACAAGAAATCAAAAACACCAAATCAAAACCAAGAAATGAAAGAGACTGTGTGTGTGTCACGTTTTCGTTTTATATGTTGTTTTCCGGGGTCATAATGATACTGACTTCTCAGTGATGTCAGAGAGGCAAGCAGAAAAAAAATAAGTTAACAGTAAAACTTACCGTTCTCTAGGTCAGTCAGATATTCTCATCTGGGTCATTTAGCATTGAACATTGTTTGCATCTCTCCTGGATGAAAGGGAGGACAGGCGTGCTATGTGTGCTGTCTAAATCAACACGTTACTCTAAGAAAGACTGAACATAAGGGTGTTGGAGCCATTATACAGGAGAATGAAGTCAAATATCTACTGTGTGTGCAGATGCAGGAGACTCATCTCGTCCATACTTTTAGATGGGTTAACTGGCCCTGTGGATAGCTGGGGCAGCATCTCCACAGCCTCTCTGCCCTGGGCCTCTCTGCTGCTTCACTGTGTGCCACTGCATGCCAGTCTGATGCAAGGGCAAGAAGTTTTGATGTGCAGTCAAGAGACTCAGATTTCCTTGGACTTTTGGGAGATGTTATCTGAAATAGCTGTGGTCCTTGCTTGGAAAAGGATTGTTGCTTCACATCATTGTACCAGTGCTTCTATAGTATTTCCTTACACAATATTGATCTCATTTCCTTCCTAGTAAAGAACGATTTCCCCAAGTGTTACTCTCTCATCTGCCTGTCACATCCTCCCTGCAGGAATGGGATTAATTAATAATTTAAGTTGCCACATTCCTTTCTCCTTGATAATATGTATCTTTCGTAACTTTGATGAGCATGTAGCCAACACTGATATGAGAAGTATCAATACAAGCAGCATGAAGGTGGTTTTTTTTTGGTTTTCTGGGGATTGGTTTGTTTATTTGTTTCTTTGTTTTGTAGGTGTTTAGTTGTTGTTGTTTTTTTTTTTTTTTTTGTTTGTTTGTTTTTTTTTTTTTTAAATCCTATTTCATCGTAATTTTCAGGGTTAGTTCTGTGACTGTAATTTTCTGGGGTAGAGAGAAATTCAAGTCCTGCTTTCCACTGGTTTCCTTCTGCCATGCAATGTGTGCTAAAATAAGAGTCTGTCCATCTGTCTTCCTGTGGTACACAGGTACTTTTTGCATGACTAAAATTGGATCTAATGTCCCACAAGACATTTATATGGGTTGGCTTGCCTTATTATGCTTTTAAACCAAGTAAATTGAAGAAAGAGACAGTAACTAGAATATATAGGTCAAAGATTTCTTCATCCTTCAGATAATCCAGTTATTTTAAAAAGTAGCAGGAAGTAATCCTAAATGCTGAGCTTATCTAAATCAATTATAAACATTGCTTTGAAATCCCTTATGGGTTTTATTTTATATTTCAAAATGGTTTTGTAAATATTTTTGTAAATATTGTGTCTCTGTTGAAACCCAACAAAAGGCTTGTTTGTTTGCTGTACAGAGTTCACTTTAGGATTAAGGCTTCAAGACCTTCACATGCACTGCAGACATACTCACAGATCTCTAGATAGATGTCTGCACACAGTGGTTCAAAACTAAAAGGAAGAGTGGATTCTCTTCTCAGATATAGCTAATTAGGGAAAAAGGTGGGGGATGATATTACAAAACAAAGAAAAACAGTATTCCAGTAATGCAGTATGAAAGACAAGTTATACCATGTTTCAAGGTCTTTCTAAGCATGAATCCATGCATTTGTTTGTTGTATATTTCCCACTGTCAGGATTTCCAAAGACAGCACTACTGTGATCTCTCCCTCCTCCAGCACCCGGCTTGTCCCGTTGTGTTGTCTGTCTGTAGTGACTCCTGAGTCAATTCCTTTTCTGTCACTTCACTACTGTGAAGGTGAAGCACTAAAAGGTATGAGAACTATTATGCTGCTATTTCTTTATCTCTGAAGACCAGGATAATTTATCTTTATCTGCCTTTTGCTGAAACAGATGTTGGGGCACAGGGCTGTTTATGGCTGCTGTTCGCAGCAATGAGAAATGTTGTAGCTGTTGCTGAGTGTTCAAAATCAGGATGTTGTTCTTGTTGGCTAGATGTCATTAAATGCTTCTAGGTTTAACAAAAGGTTTTTGTGAGGGACAAAGGTAAGAAAAGATTATGCTTCTGTAGGTATTCAGAAAACTGAAACGAAAACAGTTTCTATGTAAAATAGACGCAGCACAAATGGGTTTTGCAATATGATGATTTTCAAGTCTGTGGGATGCAGAATGACAGAAATAACTGAGAGAAAAGTCTGTAAAAGATGATTATAAACAGGCATGGGTGGAAACAGAGAGAGAATTCTAAGTGTTGTTCGAAAGGGACAACCTTTACCTGTGTGCTGAGAAAACTGCCTTTGTTGTTTATGTTCTCTTGCACTGAGGAAAGGTGACTTTGAACAGTTTTTAAAGTAAACTAATTTATATCCAGGATGTACTGGACTCTGGCAATTTCTCCTGCATTTTAGATAACTCACAAGACCCCAGACTCTTGGCTCTCTGCTCAGGCCAGAAAGAGGTAACATCATCTTTTCTTTCAAAGAGAAATTGGTTACAATTCTACATTTATCATGAAATAATATGAAGTGTGTAGTATTAGTGTTCCTTACTGAACTGGAGTAAGTTTCTGTACTGCCAGATAAGTGCACGGCAAGCAGCAAACCAGTCCATTGCCTATGCCTCACTAGAGTCTCTGCACACAGAAATCAGAATCACAGCTCTTATCCTTTCCAACTCCATCTGAAAGCAGGAAAGATTAACCAGAATCTCTCAGCAGATGACTATGATATATTTGAAAGCAGCGTAGAAAATATTGTAGATTTCTAAGTGTGCAAATACCTTGCTGTTATGATTTACAAATTAGATTCCTCAATTCTACTGGGAACAGGCATATTTCCAACTGTAGGGTTCTCAGACAGGCTATCCTGCTTCTGCAGTCTCATTGAATTTCTAGCAGGAACAAATTTTCAAATGGTAGTTGATTTTTATTGGCAAGAGGCAGCTTTACTTTCTTTTCTGTCAAGAAGTGCTTTTGACTTGTTGGGCTGCAGCCTGAAGCTAAGTAATTTCACACAGGAGCTTGAACAAAACTAATATAATGATGTTTAGCAGGGGTTGTGAAAGGGTTAGGCTGTCTCAGTTGCCAAATTTCTCTGCTTTGTTCAGAATTTTGCTTTTCTGGATGAGAGATGTTAGTTTTGAACCACATGCTTGGGAAAACCCAAACTTGGTTTCATAAGGCAGAAGCCCCTAAAGGTCTTTGATAAAATCCAGATCAAGCTCTCAAATATGATCTATTTCCCATTCATCATTTACCATTTGTGTAGTTACCATCAGCTGAAACTGCCAGCTCTTTGGAATGCTAAGCCGCTCTTCCTCACAGAGGTGTAGAGCCTAATGCCACGAGCTTTGTTTAAGCCTTCTCTTTCCTAGAAAAGAAGTTCTTCACTTTTTCAGGTGACACTGTTGCTTGTCCTAAGTTATTGACTAATGGTATATTCAACAACAGAAATGCAAATTAGCTGGTTACATATTAGATTAAATATAACTGTGTTCTTGTTTCTAGTTTCTGAACTCTGAAAAAATTTCTGTATTTTATTGCGCATCACTGAGGCAAAAACATCTGCACAACAGATAGAAGCAATTCATTCTTCTCAAAGCTGCAAAAGTTAATGAAGGGTAAACATTTCTTGCAAAGAGATCTCTATTTATTTATTGCATAAATCTGGATATCTAGGAAAATTTAATTAAATATATTTGAAATTTATATTAATTAGATATATTTAGCATGTGTTTCAAGTGCTGTGCCACCAGAGGACATCAGAACAGCAAGAAGGTAGGCCAGGCTGCCAGGAGTGATGGTGATTGGCATATTCATTGGATGCAGTGAGGTTAAAATGAAACTATTTTAATTCAATACAATCCAGAGCTCTTGCCAAATTTCAAAAAGAATAAATTGCAAGCTATCTTTTGGACACAAAAATAGCTGTAATCTTTCTTTAAATTTTAAGATTATCTACACTATAAGAGGCATTTGAAGATATCTAGTTGTTTGCTTAGCTATTCACTTTTTTTTTTCTCTTTTTGACTCAGGCAATACGATGCTCTGGGTATTTTTTTAACTTTTTCTCCAACAGATTTCAAATCTCTTAACAACAAATCATTTCTCTGATCTCTTCTGATTGTTTCTTCTATTTCCTGTAGTTGACGTTTTTCACCACCAACTGTTCCCACCATCAAGTTTTGTCTTTGAGAGCAGTGGTTTCTTTCTTTCATACTATTTCCTTGATGTGTTTTACTTTCTGTTGAATAGTTTTGGCCAGAAGTTCTGGGGCTTGCTGAATTTTCCTCTCAGCTATATTTAGCAGCATACTTACATCTCTTCCCATCCTCATTCTTTTTGGCCAAAAAATGTCATTCTTCTTCCTTTAAAGCTTTTTCCTTTTGATTCCCTAATCCTTTCCTCCATCAGCTGATCCAGGATTTCTTGAGATCTTTGAAGCGTTTGTTCCATAGGAAATCTTTTGCTAAAGCTCATCAGCTTTGACCAGGTGATTAACTCCCTTCAGTTGCTTGCATCTCGTCTATTTGTGCTGGATCAACTCTTCTCTCCTTTTTCCCTTCTGTGTCTTTCAAAGACCTTTTCTCAAAAGCCCAAGAAGCCTTGCATCTGAACAGATTATGGTTCAGGTCTGTAGTATCCTTCCCCATGATCTGCTACTTTTTCAGATGTCTTTCATGGAAACATTTCCTGTACTTACTTTAGAGCTTTGATCTTTTAAATTTTGCCTTGTGCTTTGTTTCTTTCTCCTCTGCCAGTCTTTGTCATCTCATCTCTTGTAAGGCCATTTCTTTCAGCCTGGCCTCCAGAAAGTCACGCCCTGTTCAGACTATTGTGCCAGTGCTCTGGGCTTTGTGCCACCAGCTCCTTCCTCCCTGCCTCCCTGCCTCCCTGCCTCCCTGCCTCCCTGCCTCCCTGCCTCCCTGCCTCCCTGCCTCCCTGCCTCCCTGCCTCCCTGCCTCCCTGCCTGCCTTCTGCGCCTTCCGTGCCTTCCTTCTTTTCTGTCTGTCTGTCTGTCTGTCTGTCTCTCTCGCTCTTGCTTGCTCTCTCTCTCTGTCTCTCTCTCCCTAACTCCCTTCCTTCCATCCTAGGCAAATCTGCTGTGGAGCTTTGTGGGCTCACACCTACTGTTAGCCACACCTGTGAGTGCTGCGGGTACTTAACTCCAATGACTTAGGGACCTGAAGAGGAATTTCCAACCTTAAACCCCTTTGGGAATACAACCTCTAATTCTGTCAGTGTGGTGAACAACTCTTCCAATAAGGAGCTCTTGGGCCATCTGCTGAGAAAGCTCACCATGGAGCTCAGCACTGTTCCATAGAAGGCTAATTGGCTTCTTTGCTTTGGAGTCGTGCTAGGGAGCAAAGTGCTAGGGGATCCTGCTCTTCAAGGCTGATACCATTTAAAGAGATTGCTGGGATTTACATCAGCAGAAGGTCTTTTTAATCTCAGCATGTGCATTAAGCAGTATAATGAGGAGTATTAATCCACCCTGGCAGCTATGAAGATTTAGGTTGCGGTGACTATGTCTTTAATCAGAAGTCAAGAGGCATAGTCTTCTCAGAGACAGTTTTCTCTTAAACCCAACTGAAAGAAGCTGTGGTTTTTTAGTTCCACAAATGACTTTTAGCTGATTTTAACAAGAAGCACTTTATTTTCAATGTAGTTGTAATATAGGGATTTTAGTCAGTTTTTACTCCTCTGAAAATCAATGTATTGTATACATTTTCCTCAATTTATTAACTTTATTTCCTTGCTTTCTCAACATAAGCTCTGTCTAGTGGCTGAAGAGTCTCCATTGGGCATGTTCTTAAACTTGTCTTCAGCATTAAATAAATACTGCATACTCTCTTGGAAACTTTGGTATGAGTTTTCTTAGGTAATACTCCATTCTTTAAAATTCAACTCAGAAATCTGGATTGTTTCAGTACTCTGATACAGTTTCTTCGCACATACATTTTTTTTTTTCATGTGAAAAAACTCCCTAAATTTGTGAGTGAACAGTAATGCAAGCTTATCCCTCCATTTTGTGTATATCTACCCCTTTCCTGCAACAGATAGAATGTTTCACAATGAAAAGTGTTCTTGTGCTCCATACAAGTAACAGATAATTCAGTCTTGGGACTGTGTGTTTAGACAGCTGCTAAACTTAACCTCAGATCAGAGAGCACACAGATAATGATGTAAATCAAAGCAGACGGCCTTCCTAAACTATTTATCTCTGAATTCATGTGGTTGTGTGTGGAAATGCTATGTATGGAGATAAATTACAGAGGGACCAGTTGTGTCTTATGCAAAAATCATGTTGATGGAAACAAGGGGAAGAAAATACAATGTTACAAATCAAAATGCTGTCAGCATGTTGAGAATTGGAGCATCTTTATCCTGGGAACAGTAGCATTCCTTGTGGAAAAACAATTTCAGTGAAAACACCCCCCAAAATGTTGAGGATATTTATACCAATGCTATTCATATTGTTTCCAAGGACCTCATACATCTCTGTAACCTGTAAAAATATACATTCATCTCAGTTGTAGAGATGAGGAATAGAAGAGGAAAAATGAACACAGCAAATCTCTGCTGTGCAAACAGAGCTCTTGTCTTTTCTGACAGGTTAGCACTGATGTTCTCGTCCTCTCTGACACACTATCTAAACGTGTGTATTTGTGACATAGTTTTGACATGTATTGGCATAACTGCTCTCTGAGTTACTTGCCATACAAATGTTTACATTATCAGTGATGGCACCTATTCAGAACTCTACTGAATTAGCCTCCTTTCTTCATGTTGTGACAGGTGGTGAGGGAATTTGGCTTAAGGTTGACCTAAGATATACATATTTTCTTTGCATAATATTTTTGTCTGAAGTATTAAAGGATAAGCATTTTGCTGAAGAAATACTTTTTTAAAAAAGGTGTGAACATTAATTTCTTGGTCCCTCACATCCTTTAGAGGAGACAGCTTCAGAAGGGATGTTGGACTGATACACAGTAACTTGGCCATTTGTGAGAGAGCACAAAAGCTCTTCTGCATCTCTTTCTTTACCCATGACATAAACTTCGCTGATATTGCCAGATATTTTGGCCGAAGTTGGTGTGCCTTATCCTTTCAGTAAACTACAACACTACATGAAATAGGCAAGAACATATTATCTGAAGGTGATATAATAGTAGGAATAATATAACTTACATAATAGTCGTATTTATTAAGGCATGTACAAGTGTCAGTGTGCTGCCTATTCAGTCTCCTAGACCATAAAAGGGAAATGGTCTTATGCTAATGATCAAAATGCACTCTTAAATGTTCATCAAATCACTGTCTTTTTACTCTTCCTTTCTGTGGGCGTATTGTTGAGATGCAGGTTAATTGGTGTAGTCAGTCATACAATAATGTCTGTAGGTATTTGAATATCAAAATATCTGTACGGATAAAGTATCAGTCTAAGTAAGAGCCAAAGACAAATATTTTATGATATTTAATTCCTTTTACCCAGTGTGGATACATAAGTAGGGAGGTCAGGCTTCCTTCCCACCTGCTTGTGAGTTGCAGCCGTTCAAATACATCACTAAACAGCATTAGTAATATATAGCTATGAGAGCTAAAGGAGGAGTGGTTTAATGTTTCCTGCTGTCATTGTTTGTTACTCCTGCAGTTTAGCTACAACCTTTGGCTGCTGATGTTGTGTGTTTGTTCTACAGTATCTGAAACAGAGACGGGGTCATACTTTGGGTTAAATATAGCTGGCCATAAAACTTGGCTGCAAAACCAGGCCACAGTTAGAATACATCTTTCATGATGTAGTCAGATACAGTCAGTGGGGCTGAAGGAGATAAAAGAATTAAAGACACTGAAATACTTCTTTTCCATTCCTTTTCCCAAGGAAATAAATTAAGTATATGAAACAATGGCTATCTGCTATGAGAAATGCTGGAGGTGAAAGATTTTCCACGTTCTGACCAAGGCAGAAGTTCGGAGTGGATTGCTTGTGTGACATAGTAAACAGCAGATGGCTGCAAGCATAAGAGAAAAGAACATGTATTTGACAACTTTATATTAAAACTAAATAAACCAGTTCTTCAACTGGCATAGAAGGGTGTCTGTCTATTGATTCTGACAGAGATTTACTGTTGTACATGTGGCTTGTCCTGAGAAAATGTTTCTTTGAATATCAATGGGTGGTAGGAGATTTTACACACAGAGATGGAGCTGATCAATACAATAAATATTTAACCTTCCTCAGAATATTTGCAGCCTGGATGTTGGTTCAACTTATGCCAGAGGAGAAGCTAACTTTGACATTCTTATCCTGGTGTCTGAGGGGTTTGAATCTGCTGAGAGAGAAGTCACCTACCAGAGCAAAATGAAACTGTTGCCCCTTGATGGTAAACAGGTATGAACTGTGATAGCAAATGCTCTTATTGCTGATGCTTACATTTGTTTTGTCTATCTCAAGGTTCCAAAAAGGGATGAAAATTTTGCAAGACAAGGCTAAAGGGTTTGTGGAGCAGGAATTCCTGTTTCCTAGCTCAAGCAGCTCATCCCATGTGGGCTTTGCCACCATACCCCCTTTTTCCCTTAAAGCTGCTTGTGGAAGCAGGAGGCATTCTGGATGGACTCCAGTAGGGAGCACTAGGAGGCTATTACACGTGCTGCTGCTGGGGAATTGCACTGAGATCAAACAGCTTGAGGATTAATTTGTTTCTGCTGTTTTGTCTTTTAAAGGTGACTGTATTAATCTGGAAAACAACAGTACCTTTTATGAGTGATCAAAGCTGTCATGTAAGAAATTGCAGGGAATTTAACATATTCAAGTTATCACCATGCTGAGTCAGACCACTTTCCTGAGAGAGGCACTTTAAATACAATTTCATTTTGAGAACACCCTACGATTGCAGCAGAATCATTCATAGTGTGATTGAGGTCAGAGATTTTACCTCAAAGTACGTCCCGCTAGTAACTGGGTTTCATGTGTTATTGGTTGTGAGGAAGACTCTAATTACGTTTCCACGCTGTGTAGGGACTGGTTAACACAAAGAAATCTCGTCTGCTTTTGTGTTGTGCTCAACCCAGCAGTTACTTTTGTTCTAAATTGGGCCTGGCAGCCTCTAGGGTGAATGATTGACATGTCAATGTGCTAACAGCAGCCAGAACCAATTCTCTTGTCTGACACCTCTTTTCCTCCTCCGAATATTAATGATGAGTGACCCAGCTGAATGAATGAAAAGTGCACACATCCCTTGTGGCTCCGTGCAGATGCTCAGAGATGACAGCAGGATTTGCCCAGGAGAGGACACAAGCCCATAAAGCCATCTGGTATTATGTAGTGAGCTTAATGTGTTCATTGACTTGGCCAAATGTTTGGTAAATCAGAAGTTGACAGGGAAGGATTCATAATATTTATGCTTAAAATACAGTCAAAACATCACAGAGTAAAATAGGAGTCCTAGATAAATTCCTAGAAAAATATAACGACATACAGCTCATATTGAGCTGGGAAGATGGGCAAGAAAAATTTAAAAATATTTTAGTTAAATACGAGTACAAAGCAGTGATTTGCTCTAAAAGTGCCTTCAATTACCCTGTGATTGATTTCAGATAACACAGGTTATTGTTGATCACCACAGGCTTTTATAGCACAATTTCCCAAAATGTCCAAATGAGCTGGCCTTGGAAGCCATTTTGCAGTCACTTGATATTTTATCAGTTCATAATTCTGATTTGGTTGAATCAAATAATCTGCCCTTTCTTAGTCTGGATTATGGAATATTTATTGTTCTATTACAGACTCAGTTTATTAAATGTGTAGTCAGACTGCTAAGACTAGGTAGTATAGTGCATAACCAAAGAGCACATTTCTTTGTTTAGTCATGTAAATTTTATTTATTCTTTCATTAAAATAGATTCCCTTTTATAGTATATGATTCAAGCTTTCCCACGTGAATGTTTCTTTTATCTCTAGTATCTCAGCCAGCCATTCTTCCCCAATAGGCAACCAGAAAAAATCCATATTAACATGCAACAGACTTTTTCTCTTTGTGAGGTCTAGATCTGGTTCAAAGACAAAAAAAAATCTTTTTGTGCTACATTTTGCATATCATATTTTTCATCTCCACTACAGTAAAAATGCAACCCATTTTCACCTTCAGTGCCTTCCTCATCTTTTGAAGATACTGCGGTTGAATACCCTTTGTATTTTCACAATATCCCAAAGATTGGCAATTCTTTTGCGTCCATACTGGAGATTCTTGTATCTGTGCATTGAGCAACTTTTGCACTGATTATTGCAAACCTTTTCCCTAATCACTTTCTCTATTTTCTTTTATACTGTATGACAGCCCAGTCAGATTTACCTGGTTGCTGTGAAACCATTATGTTCTGCTCTTCAAATCCTTTTGTGTGACCCCACTTGATTAGTTAATTATGTTATTTCCCATCTTCCATATTCTTTCCTCTTATCCCAAAGGCCCTCCGCAGTTTCCTTTAATTTCTCAGCTGTTGATGTAGCTCCCATTTTTACTTTGCAAACCTTACCTCTCACCTAACTTTGCTGTCTAAGACCTATATGTCTAATTTAAACCACTTCTTTCAGTTCCCCTATTGTTACTGGAGAGAAAGGATATCTTCAGAGCACATTTATTTTGTTTTATCTCAGTCTAAGTTGAATACCTAAGCTAATTGAGATGAATTGTCCTCTGGGTATTCTTTTCATACACAGGGAGTCTAGACAACCAGTTTGGTTTGTATCTTACAAAGTAGGGAAAATGAATCCCAGTTTTAATCAGTTTGCCCAGAGTTTTCCCAAGTGCCTTATTCCCTTCCTCCTCAGTACCTTATCCTCCTCCCTGGAATCCATTTGATACCATTTTCTTGACCTAAGTGTGCTGTTAAAATTTAAGCCTTCAAGGAAATATCTAAACTGTTATTGTAAACATCCACTTAAGAAAAGAAAAAAAGAGTAATTTTAAAATAATTTTTTGTTGACTTCACAATGCTTCATGCTGAACTTTTGTTTGTAGGGCATTGGGGTATCACCATGTTTCTATGAGGGAGTGCCCTTCTGCTCTTGTATGAAGGCTTTATTAGCAGAAGGGTGTTCAAGCTTACAAATTAAACCAGCAATTTACAACAGAAGCCTGAGTAACACCTGTTACAACAGCCCCCCAGACACGGGGTACGTCTGATGGCCAGCATTGTCACATGCAGACTGATGATTCAGGCCTGAGGTGGCTATGAGTTATTTAAATACAGCATGGGGAATATTTTTTTTAATAAGCTGTCTGTTTGAACAGAACCCTTTCACTACATTATAGTAGTAAAATCAATAATTAAAAAAAACCCCCAAAACTGCCGGTAACATTTGGTTTTATATTACTTCAGAAAAAAATAGCTGACAAAATATTTTAAGTTTAAAAAATTCTTTACTCTTGCATCTTAAAAACAGCCAAGTAGCTAATTTCTAAACAATTACAAAGACATTTACTCTAGGATTAGACCTTTAAATGACAAAATTCAGCTGCAAGCAGTCTTATTAATTTTTTCTTTTTTGTATGTAAATTAAAAACTAAATAATTGTGCCACAGAAACAGTAGGTCCAAGGTTAATAAAGAAAGTAGAGCTGCACTTCACAGATTTATGACAACTCAATGATCAGTTTCATTGAAAAGCAAGAAAGAACTTTTCATCTGTTGTTTGCAGTCATATGGGTTGTGCCCTTCCAGCTTAAGCAAGACAAGATGATGATATCTTTAAATGACAAGATAATAAAGACATTGTTTTCTTAATATAGCTTCTTCTACTAGAATTAAAATATATATAATAATTATCTTATTCCAAAGGGCATTAACTTGCTTCAGTAAAAATGTTTGGTCTCTCTTGTGCATACCAGTTTCAGCTTTGAAACTCACAGAAAGGGCTTAATTTCATAGAATCACTGAATGGTTTGGAATGAACATTGGAAATCATCTGGTTCTAACCCCCACTGCTGTGGCAGGGACACTTTTCACTAGACCAGGTTGCTCAGAGCCCCACCCAGCCTGAGTCTGAACACTCCCAGGGATGGGGCATCCAGAGCTTCTCTGGGCAAAACCTGTGCCAATGCCTTACCGCCCTCACAGTCAAGAATTTTTTCCTAATATCTAATCTAAACCTTATCTCTTTCAGTTTGAGGCCATTACCCCTTGTCCCATCACTGCATGTCCTTGGGAAAAGTCCCTCTCCATCTCTCCTGTCGACCCCTTAGGTATCGAAAAGCTGCTCTAAAGTGTCCCTGGACAGTGAGCAGGTTCTTCTGTAGGCTCTGCCTGCACAATGTTCAGCCAAAGTAGTTCTGGTGCTGGAAACTGAATAGAGATCGCTGAGTTTTCTCACACTCATGTGGACAAATTCTGCCTGTGAAAAAGCAAAGTGGGTGTGTGTACATATCAATTCTTCCGGGTAAACCACTCTCAAAAATGAAATACAAACAAAAAATCTGGCAGGAGAACAAAGTTCAGTCCGGAAAAGCTTTTCTCACAACAGAAACTTCAGACCCCTCCAACAAAGAGAACTGGTATCAGATTAGTGCCAAATTATTGGAGACTCAGTTGCATTGTTCCCATATTGAATACTGAGAGAATTTGTCCTATTAGGATTAGATTTAGGGAGGTGGGAGTGGGGACAGGCTGAGTTTCCAGCTGCCAGGGCCCAAGCAGAGAAACAGTGCAGGTGGGGGAGGTCTCAGCTGAATGGTAGGGGACATGCTGATTGTTGATGCATTTACACTGCAGCATCTCTGTATCTTTGCAATGTTTAGAATAACGTTATGTTGTTTACTGTCCACTGCCGGGAGAGACAAAGAATACATGTTGCAGAAGAGAGAGAGGGATGCCCTCCAGAATGGAATTAAGACAATTTCAAATAGTCTGAACCACCAGGGAATGGTTTCCTCTTCTGCTAGGTGAGATCTTAACTTTAGTTACTAGTTTGGTCTACTAAATTTCCCCCTCAAACCTATGACTGTGGCAGCAGAAGGAGCAGTGCAGGAATGTAGCTTTGGCCATGGCCCTACTTTTCTGCTCACAGTGAACTTTGAGGCCTGTGGGAAGCCTTCCCATGCCACTAGGATACTCACTGCTCTCAGGAGAGTGCCTTACACTGGCATCTGTAGGGGTCTGTATGTGCCATGCCTAAAGCAAAGGGAGCTACAACAAATCCATTCAAATATGGGTGAAGGACACAAAACCAGGAAAGGACAAATGAGCAAGTATGTATTAATTAGGTTTTGGTCTGGGGCCCTTTCAGGAGTCAAATGAGCATATTAGCTATTGACAGCTATGAACAGGCTATTTGGAGTTGTAAACGGAAATAATTTATTTACTGGCATGATGAAACCAGGAAACCTTTAGTGAAAGACAGCAATTAAGGGACATGGTACTAAAACTGGCAGAGGAAAGGAAAGAAGAAATATTACTGAAAAAAGGGCTTTTTATTCTACATTTCAAAAGGGGTAAACATGAATGATAAAACATGCAGCATGGATTTAAGGTTAGGGATTGAGGGGAGATAAGGAGCTTAAGCCTGCTGCATTAGCACCAGCTGGTGCTGTGCATACGCTCCTGTGACATCCAGTGTGGCTGAGCTTCTGTAACTGCACAGGAGACCCAGGAACTGGACAGGGAAAGGAAAGCAGTTACTTTATCCTCTGGGCACACCACAAATTCTGGCTTTCTAGTTTCTGCTTCAGGTTAAGTAAGAGTAATGAGAGCTTATCGGTGTCTGGACTGGACACAAGGGCCAAGCATTATCCTTTTCCTGGCAGAATTAACCTGTCTAGTGAAGAAGTGGTCTTGCTGTAGCTTACCTAAGTGGGTTACTTTTATTTACATCTAAACTAAAGTCAGTACAAGAACCACTGTGAACATTATTATTCAGATGGAAAACAGACTATTTCAAATGTTTAATTTATGTTTATTTCTAAGTAGAAGAAATCCTACTTCAACCAAAAAATTTCTCAACTCCTACATAAGCAATGAACAAAAACTGCTTAAAAAAGCACTTTTTAAATGTTGGTTTTTGTTAAACTGGTGTAATTTTGGGAACAGATAGAGTTTCATTTAAGGGAGCAATGTCTCACTTTCTAGTGTCCTCATGCTAGCAAAATTCTTAACAATAAATTACTCAGAATATATGTTCTGCTTGAGTAATGTTTATAGAAGTAGGCTCTGGGTTTCTCTGCTGACTGTGCTAACAAGAGTGTCAGCTGTGATTTTGCTTCTTGTGATATGGATTAGATCCAAGCTGAATTTGACTTTTTTCCAAGTCAATTATAAATTATCTGAGAACCAAAGCAGCCAAATGAAATTGCCCTGAACTTGAAAAAGAAATTAAATTGCTTGTATGCTCAAGAAAGAAGAGAATCTTGCTATTTTTAAGAGGTAGGAAACAAATTTATTTTGTGGCTCAGGTTGTTTGTAAGATGTTCAGATATTCTGTTGAAGAACGGTCAGTTAAAGAGAAATGGAAGCAGAGAGGAAGAAAATAGATAACTGAAAATTTTCATAGGCCAATTACTGTGTAACATTTCAAGCCATGTAATACAAGCATGTTTCCTTAGGCAAATCAAAAAACCCAAGCAACAAACCAGCAACACTCGGAAAATGTATCCTGGGGCCTTGATACATGAAACACTTTGGGTTTACCATAGATGAGGAAGCCAACTTCTGATTCCTTCCCACCTCTAATTTGTTCTGTGTCACGCCACTTTCCTACCTCAGTTTTTACTACCAGTACAACTGGAATAAATAAAGTATAAGGCTTAATGTTAACAGATTTGAAGCATATGCATCTCTGCCTAAAATAATTTTAAACTCACCTAGCTACATGGGTAGAATGAAATGAAACAACAACAAATGTCTTCATCCCACCTGTAGTGCCACTTCCGTTGTCTGCAGCTCTGCCACTGCAAAGCAGGTGAAGTATTCTACAGGACTTTCCATTCTGAATGTGGGCTAAGTGATTGAAAACTTGTTGAGAGATCTGTAAGTGAATTATATTGCATCAACAATTTTTTTACATCCGCAAAGATAAAGATCCAGTTTTAGCAAGAGCTGAGAAGAAATGATGGTCCATCCCAGCTGAAGGCAGTGATAAAATGCCCTTCGACTTCAGTGGGTGAAATTTTTATTTTAAAATGTTTTTAATTAATTTGGTTTGGTTTTGTTCTTTCAGTGGAACAAAAATGTGAGGGAAACAAACAAATTCTATTCCATCTGCAGTTTAATTTATGAATCCATTGAATCTCGTTTACCTTCATTTTATTTCTTTCATATGATACTTATAAGCAGAGTTTTATTGATCCTCTTTTTATCATCCTCTCTGTATTTTCCTGGGAATAGATCTGCTTCTAAATCAGGCAGATATTGTAACTGTCATCAAATATTTAATGATTTTTGTAATCCTTGTGTCTTGAAATAATTCTGAAAAAAGATTTATATGTCCATTAGTACATTATTGTTTGCTCAGTGGCAAATGAAAGTTCAAATAATGCAAGTGAGGCAGAATACTGAGAGATTTTAAAAGCTGTAATTTTTCACAAGTTGAATCACTAAACTGTTATTTTATAATGCTGTATTTATTAAAATCCCCCCACCCCTTGTGTATTGGGCTATGATACACATTTTTCTCCTCCTTAGTTTGGCACAAAATGTCATCAAAGTTTATTATGATTTAAATTTTGGTTTTATGATCAAGAAATTATTGCTTTATTTCCCTTCTGGCCTTCATATAATCAACTTCCTTCTTACCAGACTTATCATTATTAATGGAAAAAAAATCCTAATATTGAAATAAAAGGATTTTGGGCTATTGTGCAGTTTCTGTCACATGAAATGACCAGAAAATACAGTTCAGGAAGGCTGCACTAAACTAAATCACCTCTGTCCACAGATGCTTCCTAGTAACAGATACTCATTTTCAAATTCATTCTGTGCATTAAAGAAGATCTAATTATGCCCATAATATCCAGGTAAAATTGCCAAGATTATGGCAGTGATCCTGCTATTATGAGAGACGAAGGCAGTACAGACCAGCAGCAGTAGCAGCATTGATTTATGTGCAGATACTAACTTTCAGCATAGTATGCTGTGAAGAAAAGCCAGTTTTCACATCCCCAAACACAGGCAATTCTATCATTGAAATGGATTTTATGTCTTGGTCATTCAAGACACCTTTTTGATTTCCTAGGAGAGTAAATAGTTTAAGAATAAAAGATTCTTTCACTTCAGATACCAGAAATTTTGCCTGTTCCAAAAGTAGGAGAAATGTGTGTGAGGTGGGATCAAATCCTTATTTTTATTCTGAGTGAAAGAGTCCATAAATACTGATGGATTCCTCTTGGGTTAAACTTTTTAAATTTTATATATATATATATATATCTATCTTTAATGTCATCAGTGTCTTAGTGAGGGCATTTGAGAGACAGCAAACACAGCATGAAGTCTCTTACACTCCTGTTCCATTTGGGGGTAATGAACGTAGCATGATACCTTGTAAGTTTTCTTTAGTCTCTCAGTCCCAGTAATGCGATGATCAGTTTATAGAAGCTCAGAAGATCCCCCATATGGGCTTGTGCTGTTTAGTTCTCTTTCTGCTGAGATGTTTGTGTAATTATTTTTGGCTGAACTTGTTCAGTGAACAAGTTTTACACACAGGCCCTAGGTCACATTGCTTGCGCTCTCCTCTTCCAAACCAAAAGGCAGATGGTGGCCAAAAAGATACCCAGAAGAAGCAACCAAAGGCAGAGCCTCACAACCTTGTCTAAGATTTATGGGGGATGAGGACATAGTGCTATGAGATCAATGACCCCACAGTAATAATTGTTTAGCTCCTAAAGGGAGCCTTAAAAGTATGGACAAACGCCAACCTGCCATTGCTTTTCAAGAGGAAGCCAAAGAACGCAGTGAGGACTCACTGTAGCTGTTCCTTTCCCCCTGGGCTGCACACAAGAAATCCTGAACTTACAGCTACCTCTTGACACATTCCTCTTGATACTTGTGAGTGTTTTGGCTTGAGAAGATGAGCAAGTGCCACCTGTGACAGATACCACTTCTCCTTCCATGAGGTGTTACCCTGAGTCTTGTTAGATTAACTGCTGAGACAATCATGGATATAACCTAGGCAAACAGTCCATGGAAAGGCAAACATGAGGAGGTCTTGCTTCAAGCACAAGGCATTGCATCAGAGCAATTTTATGCTATTTCCTTAATTCATTTTGCAACTGAACAGGGTGAAAATTTTTAGTTAAGTTTTATAAAAGCAGTCTTCAATAGAGAACTACTAAGAACATGAATGTGGAAGACTAAAACTTGGAAAAGTCAGAAGCAACTGTAGCAGCTGCTGAGCTTCATCAGTGCTTCAAAAATGACTGTTCTCACTACTGGGCAGTGACAGATACTTGTTAGTTCATTTGCATGTTTTTGGCTTTCAACTTGATTCCAAAATTTTCTTGAAAGCTGCCATCCGTGTTTTGTGGCACACAGTGCTAAACAAGAGACTGTACAGGATGACCCTTATAACTTATTAGACTGTACATGTTCACTGAATTGACATTAATTGAATATCACAATACTTTTGATTAGGTCAAAATCAAAATCAAAGTTAGTAACAGGACATTAGGAACACGGACAGAGGGATGGATGGATGGATGGATGGATGGATGGATGTTTCTTCATAATCCACCAGGAAAGAATAAAACACATTATAATCCTGCCTTTTGCTCTTAGACTTTTCAGTGGCTTTTCCTATCTAGTGCCCATTTTTTTCCCCCCCAAATACGGTCAATCCTTTTTGCTTCATTGTCTCCCTCTGTAAGTATTCAAGTTTATCCAAACAAAGGTTGTACAAGGACCTAGAGAATTTCTGCATCTCTTGCTGCAGGAATTGCTGTCTGTAGCCCTATTTCTAAATCCAAGATTTGCTTTCATTCTCTGTCAGACTGTTGATTACCGTGTTAGAGAAATTGATTCATGAAGAAAGGTTAAGGAGCTAAATACAAATAGCTTGGCTGCACGACGACTAAGACAGATGGGAACATCATAATAGGCTGTAGAGTATGATTGCACTGAGAAGGAAGGGCCTCTGGGGAAAGGCATAAAACATAATCTGGCTCATTTTGAGTCTTCCAATTGTCACCAAAACTGTTATGGTGAAAAGGGAAGCAGGTGGCTGCTTTACATACTGTTTTGAATTTAAACAAGTCTCAGCAGAAGCACTTAGTCAGTTATGGCTTATCACAAGAGTGCAATATTTGCCCTGCCCCTTTAGGTCAAAGCTCTATCCAGCTGCAAATACTGCCTCCTGCAATGCCATGAATCTGATGCTCTGGAGCTGAGCAAATGTGCAGGGTTCCTCCCCTTGATCTTCTTCCAGTTCCAAGCAGTTTGTGGCATAGGGTTTTCTTGAGGTTTTATTAAGACCATTACATTTAATAATGACAAATTAACCCAGCCCTCCATTATTCATCTATTTTTAAGCTTATTATTAATTTTGACATTGGAGTTGATTTCCCCTAGTTACGTGTGGAATGCAACGGTTTTCTAATCAGTAGATTGTGGGTTCTTGGCTGTTATGTTGAAAGATTCAATAGTTGTTGTTTCAGTGTTACAGACCTTGATTTTAGGCTTTATTTCACTTGCCTTTTTTCTAGGCTGTGTGTTCATGGTCTATGTGGTCACTTTTCTAAAATTCCTCCCCTAAACAGGTATTCCACACTTCCCATTACTTTTTTTGGCCTTCTTTTGTCCCCTTTTAAAAATCAACTATGTATTTTCATTATATTATATATCTGGGGTGCATCCAGTGTTCAAAATGTGAGCCTATCATAAACTGTGATCCTTTTATTTGTGGATTTTTTTGACTGCTGCTGAGCAGGGATGACATTCACAATGCTATACTGTGACACAGCATCTCTTTCCTACATAGTGGTAATAAATCATATTGTGTTTGTGTCAGTGTGTTTGTTTTGTCCCAGGTGTCTTACCTTGAAGCACTGGATGTTGAAAATGGGTTATTTTCTCTCCCAGTCTAATATTTGTAGATGTACAGCAGGGGGAGATAACTCTTTTACTTCTCTGTCACCAACTATAAGAAAAAACATTTTTCTTTCCTTGTCCAAAATTAAGCTTTCATGGAGATGGTGGATTTTTAAAAGGGTAATTCTTGTCGTGGTCCAAGAGCCAGAGCCATGGCATTACTGGACAGTCAAGAATTCTTATTTTCAATATTCCTTCTCTGCATGGAACAGCTTGCTGCATTCAGCGAGAAAGATGAAGAGTGGAGGATTTGTATGAGTGGAAAAGAGGGAGAGAAGAAGATTTGCAGAGGGGAAGACAACAACAGAGAAAAGGTAAGTCCATTCACTGCAGCAATGCTTTTGGTAAAATACCACAGGTTATTTTAGACCATGTGGGATGCACAGAGCATTGACAGAGTTAGAAGCTAGTCAGAACAGAAATAAAAGCAAAGTTCGATTAAACCCATGTACAAGTTGCCTGAGTTTGCAAGGAGCTTTGTCAATAAGTGCACAAACCTTTATTTTGTAATGGATATAACTTTAACCTAGAGAGTAACATACATGATTTCTAAAATCTCACTGATAAAACCTCTTTGAAACTGAAAGGACTCCAAGTTCCATTTACATCAATACCTTCCTAAAGAAACAAGACCTGTAGAAGAACATGGTCTCGCTAAAAAGAAACAGTTTCTGTTCAGATATTCACAAGATTAGAAGAACAGAGGAATCTGAGGAAAAGTGCATTAGTATACGTACATAGTTTGTGCTATTCAGTAGCTATCATACTATATGTGAAAAGTGATGTTCAAGCAATTAACATATTAATGCTAACATCTCAAACTATAATTTAACTGAAGCTTTATGGCTGAGACACAATAAAGATAAGAAATTGTCAGGCACTCACTGTTCTTCAGGAAATGTGAAAAAGAGAATGTAACTTGAATATGTCATGGTACTCATTTCACTTTATAATCTTCAGAGGCTTTCCAGGAAAAAAACCTCAAATATCTGTATTTTGATCCTTATGCATGTAAAAGTATATCTCCTATTGTTATGATTCTGAGCTGGAAAGCCATAGCTGGATGAAAAAGATTTCCCTAAGTAAAAACAAAACACTGCCTAGTGTACTAATATGTAAAATTGTTCATGAAAAGCACTTTTCATATGAAATCCTAATTATAAATTATGATTTGCAACAAAATCATGACATGAATATAAACAGTCAAAATAATGCACTTACATTGATAGTTCTATGGCAGACATTGTGTGTAATATTTTCAAAACCACTGATAAGCAGCTCTGGGTGATTTTGTAAAAACTAATAGAATTGCACCTTCACATTCATAAAATACATTAGAAGTATGGATTTGACCCAGACATTTTGGCACCCATTTTTAATGAATCCCCTCCTCCCCGCCCCCAGTGCAAAAGAGACATTTGTAACCTAAAAAAACCCAACCTACCAAGTGTTTAGTTGCAGGGTATCTACTGCCACTTATGACAAACTGCTTTCTCTATGTCTCTGTTATCCTGTAATCAAATTACAAATGGAGGTCATGGTTTTTTTCATACTATGTCATTGAATTCAGAGAGAGCCACTGTAATTTGATATACTCTAAATTTCTGTGCTTTCTTTCACTATCTAGTCTGGTGAAGAAAAAGACAGATGTAACACATTTCCAGATTTATTCTTTATTTTAGAAAGAAATTTATCTCTACAGACCTGGATGACTTTAGTACTATGATTTTGATTTGGAATGGTGAATTAAGACACTGATGAACATCAAAGCTTTTTTACATGAAGGAAAAGATGCATGAGCTATTTTTCTCTTTTGCTCTATGGGAACAATTCCAAGCTCTCCTGGTTCATATACAGCACTGTGAAATAAAACAGTTCGAATACTGAATGCAATTATTTTCCTTTTGCAGTATATTTTTTGCAGTGTCCCTCATTTTCAGGATTCATGGACTTCATGATTAAGAAGAATAAAAGTTAAATATTAATTCATAACTTCCATTTTAAAATCGCTTTTGTTTTTATATAATGCTTTGGAAAGAAGAATAGCAAAGCTGCCTTCTCAATAATGTCTTTCATGTTACTAGAACTACAAGAAATGCTGAAATACAAGTGATATTGGGATACATTTGTGGATGCCATATACACAATTGGCTTAACTTTTTAACTCTTAATGATTTTTTCTTAATGTCCTTGCTAATTCTTTTCTGTTCGACAGAATATCAGCCAATAAATGAGGTCAAAGAAATCAATTATCCACTCTATCACCACAGTATTTTTTGTATTTAATTTTTGCTTTAGACAAAAATCATGTGCTGTACTACTTATTTTCTTGTGCATCAGGTTCACATTACTCATCTTTACAGCTAGTCCTAAAAGTATAGCCTATTTGTCATCTCCCATTTGCACCGACAATATCAACAACCCCTTTTGCTAAACCCATAATTACAGCCACCATTCTCTTGTATTTTAAATTTACTGACAAGGATCTTGTGCTGCCCTCTTTCTTGGAATAATACAATTTTTAGATTACATCGGGATTTTTAAATATTATTTTTTCCAAACCTATGTGCAAAGAATTTTCGTTATTCTTTTTCAGTCTCTCTTTCGCAAGTGGTGACTACCAAAGCCTGCAAGAACATTTAAGCCACTGCCAGCTTTTTCCATTGACCTTTACATTGAAGTGTTGAATGTCTTTGCAAGGCTCAAAACATCAGCCTGACTGACAATCGCAAACAAAAATCAGAGTCAGAGCAAAGTAACTCTCTTTATGAACGAAGCGCAAAACTGCAGTAAGAGCAAGTGCTGGTGAATGTATTGGATCAGACTGAGAGCGCCAAGGGGAATTACCTCGGAGCGTTGCTTTTAAAGCCAAGTTGTTGGATGTGTTAAGTTTTCAGTGAGATCTGGGGAATTCAAAGGGAAACATGCTGCTGGCATATTGACCCATGGGCTGGCCGAGCCAAACCACCCTCAAGCTCTCAGGGTCTTGTTTAATAACTTACAGGATGAAAAAGCACTAGTTGGGACAAAAAGCACACGTCTCTAAGATGTTTTTTCTCATGCTTTAAGACAAGCACTTAAAGACTGAGCACTTTTTTCAGTGTCCAGCTTTACCACAAGCAAGGCCACACAGATCCACTTTGGCTCAGGGAACAGTAATTAGTTTTTCTGCCATAAAAGCAGCTCATTCAGCTCCCTTTTCCTGAGATACACAGAAGCAGTTTTTCTCAAGTAAAGGGAACTTACTTGTCTGTATGTAAGTGCACCATAATTTTCCCTGAAGCTTCTTTTCCAAGAAGCACTTGCTACAAACAAAAATCATTAGTGCTCGCAATATCTAAAAGAATTAACAGGCATTTGGATTTTGAATATATTTGGCTGCTGTTGAAGCTGCGTGCAATGTTCATAAACTGGCGTGAAAGATCCCAACAGCTATTTTGGTAGTCGTGGAAGGCCAAGGATATGAAGTGAGCTGGGATGGATACACAAAGGGAAGATTCAGAACCTGAGGCTGCTGCTCTTAGGGAAGCTTAGTAATGAATAGAACTACAGTGAGTTTGCTTTCAGAGTCAGTGGCCTCTTTTCTAATGGTTTTGGTGAAAATCCCAGTCAAACTCTGGGAGGAATCCCATGTAAAAAGATGTCAGCATTTGGCTTTCATATTGTACTTAGATGCAAAATGATTATCACATGGAACATGAAAACCCTGGGAAAGACTAGACCTTTATTGGGGGGGTTAATTTCCCCTAATCCTAGCTAATCTAAAAGGTCAATATCTCACCTAAGCTCATTGTCTGGTTTCCTTCTTATCAGCAGGAAAAGCAGCAAGAGAGAACCTTCTCCAAAGGGTGATCTATCCTACATACCTTACACATCCATCTCAGGACGGAGTGGGTGAGTTGCCCTGAGGTGCCTCTTTTGTTCCCTGTGATTAGACTGCTATTCTAGGCAAGATTTAAATTTCCAATTGGCTACAGTTAAGTAAATTGAACTCCAGGGATATCTGTCTTAACAGCAGAACACATTTTGCTGTGTTTTCTAGTCATAATAACTTCTTGTACCATGCATTTGTGCCATTTGCTCTTCTACAGCTACCTGAAAGGCGGCTGTAGTGAGGTGGGAGTTGGCCTCTTTTCCCCAGTAACAGAAGATGGGATGAGTGGAAATAGCTTCAAGTTGTGCTAGGGAAGGTTTAGGTTGGATATTAAGAAAAAATTCTTCACAGAAAAGGTTTTCAATCATTGGAGAAGGCTGCTCAGGGAAGTGGTTGAGTCACCAGCTCTAGGAGTATTTAAAAGATGCATAGATGTGATACTTGGGGATATGGTGTAGTGGTGGCCTTGGAAAGACTGGGTTAATGGTTGGACTTGAAGATCTTAGAGGTCTTTTCTGACATAAATGATTCTATGATTGTAGGATTTTGATTATATTATTGATTATACAATATTTAAAAACTGTTCTTGCAGTTTGCCAATTTTTAAAATTAAAATTATAGGGAACAAAATAATAATATTGATTCTTAACCTTATGTAGCTTCTTAGGTGGATTATGTAGTGTATTTTCATGCAGATAAAGGCTTAACAGGAAGCAAAAATATTGTGATGTGGAACCAAGCAAATTATGTTTACAGGTGTCAAAAGATACAGAAGATTTATTTGTAAAAGTAAAGAAAACATTCGTCTTTCTAAGCAACACATAAATATATCCTGTCGTCTACTCTAATAATTGCAAGATCTCTGGAAGCCTTCAGGCATTTTACAAGCAATACAAAGGATACAAAGCATTACAGTAATAGTATTCCCTTTTTTTGTTGTTGTTCTCAAAAAAGCTCACCTCTTTCTTTTTCTAAATAGTTGTGATCCTCAGGCTGACTGTGTTGTACTTGAGATGGGTTTTGCCATTCACTATGATAGGACACAATTCCAGATAATCAGTCTCTTCGTACAGCAAGCCCAATGTGGGAAGCAACCTTGTGAAATTGAATTTACTTTCCATTGTCAAGTGCTGGTAGATAGAGTCAGGTAAAGAGGCAAGTGATGGATGCATACCTGGATCAGGCAGTGGGAGAGCAGAAAATGTACTATAAAGCTGTTTGATGGGTGGGATTGTGGTTGGGAATGATGACCAGCAAGTGGTAAGCAAATGAACAGAGACACAATAAAAACTAAAGACCAGGGGAAACTGTGCAAAGCCTGATTAAACTTTTTGGGGTTTGTGCCTTCTACAGGGTCAAGGTGCAAAACAGGCAGTCTCCTGTGGAATGGATATTTGGGGAGTGAACAAGCTGTGGGTGGACTCTAACAAGCTACTGGCATTTTGGCTGGGGTTTTCCAGCTCTCAGAGGCCACAGGGAAGTGTCTGCCCTGAGAACCCATAGTCAGGTGCTCTGGCTGGTCCACTAAATAGTGCTGTCCTGGGCCACCCGTGTATCTGGATCTCATGACAGTGATGTTGTAAAGGACCTAGAGTGGATCCCAACCCTATCACTTCACATCATGCAATTGGTGAAATATTTTATAGGTCAATAGCTCAGTCCTGTGACTGATTCTTCAAAGGGTGTCTCTGATGACTTCAGTAGTGCCGTAGTCATGCCACAGATTTGAAAAGGGAAATGGTATAGAAGCTACATCTGAACTGGGAGCATCAGTGCTCTGTAGGAAACAATGCAGTCCTGGACTTCTCAGCTTTCAGGTTGAGGGCCATGGCCAATGCCCACTGTTATCTACAGTCTTGTGAGCACTCTCAGATATGACTTTTTATATGCATCCAACTTATGAAAGAATCCATATTCCAATGACTTTGAAGTGCCTGGAGTACCTGCTTGTATCTTTTCCTCGACAGCAGGAAGAATGGGGAGAGAAGGGGCAGCAGTAGCTATGACTCTCAGAGGGGGATAGTTATTACATTCTTAGAATGTTTAAGTAATAAAATAACCATTGCGATCAGTTAAAAAAAGTATAAAAACCCACTTGCCTTCAAGAAAGTAATGTTCAACTTTCATTTCCTCCAGAGACAAATACCAATTCAGAGGAGAAGGAGAACGGTGTGAATCAGGTTACTGTAACACTGTGGGGTCATCATCATGTAATTCTAGATATTGTTGCAAAAGCTGGAATATTAAACCTCACTGGGTTGAGAGATGGATGCAGTCCAAGGGCAACCTAGAGGGAAATAAGATTGAACTAATGAAAGTCTGCTCTCTCAGTAGTATGTAAAGAATGTCTCCAATATTGTGCTCACTAAAATAGTGTCTCTGGGCAATGTGAGAATAATCATAGGTAGAAATTAAAGTTCCTTCCTAGAATCACATGAAGAAGAATAAAAATCGTGTCTGAGAAAACATGACCTGTAGATTTCAGCAAGCTATCTCACTCTTAATGACATTTGAGTATCTTCTGAGATTTCCTGACATAATGAGATTTTAGACTGGGTTAGAGGATGTCTTTATTTCCTTGAATTTTGTGGAACTGCTGATTACGTCTAATTTTCTTCCCTGTTCATATTTGGTTTTGTGGAGGTTCTTTGTTGAAGTTGTTAAAAGAATATATTTGGCAGAGCTATGAGACATACTTTCTTTGAAAAATTTAACTAAAGTTTACTCAGGTGAAATAACCATGAGGATTATCCCTTCAATTTTCAAGACAAGACTAGAACAGTAAATTTTATGATTCTCCTTAGGAAGTAGAACTTGTGGGAATTAATATTATCCTAAGGCAAAGATCACAGGATCACAGAATCGCGGAATAACTCAGATCAGAATGGACCTTTGGATATTATCTACCCCAGGCTCTTGGCTCAGAACAGGTCTGGATAGACCGCAATGCTCAGGACCCCTTTATAAATGTCTGCTGACTATGCCCAGTCATCTCCTTGTCCTCAATATATTTGGAAATGATTTCAGGAGCAGTTTGTCCAGCACCTTCCCCAGGTAAGAGGTGATGCTGAAAACCCCTTAGTTCCCATAATCCTCCTTCTTGCTCTACTTGAAGACAGAAGTGGCCTTTGCTTTCTTGCAGTTCTCAGGAAGCCTGTGCCAATTGCTATGGCTTTCAGTGGCCTCTTGGTGACATCTGCCACCTCCCTCAGTGTTCACAGGGGAATGAACCTGTGCATGTTCAGTTTGTTCAAATGTTCCCTAACCTGGTCCTCTTCTACCAAGAAGAATTCTGTCTTCTTCAACCTCAGGAACAAGATTACTTTGATTCTGGCACTGTTCAGCTGTGCCAGGTATGCTTTGCTTGCACCTTAATAACCCTTACTGCAACAGTGTGCATATTTAGCCCATTCTGACCCAGGTCTTAAGCCTGTAGGCAGGCATGGGTTACAGGTAACACCCATTTTTATACTCACACATGTAGACTAGACTGATAAAAGAAAAAAGAAAAATACTAAAACCAGGAAAATTAACCTAGCATTTTCCCCACAAATTTTAGACGTGGGTTAATAAGACACTAGCTAGGTGCATGTCTACATTTTTGATAAAGGAAATGGCCAAAAGAGCTGTATCAAATTGGCCTAGTTTGAGAACAAAAAAGTCAGGGTCGTGGTCTGAGCTAGAAGTAAATATTTAAATGACAGGATGATGAGGCATCTAATTTCTGGGACATCTGAGCAGAATTAATAAACTTGAACTAATTGTTCCATGCCATGTGGTGACTTCCCAGCCAATCTATAAAAATTTCTTGATTAGTTGCCACTAATCATATAAACGTGTTTATTCATCTTACTAAAGACGTTTTGGTGAATTATGCTTTGTCTCACTGAGTGCCACTGTTGGCTCCACCACTGTACCATGCTATTGACTGAAAAAAGAAACTTCAACCCCTCTTGAAAAAAAACTTTTAACATTGTCTTTGTCAGATCTGTTTTATACACTTACCCATTCCACCTTATCCTTCCTGACTATATTACCATTTATTTCCATAATGCATAAGTGAAATATCCTGCTCCATTTCTTTTTACAGATCATAAGGTACCTTGGTAGCAGCCCTCTCATGTCTGCCAGACCCCTGTTCTGGCAAATACAGTGAAACTCTCCCAAATGGAAGTTCCTCCCTAGAAATGAAAAATGTTTTAATGTAAAGTTACTCGCAGTGTTATATGATGTAATCTTTTCTGCCCTTTCTGAAGGAAGAAGCTGCTGATTGTGTACACCTCTCTGCCTGTGTACAGCTCTCTGCCTGTGTACACCTCTCTTCCTAACAAGCCACAGGCATTTGAAATGGGAATATAGACAAAAACATTGTTTACTGGTCCATTTCTAGTAAGTACACTTTAAATATATTTCCTCCTTTTTATCCTACAGTGATATTTCTGGTGTATCAGTATTCTGATGTTTGCAAACTAACCAATATTGACAAGAGGTAAGCGAGAGTGGAGCCTCTATCACCAGAAGGTTTTGATTCCAGATAAAATGCTAATATGTCCTGATAAAAGTCCCAACTATATGTCCTTGCACAGAACTTACTTTCTCAATGTTCTTGCGCTGCACTGCAGTCTAGAATGATATCCCTGAGTCACTCTGAGCATAAAAAATGTTACATATTGTGTTACATATACGCATAATGGTAATATGTCCAAGACTGATCAAAATCATAGAATGTGTTCCAAATATTGCCTGAAAAAGATTGAAGTAAACCCAATTTAAAGCTTCACTGACTAGCTTGAGACAAAAACTTTGGAAGAACATGGGGGAGCATTGCTGCAATCACTTTTATACTATACATTCATCCTCTGATTACATGAGAGTTTATTGTCTCCCATTTACCTTGAGAATAGAGTTTAGAATTTTGATTATGGACTATGTCAGCCCCTTGCAAGATGTACTGCTTTTAAAATAGTGAATGCTGAGAAAATCCCAAGAATCCTATACAAATGTTATAAAAAAAATGTTACAGTTGCTCCCTTCCAAATGTTCCGGAGCTTGGGATAACCTGCACAGTTTGCCTACTGGGACTGCACCAACACTAAGAGAAAAAGATTTCAGGCACGCTATAGGACATGAATCAGAGAGATAATCTAAAAAGTCTAGAAGCACTTAAAAAAAAAAAAAAAAAAGAACACTTAAGTAGCCTGTATCCTTTTGGGAAGGATTTCCCAAGGAGAGTTAATTTCCCTGCAAAGAGGAAGAACCTAGCTCCTCATCATGCCCAAGAAATTCTCCCTCAGTTTTCCCTCCACTTCTGTAATCTAGCTGTGCTAAAGGACACCTACAAGAGTCAAGTGTCAGCTTGAGACCTGCTAGCAGAAAAAGCATTGAAATGGAAAAGTGCAGTTTCGCAATTAAACTTAAGTCTCTCTTTTTGCATTGTCTCCTTCATTTCTCTTTCTATGATTCTGCTTGTATTATTCTGACAAGGACTTCTGTAAACTCCCAAGATGCCAACCTGAAGCTGACAAGAATGGTGGCAAAAATACCTAAAGCACAAATTCTTTTGACAGACTAACAGGAGTCTGTTGTCTGCCGGAATCACCTTTCATTTTTCCTGTGTGCATTTCTTCTGCTTTGCCCTCTGCAGACACCTCAGCGACAGCCTGAGGGTGTCGGGCATAATTCTGCAAATACATGGAGAAGGAAAAGAAAATGCCAAGTGTCAAGTCTATCCCATGACCTCTCACTGCTATATAAACAGAAAATAGAAATTGTGGGAAAGTGGCCGGTTAACTACTTAACTTGATAGTTTTAATTGATTTCCAAGCGTTTTCATAGCTATGCTAGAGAGATATGTGTGTTTGGGACACAATAAAGTGTTCACTGAAATCAATTAAATGCTTTATACTGACTTCAGTGAGCTTAAGGTTGACTCTGGTTTCCATCATGAGAGTTCTGTAATACGCATTTTTAAAAGATTGATACAAAACCCATCATTCCTCTAGCCTGTAAAAATGAGGCAACAAAGGACCTTCTGAAGTTTTGTATTAGAAACACAAGACCAGTAGAGCATGAAAGCTCATCTATATGCTCTTAAGTAACAATAAAAGAAGATTTTTTTGCAGTTACTGATGATATAATTTCTACTGTTACTGATCCAAGTGCTTTATGTTGTTCTTCTGAAGAAAATGTTCACTGGCATCACTAACCCTGATCATTCAGTTATATTGCCAATTAAGTCCAAGCAGTAATGCTCAAAGGAACTACAGATCAGCACACTCTGAAAAGGGTAACTATGCATAGATAAACCACTGACTTGGACAGAAACTAAATCAAACTGCAGCATTTAGCTAACATATCCCTTTGAATTTTTGTCATTCTCAGTGGGTTTTATTTTAAAACAGAGACTCTCCACTTCAGAACTGGAAAGCTGACATTCTGCATCTGTGTCCGCACTGTTTGACATTCCTATCATGGCAACTTACCTTCACTGCCATTTGTGACAAATGCTGATGTGGATATGTCAGCTGTCTATGCAAATATGTCATACAGACAAAAACAACAGAAATAACAGTAGATGTCAATAAAGAAACAACGATGTTGCTGTGAGCATTGTGTTAAATTAGTTGATGTTATCTCTGCTTACTCATCATCAGTAGCTGGACCTTACATGGCAAGGAGTTGTAGTATGAAGTGTGATGTTCCACAGGTTTGAAAGGTCAAGTTTAATTTTCCAAACATCTGTATGTGTATTTTCAAACTTCAATGGCAAATCAAATTCACTTGAGCAAGCTTGTCATATAAATAACTCGCAGTACTGAAGATACAAATTCAGAGTAAAATTGGGGAAAGCATAGTCCCTACTGGGTAAAAAGAGCTAGCATACCCTGGAAGTCAGAAGCAGCTGGTTTGAGTGGCCACAGCATTCTTAAATGGGAGCTTTTCAAATCACCAAGAACAGGCACATATTTTCAGTGGGAATAACGCTAATGTGCCTGATGTTACTTGGCAGTTTTGTATTTATTATTATATAACATTTGTGCAAGGACCTGCCAAGGGAGGAAAGAGTGCAGTGACTCAGATTCCATGCAAAAATTTTGGCACTGCCTTTCACTAAGTAACTGATCACTTTGAAAAGGAGAGGATAACTTTGATAAGCACTCAGCTTTTGTGAAGTCTGAATGCAAATGGTTCCACCTACTCAGGATGACACTCAGGGGCTCTGGGACACTTCCTTGTGACCACTGACTGCAGTACAAGCATTACCATAATGACAGTTGTCGTAAGCTGGGAGTTCTCTTACATGGTGTAGTGGGTTCAGTGTGGGATGTGCTGCCAAGAAGGAATGGGGCCCATAGTCCAGCCAGTGCCAGGTCTGCCCTGTTTTCCTAATCCAGGACTTACTGCCTTTTGGAGTTGATAGTTATGATACTTACTATAGTGACATTCAGAGCTAAGAAACTGGAGTTAAATGACCTCAGAAAATATAGCTGGCAAATCTTTCAGGAGGTTAGGCATTTTATTTAAAAAGGTCTTTTTTCCCCTAACTTTAATTACACTGTAATATTGACTCATTCATTATCTTTTTCTTTCTTCTCAATTTTCCTTCTCTCATTCTCTTAATTTTGCTTCACCGTCATTCCTTCTTTTCCTGTGCAAGCCACCAGTCTAACTGGCAATAAAGAACAGGGGTGAATGGGGTGAGAGTTAGGAACACAGAAAAGAAAGGAGAATGGGATAAAAATACAGGAAATAATAAGAGCAAATATGAAACAAGAAAGCAGCATATTACAAAATCAACACTCTTCTATAAAAGGCACAGTAGAAATTATTGCAACTATTACAAAGATCAAATTTATCTAATTTTACATCAACAAAATGCAAAGAACAGAAAAAAAATGTTTCTTTTTCAAGTTCTTCCTCATGACTACAAGGTTGTTGAAGAATGGACTCTGCCTTTTATTGAGGAAATTTTTTTTCAGTGTGCAAACTTTAACAAAAGGACCCATATAAGAATGCTAGTGGATAGAACAAGATTTCTTACACTTATGATTTGTCTGGCTAATGAAGGAGTATTTTCAGCACTGTTCACTATTTATTACCTTAGACATTCAGTTAACACAGTTCATCTTCTCTTGTGTCAATTTTCATCAAGAACATCCTCTGGTTTGTCTTTAATCTGTATTTATGCCTAAACACAACATATCCGGTTTTCTTACATTTAGTTTGAAATAGCCCCATGAAATAGATGGGACACATACATAACTTAAGTCATCTTTGTCTTGATTCTTATCTCTTAGTAGTATAAATCACAGATGATTCTTCTAAGGTTAGTGTAGTTATATGAATATAAATCCAGAAAACAGAAGAAAATGCTTGCTCCCCTTAAGCATTTGTGACTTTTTCTAAGCAAGGCTTTGATAATATAATCAGGAGCAGTGATAAACCCTTAACAGATACCTATTGTTCACAGTCAAATGACCTTTTAGGTCAGCTGTTCAATTACTATCACTTACTAAACAGTGGTATCTCTTCCATTCAGTGCCTGGTGTTGAGTGGTATGTCCCTGACAAGCGGAAGAAAATCCAATTATCTACTTTTCTTTCTTGCTTTTTCAGGAAATGTTAGCATTTTTAATACAGCATATGGCCATGCTATACAGATGTTGGTAGGCCACCTTTAGGAGAATTGTATTTTTGTAATTCCTTTTCATAAAGTTGTGAAAGACAGAACCAATTTGCTGCTGCAGCTATCTGAAGAAAACAGCTTTAAATCTGTTCCTGGACATATTCCATGGGATAATGTTGTGAAAAAGTCATAGAAAAGATGCTATTGCATTTCTTGCTCCAATCCAGTCAGTGCATCTTAGGGGGGCTGCTATGAATTGAATGGCATCAAATTGGAGCTACCTATCATAAAACAATTGTTCCTCTGAAGAGGAAACTATTGCACAGCTATCACAACTCTTCTGAAGCCCATTGTCAGAAATCCTTCAGAAACAGATAAATGGCCATATTCAAATTAGAGGACACAATCAGCTCCTGAGAGCAGAGAGACTTGTTTGTCACCCTTTTTTCTTCAACAGTCTACCTCAGACTGTTTTGGAGGCTAAAACAATGTTTTTCACAAAACCTCACCCAAAAATCTCAAACCCACTTAGGGGCTGTCCATATTAATGTTTTTTTGTCCTATACATATGTAACAGCATTAGAGTGTACATGAGTTTCTTGACTTTTGTTTTGTTGTTCTTGTTGGGGGGTTTTTTGTTTGTTTGTTTTTTGTTTTTGCCATTGCTTCACGGTAGAAACAAACTTGGCAGGTAAAAATCACCCATGTACTTCACTCAAACTTGCAAGCTTAGAAATACTTCTGAATCACTCATTTTAGATACAGTATCAGTTTGCTTTTGTGGTTATTTCCGGAGTAAAGTGCAGGAAAATCTGGCTGGATTCTTGCTATTTTAACAACCAGAGTAGTTTTCTGTTCATTATAAACCATAATAAATGTAACCATAATAAATTTTTGAGTCTCAGCAACTTGATTTTCTGTGGCAGAATAAATAGTGCCCTCGGAATACGTTTCATTGTCTTCAAATGCCATGAAAACCTTCTGACCTTTAAATGTAAACTTTTCAATTTAGGGAAAGAGGTTTAGCCAAAAGATTCCAATTAGCATTCGTGGCAGCGAAGAAGCTGAATGTTTTTGTGCTAAACTGAAATTTAGCTCTATGCCACAGACTATGAAACTGTATGATGGTAGTCAGAGATGCTGCTTATGCCAAATGTCCTTTCAGAATGAATTTTGCAAAGCTCTCTTACAACAAGCATGGGCATATCCTGGACTTATTTTGTGTGGTCCTGACAGTTTAAAACCTGATGGCATTCTGATTTGAGATGTCCAGAGCTTTACTTAACACTTCTATGGTGCTACAATGTTAAATGCCTTCTGTGCAATAAACAAAGTGCCTTTTTATATGATACAATACCCATCCTCTTGAAAGACAAAGAACCTGTGGAAGTACACCTGCTGCTTCAGTATCTTCTATACATTCAGATGAATTTTCTATGAACTTCTGACAAAATATTCAGACTTTGAGAAGAGACTTATTTCATCTGATGATATAGGTTCTACCCTTCTCTGAGTTTTGCCAATTCCTTGGCAGTAGGTTTCTTAGCCAGCACTGTGGCATGAAATTAATTCTTTTTATTTCACTATCAACAGTAAAGCAGCAAACCTTTTCATGAATATTATGCTTTAGAGAACCATATATTTTTAAGGTGAGGGGGATTCCTGTGTTAGTTTAAGGCGTTTTGCAAGAAGAATTCCTAGAGAATTTTAAGAGCTGAGTGACTTCCCTTACTTCTCAAAGGCAGTGTGAAAAGTCCCTCTGACTTTTTGGATCAAGACTCTATGTCTGCATGATATTTTCGTTGCACTGATGTGTGAAAGCAACTTAATTCCAGATTTTCTGCTATCACCTCAGTAAGATAATCCACTGAAACAAGCTGAGAGCTAAAGGTCAGAAAAGAACACCTGTGTTCAAAAGAAGTTACAGAGGTGGAAAAGGGCTTGGGGGCAGTTTGTGGCTATACAAGAGACTGGTAAAATGCAGGTCATATTTTATTTACAGGACCTGTTGGGTTAGGGTGCAGGTCCTCTCTAGGCTCTTTGGTAAACTTTGTGAGACTGAAAGAGAAGATAGCAAGGTACCTCACCTTTACTACTGCAAATGCAAATAGGCTTGGTGAGGGCAAAACCTGCTGAGCCCTGGCCACACCATGGTGTTACTTCTTGATTCCATTAATTTTCCTATACTTCCAACTGGTTACAGAGAAATTAGCTCACAATTTCTTCTCTTAGTCCAGAACATGCTCAGTCCTCTGATAATCTCAGCTGCTTGAAAGCACATCTCTTCTGCCCCATGGGCTCTCAGTCACCGAGAACAACTGTAGAAGGTGTTGGGGTTTCTCCTTGGGTCATCTGAGTTCAACAAAAAGGGCTCCCTTTGTTGCTGCAAATATGTCTGTGTGCTTCAGTGCAGCCCCAGCTCTTCTTTGCTCCTGTCTTCTGCGCAAGGTCAATGCAGAGAAGAAAGGTGAGCCATGCAACCTATGATTCTTCTGTTATTTAGCCTCTAGTGTGAATCACAGTGTGAATCAAACACCTGGAAATCAAGCGCCTGGAAAGATCTCAGGATTTTAGGAAAAATGCCCGACAGTCATCTTACTTTGTACTTTTCCTTCTGTTGTGGTTTGACCCTGGCCAAACACCAGGCACCCACAGCATCTGCTCACTTGTTCTCTCCCCTGCCACAACTGGGCAGAGGAGAGGAAAAAGGGAAAAAAAAGTTAACACACAAACGGTTCATGAGTTAAGATAAGGAACTGGGAAAAAATCGCAACACAGGCTCACCTTGAAGTTGCAAAGTGATTTATTACTAACAGAGTCAGAGGAAGTTAATGAGAAGTAAAATGAAGCCCTTAAAGACACGGTTTCTCCGCTCACCCCCTCTCCCTCATTCCCAGCAACAGCACAAAGGGACAGGACATGGGGGTTTGGTCAGTTCATCACCGAGATCTTCTTCCACTGCACAGGGAAAGGAGTCCTTTCCTCCGCCTTGCCATGGGGTCCCTCCCACGGGAGACAGTTCTCTGCGAACTCCTCCAGCATGGGTCCAAATCTCACGAGCAGCAGTCTGCCCAAGCCTGCCGCAACGTAGCTCCACCCACGAGCAGACAGTCCTCCCAAAACTGCTGTGGCATGGGGTCCCCGTCCACAGGGTACAGACCTCTGAGGCCAGGCTGTTCCATCTCGGGAGCAAGGCCTCTCTCTCCACTGGGACTCCTGCTGGACCAGTCCTGCTGGACTCCTACAGCCTCCTCCAGGCAACCACCCACTCCGGCATGGCACACCTCCCCAAGGGCTGTGAGTGCATCTCCATCCCCTATGGACTCCATGGGCTGCAGGGGCACCACCTGCTTCACCATGGCCTCACCACGACCTGCAGAGGAATCTTGGCTCTGGTGCCAGAAGCACCTCCTCCCCCACCTTCTCCACTGACCTTGGTGTCTCCATGTTGTTTTCCCTCACATGTTCTCACCTCCCCCTCCTTCTCTGGCTAAAAAGAAGTGCGTGCACCCATTGTTTTGATTTCTTCTTAAATATGTTATCACAGAAGCGTAACCAACATCTCTAATTGGCCCAGCCTTGGCCAGCAGCATGTCCATCATCTTCAGAGCCATCAGAGATTGGCTCTGCTGCACATGGTGAAAGCTTCCAGAAGCTTCACACAGGGGGCATCTTTGTGGCCCCCCCTACTACCAAAAACCATGCCAAGCAAAACCAACATACCTTCTTTGAATTTCTCAGTGATAAAGGGACCTAAGACTTAGACAAAACTGAAAGTAGTTGCTTGCCTGTCTAATTAAGAGATCAGGTGTAGGTGTCCTTTTCACCTCCTACCATTTCATAGCTCCACAAACAATCTTTGACAGCCAAAAGACAGCTAAATGTTCAAGCTGGACTGAAAGGAGACATGTGATCCAACATTGTTGCTATTTAATAAGGCTTAATTTGCTTTTCAAAGGGCAGGTGTCCAGCACCAAGTGAGATTCCCTGAGATACAGATGGCATCTGCATAGGGCTGGGCTGAAGACCAAGTGCCATTACTGAAGGCACCTCAAAAGACTCTAAACACTTGTACTTTGGCAACAGAATTGAATCCTAAGTGACATTTTTAAGGTACTAAAATCAAATCACCTGCAGCAGTAGCAGAATGAAGTGCGTTTCCAAAACCTAATGTGTCTACGTTTGTTAGCATCGAGCTGTTTCCATCACTATTTTCAAAGAAAAGTGAACTTTTGCTGCCTGCTACCATTACTGTCGGTAAAATGCTGTCACAACAAGCTCTCCATGTGTGTAAGTTTAGAAAATAAGGCCACCTTTCTTCCCATTCTGGTTTAATGACTTTCAATGGCTCCATTTATTTTGAAACAAGTTACAGCATAAGGCAATTTTGCTACTCGATAGCTTTTGGGTGCAATCTGTTTTTTTGACTTAGTAAATAGACGAAGCTCTCAAAACCAGCCTGAATTCTTTAACTGAAAAAAAAAAAAAGGCTAGAGACAAATTTAAAAGGCAGTAAGCTTCTTCATCCTTCATGGTATTTTTCCAAAAACAAAATAGAAAATCACAAAAGATATGGATGATGTGCCAAGTTTTCAAAGAAAGGAGAAAAATGAAAAATCCTAATGAAACTATATCACTAAAGAGGGCCTATGGTAGTTAAATTATCTTGTGATTGAAGTATTTATGCTGTGATGGAGTGCAAGTACTTTTTGCAGAACAAGCTGAAAACGCAGCCACAGGAGAACAGGTTGACTTCAGCTTTCTTCAATTGCTTTACTTTCAAGCGGTTTCTGATATTTCAAAATAACTGACAGAATCAAGCCAGATTCACAAACTCAGTCATTCAAAAGTGTATAAACTATGACCTTTAAGATCAGAATGGACGTTTCTATCCATACTATATTGTTGTAGTAGATGAAAATAATCGACTTCTACAGAGAGGAGGTGGTTTAAGACTCCTGTGTGTGAAAGGTGGCATGAAGAGCTTACCTGCAGGTTGTACCAAGTAATCTGATCAGTGGCTGTAACCAAGTCAATGATGACAGATATGTTATTGCATCTAGATGTTGGGGATCAAACAGTGCCAGAAAAGGTGTGGTGATATTGTAGCATTAATGTCAGACATCGCATCCAGCTTGCTACTGGCAGAGTCACATATTTCTTTATTGCAGTGGGTGTGATTTGAATTAAGCTTGCCCAGAGAATACTAAGAATAATACTGTACCAAAAAGTACCTGTGAAACTGTGTATGAAAATACATATCTAGGGAAAAGTATCCTTCAGGAGATGCTATGTTAAAGAGAAAAAATTTCCTGTGTGTATTATCAAGAAATATGATGTGGTACAAAGTGCCACCTCTAGAGATAAATCGTGTGATGTTGTGTGTGCCAGGAGGGATCCATGTCACACAGCGAGGAAAACAGACTCCCAGTGAGGAACTACAGAGTTACGTGACCATGTGGACAAAGTAGGAACCAAAAAATATTATAAAGAAATATCAGGAAATGAGACCTTGAAGCCAGGTTATAATAGGAAGTGCTTACTTGTTTGGCAGAAAATTAGTTCTACACAAGATAAATGGTTAGAAACACACATACACAGACAGAAAAGTAAGTCAGGGAGAGTAATAAGCCACTGACAACGTTTCAAAGGCTGGATTTTCAGGAACAGAAGACCATTCCCTATGAGAAAGGGCAATACGGTATTTCCAGTCAGATGAAAGCTGCAACTTTAAAAGAAAATCCAATGAGAGATTTTAAAGCTGGAGATACTGAAGTTTCCCATAACCACACTTAAAAAGATGAAAACATGTCCCCAGATTTGGCAAAGGAGTTTTCTGAGTACCTTCAGAGCACTGAATCCATCCTACAGCATCTCTCCCATCAGGATTTGAAGAAAATAGCTAATACTAGCTTGGAAGGTACTCAGCTTTCCTGAGCTGTAAACTGGATGCGGCTTATGGAAATCATAAACAGACTTACTTTGTGACCAAACCAAACATTACCTGGTTTCCAATGCCATGAATTTGCAGTTATTCTGGCATAGGTAATGCCAATACCATAAAAGAACTGAGAGTCATCATCCTACATTGCATCCAAAATTGTGGTTCTCATCCATCTGATCTATGTGCTGGGATGTGTTCAAGGACAAAACTGATCACCTTCTACTTTGGTATGCAAGTCTGAATATTGACTTCAAGAAACCCAAGGCACAGCTCATCATTGAAAGCTTTTCAGACTTGTATGTCGTTCTCATATCTGCATTAAAAATGATTTAATGAATAATTTTGTTCCAGGACTGCATTCATACATTTTAAATAAAATGAACATTTATTCCGAACTTAGCATTCTTCAGCATTCTGTATTAATTATGTACCAAAACTATGGAATATTTAGTGTCCTAAGTCATCATTTGACTAAGCTTACTGGAACTATTGGCTCAGTTAGGAATTCATTATCTTTTATTCCCTGCATATCTCTGTTATGCAAATTTCTATAGCAGTGAAATATGTCTGACTGATTTGCTCCCAGTTAACGTGGTATTAATATGACAATGAAGTTCATTACATTTCCAGATACCTTTTTTATTAACACTAAATTAATATTTGAACTTGCTTGATAAAGTCCTGCAGCTGCCTAAGTTTGTTTTGATGGTTTCTTTTTTTTTCCAAATTAATACAGCTATTAAAATATTTGTGTTGGTGATACTGCCAGGTGAAACTTTTACTTTTGTGTATCTGTTTGTGAGATGCTGGGTTTTCTAAATCACAGATTAATTTTTGCTACTTACAACTTTACCTCTGGAAGACCATCTCTCCCAACAGTAAGAATTGCACGTAAAGACCTCATGTAGATAGGAAAGTCCATCAAAATGTTGGCCCCATGATGCTAATGCCCTGCTGACACCCATCCCCTCACACTGTACATCTGAAGAGTTTTAAATGCCAGAACAGAGGCTGTGCAGCTAAAAAAAATAAAAGAGATTTTACCTTAAACTTTATGCCAGTTTCCAAATAAAGAAATAAATTATTCTGTCTGTCTACAGTAGATAAGATTAAAAAAAAAAAAGAAAGGGCTAAATTGCAGCAAGTGATAGATAGACATGACACTGGGAAAAATGAAGTGAATGGATGGTGAAGTTCTGGGACAGACTGTCTAGAAAAGCTATGGAGAATCTGCTGGAGGTTTTAAATACCATTCAGACAAACATCCATCAGGATGGGGGATAGATAAACTAGGCAATATCTTAAAATACCTTCCAGTTTTATTTTTTTTATGATTCTGTGAGTAGGCTTGTCATACTGAAATATTTCTCTGATTAGGGTCTGATGCTATGCCTTGTCTCCTGTAAAGCTATTTATCCTTACGTTGTTAGAGATCTATGATGAGGAATAAAAGACAGAGGCCTAGTTTGTTCTCAGAAGCGAATTTTTCAGCCAGTTGACATCTGGAGTTGCAGACAGATTTCCAACAGAGCTCAGTTCTAGAAGTTCCTTTGTTTCAGATATAATGGGACTTTCTAGGTCAAGCATCCTGACATTTTCTACAAATACGTTTAAGTAAAGATCCCCATTATGCTCAGACACATGGCTGCATTCCTACAACTCACCTAGTTACAGAATGCGATCTGAGCTAATCCTCAACCTCATGCGGCTTCCACTGAGATTTCCACTGAGAAGTGTTATTAGTTATTTGTAGTGAGACACGATCACAAACAAGATCATTAAGGTTCTGGGGACACCTCAGGGCAGCCTTCCAGTACCTAAAGGGGGCTGCAAAAGCTGGAGAAGGACTTTTGACAGGGGCTGAGGATCGCTTTTTATAAGTAATAGAACAAGGAGTAATGGCTTTACACCAAGAGAGGGTAAGTTTAGATTAAATATTAGGAAGAAATTCTCTCCTGTGATGGTGGTGAGACACTGGAACAGGTTGTTCAGAGAAGCTGTGGATGCCTCATCCTTGGAAGTGTTCTAGGCCCATTTGGATAGGGCTTTGAGCAACCTAGTCTAGTGGGTGGCATTCCTGCCTGTGGCAGGAGAGTTTGAACAAGATGATCTTTAAGATCCCTTCTGACCCAAACCATTCTATGATTCTATAATCAGTTGCTAAGTCCCAGTTGTAATATAGGAACTTGTTAAGTCAGAGCAGACTTCAAAGATCAACTCACACCGAAGAAAATACTTCAGGAGTCAAGGAGCCTAACACTAGCTGATATTGTTCCTGAGGCTTCCACATTAAGCCACTCTAGAGGCACACTATGAACTAACAAAGATGCTTGTTCTGATCACCTATAGTTCTTATGCTCTTAAAATGTTTAACTGAAGTTTCTAAATTGATTTTGAAAATGGGACCTAGACTTTGAATTTAGCTGGTTTTGATTTAGGCGTTGTTTAGGTGCTTTTGACAAAGTTGTATTTAGCACTTTTCAAAAGCTTCAAGGACACTTAATATGTACCCACAAAAACACTGCTGAAGAGAAATGGATGTGAGCATATATATTCTTGGTTATATGTACTTCCAAACATATTTCTCAGCTCCATAAGACAAATTATCTTTGAAATTTGATCCTAAGTGAACAACTGTCCTGAAGGAATGCCCAGAGCAGGATGCTGAGGACAATGTAACTCTAAGACAAAGACAACAGCAAGAGCTAGGGTCTTAAATCAGTTCAGAGAAAGTGGTACCAATGCTGGTCTTAAAACAGTTATTTTCTTAACCACCAACAGTATTTTGTTTTGTTTAGTTTTTTTTTTTTTGTTGTTGTTGTTCCTGAATACACTGGTCTATTGCTGATTTTAAACAATTTACTTGTGAATGTGAGTTAAGATCTCTGATATCAAACACTTACACAAACACCTTTGTGCCTTATTTGTGTTTAAGTTTTATTTCAAATCAGGTGCCTAACTGCAGTGTTTGTAGAATTGCAGAGCACTTGGATTTTAATTGTATGAAGTTCAGGCAAAACTGACTATAAAAGCTTCAAAGAAAAATAATAGTTTCTAAGTTAGAGTGAAAAGATGCTGATATTTACATAATGGATTTAGTCAGACACCCCTACTGTTTTATAGAGGAAAAAGTGCACATGTACAATAAATAAATCACACTGTGCCATCAGTAGGTTGCATCTAATTGCATTAGTGCCTCCATTTTTCCCCTCACGACTTAGGTGCAGTAACATTGGAAAGCACATATTTCTTCATTATACTATTTAATTGGTTTGATAAATCTGCTTACAGATGACAGTTTTTTATTGCTTCTACCAAGCTACTTGTATTTAAACCAGATCTTTTGTGTGTTTACATGCAAGATCTCAAAATATTGAAAAAAAAATTATTATTGTCTGTGCCTCAGATAGAACATGACCAATATCTTGTTCTTTCACCTACTCTGCCTTCAGGCTGCCTTGCTACATGAGTTTTCATAGTGTCCGCCTCCTAAATCTACTCAGTTCAGGAAAGAGCTATGTAAACCACCTCCTTCCACCTCCACACTGCCCTCCACGAGGGTGTTTTGATCTAGCTTTCAACAATTCTTTGCCAAAATGATTTTCTTGAAATGCCGTTCAACTTCTGTGAATTTCATTTTAATATGGCAAAGTACAATTTAGAAATTCTTAAATTATTAAATCCATTTTTATGGAGACTGAACCTTTCTTTTAAAAGGAAGTGCATAAAAATATTGAAAGTTTTTTATGAATTTAATTTATTTGGCTTCCAGATTTTTTTACCCTTTTCCTCCACACTTTTCCCTGTGTTTTTCTATGCTTTTTTTTCTTTTAAAAAGGGTAAGAAGAATGGCTTAAATATGGTCAAAATGGGGCAAATAAAAAAATGGAACAATAATAAAAGTTTCCAGATAGATTTCATGTATTTTCTTTGTTTTCTTTTTTTTTT
>VZRN01002074.1:2600860-2617770 GCA_013397935.1 Dasyornis broadbenti
CGGCCGTGCCGGGGCACCCCGCCTCCGGTGGGCAAGCGGCCGGGAGGCTGAGGAGCGCAGGCAGCGGAGCCGGGGAGGAGGAGGAGGGCAGCGCCATGACTCATTTGCAGGCAGGTCTCTCCCCGGAGACTCTGGAGAAAGCTCGGCTGGAGCTGAATGAGAACCCCGACACCTTGCACCAGGACATCCAGGAGGTGCGGGACATGGTCATCACCCGGCCGGACATCGGCTTCCTCCGCACCGACGATGCCTTCATCCTGCGGTTTCTGCGGGCCAGGAAGTTTCAGCACTTCGAGGCGTTTCGCCTCCTTGCCCAATACTTTGAATATCGCCAGCAGAACCTGGACATGTTCAAGAGCTTCAAGGCCACAGACCCGGGCATCAAGCAGGCGCTGAAGGATGGTTTCCCCGGCGGGCTGGCCAACCTGGACCACTACGGCAGGAAGATACTCGTCCTTTTTGCTGCCAACTGGGACCAGAGCAGGTAAAAGCAGAGCCACTCGCCCACCTCAACCCCTTCTTCCCCCGGGCGATGCGTGGGAAAGCCGTGCCAGAGCAGAGGGAGAGAGGGTGGGCAGCAGGGAGGGACACACCCGGCGCTGCCCACAGGGGGCTGGGCAGCAGCCTGGAAGGCAGAGGGAGAGAAGAAAGAGGAAATATATTCTGTGGCTTAGAGCCCTTTCAACCAGCTCATCCTTTGGGGTGTGAATTTTGGGAGGTAAGTGGACACTGCTGAGGTGCTCTTCTCAGCTGTCTGATAGCAGGTTTACACCCTCCTGCCTCCCGTTCGCCGAACTGAGTTGGCACGTAGATGATGTGCTTATCCCCCAGACAAAGGCTGGTTTCACTCTTGGCTGGTGTTTCTGCTTCAGCACACACAGAGCTGCCCAGGTGCCGTGGGAGAAAGTGGGAGATGCTGTGTGTAGAACAGGAGTATCCATCATGGCTTTTGAGCTGAAAAGTTTGCCTGTGCAGGAAGCTGAGCCTCCAAATCCTTTCCCTCAGCTAAAGAAAGCTCTTCCTGAGCCACCTGGAAATGCCAGGATGGAAGTTGCTGTAACCACTTCTTTTCCCACTCATGCTGCCCCAAATGTCAATTCCCTGCATAATAAGATCCAAGCACCCAAAGCTTTGAAGGCAAATTGAAGACTAGTCCCTAGAACAGTTTCTGATCTCTTTTCGGGAGTACTCTACCCTGAAGACGACTTAGTAGGGTGACCCAAGAGCTGTCTCCCATCAAGGCCCTTTTTAGCAATTGGCTTGATATTATGTGACACTATTTGTTTACTCTAAATACCTTGTGGGGTGTCATGCTCAGTTTCTCCTGCAGTCTAAAATTATACCCACAAAAATGGCTTGATGTCAGTACATTTAAACTCTCTAAAACCTGCCTCTGTGAGCACTGCATTGTTTTCTTTGGCTGACAATCTGCATGCAGGTTTAGGATCTGAAGCACCGTTTAGTGAGAAAACTTAGAATGTTGCTAGTTTCCATCCTTTTTTGCAGTCAACACACTGCCGAGTGCTCAGTGCAGGTGCCATCAGCTCAGCTACTTTGAAACTTTGGGGGTGACTCAAACAACTGGCAGTGTGGATAGAAAGGACAAAATTTGGGAGAGGTATGTTTAAGTTTACCCTTTAGGGGTTTGTTTAGCTGTTCTCGTGCAGGCTGTGTGGATAGCCATCGCAGGGAGCATTCCCACAGCTCCCTGCACCAGTTGGTGTGGGAGCTATGGACACAGCTACGGTCAGGTCTCTGCCCAGAGGGATGCTGGCCCACCTTGGCTTTCCTCCCCTCCAGACATGGCAGCCACATCCACACTGTATATGGGGGAAGTTTCCTTGACCCATGAATCAGGTCTGGGGACTAGGAGAAAGCTGTCTGGCACAAATCAAAACTGCCCACAGCCAGGGTAACATCTAGACAGGAAAGCTGAATATATGCAGAGCTAGGGCCAGTGTCCTTTTTCTGTTTTGGTTTTCTAGCAGATGGAGAAGAAAGCTGAGTGAGGAACAGTAGTAATGAGGCTAAAGAATCACTGAGCAGGTTTCCTTTCCCACATAAGGACCTTCCTTGTTTACCACATAAAGGATCAGGTCAACTTTTAATTTTAAAAACTACTCCAGAAACTCTTAAAAAACCCTGAAGGAAGAATTAGCAAAGAAACAGATATTTAGAAGTTTTCTTAAGTTGTATGTCTATGATGAAGCTCCCTTGCTAAAGATAGTGTGACCTACTGCAGACTGTTGTTTCATATTAATGAAAAAAATCCTAAATCTTTGTGTGACACTTGTCATATCATCACTTGACTTGAGCCTATCAAAAGAATACCAAGAACTCAAGTGCAGAGATAAAGTAACATTTAAAATAATAATTGCCATGTGGAAGGAATAGGTTTATTTTCTTCGTGATGTCGGACGTGCTGATAAAGTACATGATCTCAGCTGACACAGCAATAAATCTATTGTGATTTTTTTTCATGAACTCTTATTGGTATGATTCATAGTATTTATGCCATGGCAGCAAAGTGGCTGGGGTACACTAGAGTACTTAAAGGACGTGTTTGTAATTGGGTGCCTACTGCTTTTGAGCACTGCATGCCCACGGCATGCCTCTCCTCCAGAGCAAGGGATTTGTTTTCAGACAGACCACTCAGACAAAGCGGAGAGAGCTGAAGCCCAGCTGCGGGGAGTGGCTTGCTCCAAGGCACATGACAAGTAAGTGACACATCTGGGAATGGAGCTAGGTCACTTTCTTTTCTAATTAATTTAGTGCCTTCCATTATCTGAGGCTCAGTGGCTGAACCTGGGGGACATTGTGGAACTTATGCCAGGGCTGCTGTGCAATATATCTCAAGTTGATGCCTTAACTGACTTGAGATCTTGCAGCACACAACCCAGTGTTCCTCCTGCAGTAACAATGGAAGGATTACTTAATGAAGCCTGTCTTATTAGGCCTTCTTTGTATGCTTCATAAACTAAGTTAATAGAGCACAGCAAGCCTCCACGTTTATCATATATGTGCAACTTACTAAGGCCAGGATGTAACAATTACAAATAAAAAGTTCCAATTTGTTATTCAAATGAAGAGCAGACATACTATAGATGATTTAAATAGCACTGTCAGCCTATGATTTACATAGTTCCAATTAGAAAGAAAAGTGTGGGAGGCAAAAAATTCCTATGGTAAAACAAGCCCGTGTACTAGATGTTAAATCATTAAATTAAAGCAGGGCCTGAAAACTGTACCAGATGTCCTGCCATCTGAACAATCCAATCAGACATGTATTTAAAACAAACAGAAAAAGGAAAGGTGAAAGATAATATGGTAAGTAGCCCAGCAGCTTTTCAGTGGAACCCAGCCTAACTCCACCCTGTCCGTACTACGGGGAAAATGAAGATTGGTGGCATTCCTGCCAGGAAGCTGGATAGCGCTCTAGGAGGGACCAACCTTCCCTATTAGCTTCCTGATTGTTGATTCACAACTACATTTGGCTTGTAGGTGTCTGCGTGCAGTTGAAGACTCCATTTTTCTTAATGTGTCCAGCTGGTGAAGTTTTTTTCAGTTAATAGTGCAATTAACTTCAGCTCTCAGCTGCAAGGGATCTGTTGTCATGCATGGTCTTCTGTATGCTTCCTGGACACACATTCCCTGGGAATATCATTCCATTCTGATGCTATGTATTTGAAACCTTTCCAGTATTAATTATCTCAGGTTTATTTCCCTAGGAAGTGCATTAGAAGAGTGCAGTGATACCTAGTTCCTGGCGGCGTCACAGTGACCCTGTCAGCTCACACCATCCTCAGTGAATATGGAAATCCCCTGCACTCATTTACTGCTGGCTCTGCTGTTGCATCAGATGATTTACAGCAGGGCAAAGATGGAGCCCACCGGTTTGCTTTCCAAACTGTGCTTTCATGTGCACACGAGCTAAAAACTTTTCCTCCTGTTAAATGAAAATTTAAGTTCTGTAGCTATGAAGAGGCCAGCCTGCTCCTCAGCTCACAACAAACAACAGGCGAGATGGCAGGGTATTTTTCAAGCTCTGATGGAGGCAATATGACAAAATAAATAGCAATACTAACAATAGTAACATATTAACAGTAAAAAAATACCCTGTTTAGCAGAGTCAATTTTTGTTTGGAAATGATATCTTTCAAATGATGACTATTAACTAATGTAAATACTGCCATTTTTTCTACAGTTGCTCTGGCTGACTGATGCTGTCCTATTGTTTCCTAGTTTCCCCCCTATCTGCCCATCATCACCTGTATTTCGACTGCAGGGATTTTGGCTAGGAAGCTTTTTGATCAATGTAAAATTTAGATCAGCTGAATCTTCATCTGTGGCTGTGACTGTTAGACACTGGGCTAATATATGGCTTAATGAATGGTATTAAATCTGAATCCAAAAGCTAATCTGATAAAATATTCGGAACTATTTCTATTCTGTGCATTTTTTGTAACACCGGTGGTGCTTTTTGTTTTTAGAATAAGGTATCCCCAGGGCATGCTGCCACTGTTTAAGCTGAATAGTCATAAGAGAACTTTCAATCCCCCATCTTTTCAACATTCAAATCTATACCTAGACTGGCAAACCAAGGAGATATGAGGCATTGTTTTTAAGTACTCCTTTGTGTATCTTGAGGGCTCTTGTTTTGCTGAAATTCTAAAAATACTGATCCAGAGCAGTAGCTTAGGAATGGGATGATGGCTCAGAGACTGGACGGGCTTTCTCTTTTAAACCACAGTGGCACAAGAGCTCGTTTGACAGAAGCCTTTTCTTGTCCAAATGGTAATGAGCTTAAAATACAGATTGTGTATTCTTTATGTGTTTGGGACCTTCAAGAGACATATGGCTCAAATTCAAGCAAAGGAGGCTTACCATTTATCTCTTCTAGTTCACATCCTGAGGGGCAGATTCATGCCATTCAGTTTTAATTCTCAAAATAACTTAAATTTCTTTCTATCAGGGAGGAGATGACAAATAGCCATAGAGATAGTAGGGTAACTCTGCTCTATCAGATTATGTTATTCAGTGCAAAAGTGGATTGACTGGAACCAGAATCTGGTTAAACAGATGATATGGTTGATGCCACTCATCATCAAGAACATGAAGTATTGAAAACAGCTGACACAGCTGAATTTGACATGAGACATCTGTACCCTGCATTCTCCCTGTCTCTTTATGTTGGCTGGTGGAGATCACAGTGGATGCATACAGGAGGAGGCATAGACCACATAACTGAGAGGTAAAGGTGAAAGATCCTAGTGAAGTATTACCAAGAACTGACAGCAGTCAACTGTCTCCCAGTCTTTTTTCCCCAGAAATCCTTGGAAATGTGTTGAATCTGTTCATGTTCCACACAGAGAAAAGAAAAAAAAAAAAAAAAATCTCGAATAACTTTTCTGTAGAGGGGAAATTGCTGCTGCTGTTGAATTACAGGAGAGTGGGACGCTCAGTTAATTGTTTGAGGTCTTCTGTTCTTGACAAATAAACACCCCAGTGAGACATTTCCCTAGAAAGCTCTCTCACTGTTGGGGTAGAAATTGTAACCATCTCAAAGCATTTGAAAGAATCGCTGTCAGTGTGGCTATTAACTTGTCACACCTTCCCAGGCTCTATTGCTTTAAAGTCAACCTGATGAAACATTTCAAGAGGTAGCAGAGTGGGCCTTGCACACCAGTCCCTGCTTCGGTCAGTCTCAAGCCAGGACTCACGTAAAAAAGGAACATTAAGAGTTTTTATATGTGATAACATATTTCCAGCATTTGTTATTCACATTAATAACTGGACAAAAAAACTTGTCCCAAGTTTTCCATCGAATTAAGCATGGTTCTATAAAAAGAAGGCATTAAATACATTTAAATTAACTGTGAGTTCTTGATTATCCTAGCAGTTAGTAATACCTTGCTAGCTACAATATGTCGCATAAGAGTCTGTTTAAAAAGTGAATGCAACTGAATTTAGCCATTAATAAATTAGGATTTATTTATTCACAACCTAACTTCAGTCTGTTACAGAACATGCCCCGCAGTGAATTGGGCCCAGCACACCCTACATTCCTGACAGCACTGGGGAAGTCTTTGAAACACTGGTGGCAGGGCAAAATGGGTGGCCTGCTGTTCTCTAAGTACACGTTGTTACTTAACACAGATTGGTAAGAATCAAACACCACCATCTTCTCCTCAGACTGTACACCATAGTCTATTCAAATTAAAGGCCAATGTTTTCTTTTCTTTTTTTTTTTTTGCCTTCAAAGTAGAAAAGCAGTCAAAGCTGTCTTGGACCAAATATATTTCATACTCACTAGCTTATCCTGTTTTCCTCACTTTTGCCTGGTCTAATATCTGTATCTATATGGAAACTAATTTCAGTGTGGAATAAAAGTTTCAGCAACACAATTCAGAGTAATTTTTCACAACTTATTTTTATATAGGATTTTGATTTCCCTAAAGTCCAGCCATGGGTAGAGTGTGTTTTATGGCAGAGCCTATCCATCCTGGTGCTGATGCAAACAGCAGTAGCAGTGAGGTGAAGTGTCAGACAGCATGGGGCTGGAGTGGATTAAAGATGAGTCTTTACACAAATAACTCTGTACTGTGTGAAAGCTTCCATGCAGTTTCTTCAATCATGTTTTGTTTGCTTGGGTTGTTCAGCTGATACTTTCAATACTCAGGTTTTTGCACTACCTGAGATTTCATCTACCACACCAGGTTTACATTTCTGGCTTGCCTCAGCATGTGTTCAGAGTAAAAGCTGCTTTAAATACTCACTAATGGATTTGTCTGTCTTTCTGGTACTCTGTACTGTACTTAAGTAAGGTATCGAAACCAAGAGAAGAGATCCAGTACAGAATGAAGAATAGCTCCTATCTTCAACTAACAGCCCTGAAGGATATTTGAGGTGGGAAGCTTGATTGTTAGTGACATGCCCCTGTATACTCCTGATGTGGCTTTTTAGACTTTAAGAGTACTTCAGATACCTCCCTCTGGCAGAATGTGTTCTTGCTCGCTTTTAGCTGGACCTGTTTTCTGCAGGACTTCTATCTGTTTATCAGCGAGTAAACAAAAATATCGTCATTGTTGTTGGGGACTGTATTTTGTACACTAAGCAAACCTACAATAGGAGTTATGGTGGTGGTGAATATGCCATAGATTTGTGGAGACTCAGCACTGTGACTGTTATTTTCGCTCTGTGGTGGGTGAAATCCAGTTCCCATTTATGCCTGACAGTTTTCACGTTGACTTAAACGAATTCAACATATAATTAAGGTGTATTTGTGTTTACATATATACAGCTTGTATTTAACACCTAGGTATATATAAAAAAAAAACATTTTATGGTCAGTCTTAGAGAGCTGACTGGCCTCATAAACAAAGAATCTTTATGTCTGATGCACCAGATTTCTAGCAGACTTGTGCCACTAGGAAGCTGTTAATCCAAGGCATCCTTAAACTCCTTAGGGAGGACATTGGTGATGTACATCATGAATTTGGGACCCTTCTTCTGGGACTGAATGTAAGGCTCTGCATTGTGGATCCCTTCTGGAGAACGAGATGTTTTGAATGGGACAACCTAAATGTCAAGTAGGGTTGAGGCTAATTTTAGAATCTGAACATTTTAATGTCTGTTCCTTGTATGAGCTCTGATAAAAATCATCCTCAGATCAAGGCATTCCAGACTTCCTGCAAACCTTAGATCCCAGAAAAATGAAACGTTAGAAAAAAAGTTATATCTCAGAAAAGAGCAAAGGAGAGGAGTGAATATGAAAAATTTTATCCCAGTCAAACAAACCAAATTAAAAGAAAAAATATAAAGGCCTCCAAAAAGAAGAGAAGAATTTTGTAACATAGTGCTTCCCCTAATGTTTTCTGGGGAAAACACACTTTTCTCTTGCTCTGACATTAAGAGAGTCCTTTTTAAATCCCTTTCCTATGAATGCATAATTGGGAAGTTCACTGAGTTTTAGTTGGCTCAAAAAACAAAGATGGAAAGATGCGAGGAGTCAGCTATAACAGATTAATTTCATTTGTGTTATTTCCTTTTGCAGATATTTTCAAAATACAGTTATGTCCACAACAGAACAGTGTACTCATTGTATTAAAGCAAGTCGAATTCAGTATAATTTAATGTAATTTCTAAGTAGGCACACATGCTCTTTGCTACATATGCAGAATGGTGAAGAATTCTCTAGGGACTCACAATTTTGAAAACTTCTGTTTGATGCCATCATGGGAGACATTTAAAGGGCCTTGCTTAAACATAGCTGTACACTGAATATTTAGCTTTTTCATTTCTGGAGTATTTGTTTGTCTGATACTTTTCAGGTTAAACTTTGTAGTGTCTCATTTGATACTGTGGTATGGACTGGCAAATTTATGTCTTTTTTGGTAACTGTTTATAAAATCCTAGAATCCTAGAATGGTTTGGGTTGGAAGAGACCTCAACAATCAGCTAGTTCTGACTCCCATGCTGTGTGCAGGGACACCTTCACTGGAACAAGTTGCCCAAAACCCTATCCAATCTGGCCTTGAACTCTTCCTGGAGTGGATCATCCATGACTTTTCTGGACAATCTGTTCCAGTGCCTCATCACTTTCACAGTGAAGAATTTCTTCCCAGTATCTAATCTAGACCTACTGTCTTTCAGCTTAAAGCCATTCACCCTTGTTTTATCTCTATATGCTCTTGTAAAAAATGATAATTTAAAAAAAATATTTTTCCATTTAAAACATAGTTAGCTCAGGAAAAATAATCCCAAAAGTTAGTGCTTTGAAATAATCTGAAAAAAGCCCAGATAAGTCTGGTATTTCACCCTAAAAAAAAAAAAAAAATCTAATAAGCTAAACTGCAAGTTGATTGATAACTATTATATGGCATTCTAAAGATGACATTGCTTGTATATATTTAAGCTATTACATAGTCTCTAGGGGGCAATCAGTGCTGATGGTAGAAATCTTGGGATTTCAAAGTTTCAAGAAATCATTGGATTGAAGGGGAAACTTGAATGGGTTTAAACTTATAATGCAAAAGACTTAGAGGATCTGGAACAGCTTCATGGCAATGCAAATACAGCAGCCAGCATTTCGTGCAACAAATCAGAGGCAATTAATGACTCCTTTGGGTCTCCACCGAACTGCCCATCACAAGAGACTCAAAGCACAGAGCAGAGGGTCTCAGGTTTTAGTTACTCCAGGAGTGCTTGCTCTGGGCCTGGCACATGGTTTTCCTGCGTGCTCAGCAGGGTATTTGCCAGTGCAGGGTACCAGCCCAGGGGAAGGGAAGGAGCTACGTGGAGGGGCACAGGCACATGGCTTCACACCTCTCCATGCCCTTGGCTTGGGTGGTGACTGTCCCCAGTTATGGAGGGGAAGAAAAAAAAAAAAAAACCAATAAATCTAAAAAAGCTGCCCTGTGGGATGCTTCCAAGCTCTTCTGCCTCACATTGGAGGTGTTTGAGGCCATTGAGGTTGGACAGGGCCTGAGCAACCTGATCTAACAGGTGGCATCCATGTTCATGGCAGGAGGGTTGCAACATGAGCATCTTTAAGATTCCTTCCAATCCACATCGTACCAGATCGGGGTGGCATCTTTGTAAACCCAAGTTTGACATAGACAGTTCTAGGACTGATGAATCCCACATTCCAAACTTACACTTAAAACCACGGGATTTGGGTGGTTTGGAGTACAGTACTCTGGAGACAGCTAAGTGGCTTAAAAGGTTGTTGTTGCTTTTATCCAGAAACACCTCAAAGCTCTAGTGTGTGTTACTTTCTGCTTTTAAGATCCTTGAGTAATCAGCCTTCTATAATTGTGGATTTAAGAGAAAAAACGACACAGAGAGGGGGATAAGGAGAGCATGTGGAAATCCCCCTTTTTAGCTGATAATTTTGTATCAAGCTGTTATTTCAATCCCTTATTAAAATATAGAAGGAAACTTTGGATCTGTGCTTCTGGTATTAGTCTCAGGTTTTGGTATCATTATGGTTTTAGAAAAATACAATTTGTGTAGAAGCTCGTACACAGACATGTAATTAAATGTAAAGATACTAAAGCAGCTTAGGAGTCTTCAGAAAAGTTCAAATTTGCTTTTGATGTGTTACATTCTTGTAGTTTGGTCTGGCTGGCTGATGGTCTATAGGTACATAATCCTGCTCCAGAAGATGAGCTCAGCTAATTGAGCTTTTGAGGATTTCCCAGCTTTATGTACCCAGGACTTCTGGGGACACATTTGCATTCTTTGATTTAAACTTTTGACAATGGGAGAATGCTCAGAACTTCTCCACCTCTGTGGTTGTTGGCTTCTTTCCTAACCAAATCTCCCCTTCCCATTTTCAGGTACACACTGGTGGATATTTTGCGTGCCATACTTCTTTCTTTAGAAGCCATGATAGAAGACCCTGAGCTTCAAGTGAATGGATTTGTTTTGATTATAGACTGGAGCAACTTCACCTTCAAGCAGGCCTCCAAGCTCACACCAAGCATGCTTAGATTAGCCATAGAGGGCCTACAGGTAACATTACTATTTTCTTTCTTTTCCTAATTCTTCTTCGTTTTGCAGTTCATTACGAATCTAGGTCGATAAAAAAGACCTAAACAAAACAAAATTCCAACAACTTCTGAATAGCAAGGCTATTAACACCTTAAGACGTGGGTGAACAGGCAAGCTACTGTGACGGAAGTGTGAACTCAGTCAGCTAACTGCAGTAGCTCCTGATGTGTAGGCTCCTTTCTTGCTATAAATATGAGGTAACTTTTTTGTCTTCATTCTAAAGTGACTGGCTTCCTGTAAATTCAGAAGGTAGCTTCTGCAACAGAAAGTTAGAAGTAATCAGTTTATGTTGTAATTATGCATAGGGCTAATCACATAGGGGTTGCTGCTGCCATGCCAGGTTTTTGGGTTTTTTCGTTGATTCCTTTGGAGACAGGCTCTACATCATTTGTCATGAAAGTGTGGGGCCCTGTGAATAGACAGTTAGCTGGGACTATCAAAGTTCAGCATGTGCTTGGCTCTTTTTCTGGGTCAAGATTAATCTGAGCAACAGTTTCTGGGTCTGAGTATACAATGATTTAAATTTCTTTCAGCTCATTGTAAATGCACTTTACATGGCAGAGGCACACTGGTGGGAAGGGTACTGCATAACTCTCATCTGTTTCCTATGATATTTTATACTTATTAAAATAAAAAACTAAAATTGTTAAGAGAGTTTTCTGCACAAGCCTGAGTTGCCACGTTAAAAATATCTGTAATTCACTCCTGTGACAGTGTGCCTTGCTTTTAGAAGGACATCTATTCCTCTTCTATGATATTTCTATCATTTATACATTTTTATTACTCATAAAGCAAAATAACAGCCTTACCTTTGAACTTCCTTCACTTTGATAGTGTGGTTTTTGAAGAAACTTGTATAGCAGTAGTATGGAGTTTTGATCTAACTGATGAAATGGCTCAACCAGTATTCAGCCTGGTGTTGCTCACAGAAGGGTAGTGACATGAGACAAAGGTCTCAGTTCTCATTTTGTTGTGTTTCCTTATGCAACAGTGTGATTCCATCATCTTCACCATTACATGAGAAGGCAGCAGTAAAACCTGTGCTCTAGTAGTGCAGCATTTCCTTTTATTGCCTTCAAAGTTGTTTTCTTTTTTGTGCTGTTTTCAAAGTTAGACATTATTTTCTGGTTTGGAACATGAATAAATGCTTTAGTGGTCTTTGTTTTCAAATGGTGGTGTTTCCTCTTGGGCTTTATTCAGAGATGGCTATTTTGAGGAGAGCTGCAGTGGATAATTGCATCTGAAAATATGAAGGGTGACCTACCAAACTTCAGGTGGGCTCTCAGACTGCGTTCTCCCACCATCGATTGGTTCATGACTGAATTGAGGAGAACTCCATTGGCTTATTTAACTTACCCACACCCCCAGCTTTGTAATTTCAAATATTCCAAATGATGGTGGCCAAGACCTCATTTTGTGCCCACTGCCTTCAGTGCTGTTTACTGCAGAGATGCAAAAGTGGGCACGAAATTCTCCAGAAGAGAGAAGGAAAAGGCATTTTAATGACTTCCTTTTATTTTGGAGGAAAATGCATAGCAAAAACATCATTTTGAATGATGTCAAAGTAAAAAGTGCTTAATCAGGTAGTATAAAAAAGAACAAGAATAACTCACACACACTATTTATTTATGATCTTTGTAAATACTCTCCGTTTAATCAGAGAAATGAAATTTACTTTGGCTTATAAGATTTAACAGGACTCAAGATGCTGAACTTTACCATTTGAAGAATTTAAATATTTGTGTTGCTTAGGCAAAAAGGGACGGTGAGAGTGGGATTAGTGGCCACTGAATTTGATGTTAACCAAATCCCTTTACCTCCTGAATGAAATCTACTGAATTTGCATTATATTTGCTTAGCTTCTATGGTGAACAGAATGCTTAGTATGATATGTACCAAAGACTTTACAAGCTGTGGCATTTTTTGGCTTTTTGCAACAGCTTATTGTTTAGGAAATTGCTTTTGAAAGTAAGATAAGTAAATATATATAGAGTTTTCTACTGCATAGAAGAATATGAGTTCTGCTGTATACTTTGCTTGTATATGTGTTAAATGGGAGTGTGAGAAGAATCATACCCCAAACTTACTTGTATAAATTACAAAAACTTCTTAGGTAAATGTTTTCAGGAAAAGAAACTTCTAGTCGTGGAATTTTTAACGTTATAGGACAGTAATTATCTGTAATCTGTTGTGAAATTCTAGCATACCCATGGCAACAGTGCTGTACCAAACAATCGGTGCAGTGTAGGTCAGTGCTGATTTTTAGATCAAATGGTTTTGCTGGACAAGAAGCAAAAACTTCATGCGAAGGTGGGGGCACTCGGCTGGGACTCTTGATTCTCCAGTCCCAGCTCATACACTGTCTGTGTGCTTTAGGAAAAAAGGAGCAACACTCTTCCTTGGATGCTTGTGGCTACCGTATTTCTGTTGCTCCCCATCAGTGAGAAGGAGGATTTGCACTTAGAGCTCCTACACCTTCCCTAGGGTAGAGTAAGATCAGAAGGAAAACATTTGTTGAGAGCTGAAACACATGCCTTGACTTCAGCACTTTGTGTTGACTCTCCCGGGTGTATTTGATGTGTGGATGTTTGTGAGTTCTGGTCTTTAGATGCCTGCTTCTCCCCAGTCATGGGTTTCTGTAGCCAAGCTCTGTTTTTACCTTGTGAAGAAGCTCATGTTACTCAGCAGTTGTGTTCCTGAAAGCAGGGAGTGTTACAGTGTTCTTCAATACCTGAGTGCCCTGATTACGTCTCTTTCAAAAACTTTACAAAAATTTGCCTCTTTCACCAGTAATGGGTTGCAGTCTGTGTGCTTCAGCTATTTTTCCCATAGAAGAGAGAACTTTTGAGAGCTCTGAAGATAATCAGTCCTAACTTTCCATAGACAGTAATGACCTCTGGGCAAAAAACCCAAAACGTATCAGATGGTTTCTGATATGTATAAGGAACAATTAAATTGGTTGGAATTCATCTGCATGGAAGAAGAAAAACTGTTGAGAGAAAGTACAGGAATCTATAAAACCATAGAATCGTAGGATAATTCAGCTTGGAAAAGACCTCAGGAGGCTGACAAATCCAACCTCCTTCTTAAAGCAGGGTCCCTGATGAGGTCAGAGTGGGATGCAAACAAGCTCGTGGGTGGCTGGAGAGACAACGAGCTGCAGATGTTATTTGTTACTTCCATTTCAAGAAATGGGCATCATCAGGTGATACTAGGAAGAGGCCTGGCTCTTTATAAGACGCTTTTGTACAGTATCTGGGTAACTTGTGGAACTCTGTGCCATGGGAAATTATGGATAGTTAAAATTTAGTTGGGAACATCCATTAAGGAAAATGGGTGAATTTGTGAAAGAGAGATGAATTGAGGATTAGTAAATACATAAAAACCAAATCAAAGTTCAGAATTCCTTAGGCTGTACAAAGCTGGAGATGAGGTGGATGCTGAGTGGAAATAATCACATATGCTCTCCAAGTTGTAGCTGCTCTAGGCTCTCATTTTTGGCCTCTGGTAAGGACAGGATATGAGGCTGTGCACTTTTGGTATGGCAAAATTAAGTCAAGCGTGTATTTCACCCCTTCTTCGCCCTTTTGGAAAACCTCTCCCCTGACCCCTTCTACCAAAACACCTAGCTAAGAACACTTGGGCAGAAAGAGGGAGGAGGTTCTGGGTATGATAATTTTCTTTGTGGTAGTCTTTTTTTACATCAGCCCCTATATGGAGGTTTTTTGGTGGGTTTTTTTAAAATTATCAAGACATCATTTTTTTTCATAAGGCAGTTGAAAACAGTTTCAAAGACTGAAAATTAGATTTGAAAATTATATTGAAATTTGGGGTTGTTACTAACTCTGACAGACAGCTTTGGGGGTAATTATAATTGAGTTTTGTAAAATGGAACACTATAGGTATGCATGAGACACTTGAACTGATTAATTGATATTTAGTATTCTAAAACCTGGCCCACTAATTCCTTCTAAATATTGATTTCTATTTAGTGCATAATAGTAGTTGCATACATGACAGATATTTTTTCATGCTTTCACTCAGGCAGGCTGTACATCCAAATGCTTTGCAAAATTGTGTAGTTATTGGTGGCTGAATGTGAATGCATCTCCTCCAGTTAAAAAGCTGGTGAAAAAGAAATGATACACATTTAAACGGGGAGCTTAACATATGTGGACAGTCAGCATTGTTGCAGAAGACAGCAGACTCTTGCTTCTGGAATGAGGGTGTTTACTGGAAGAAACAGCGATAGTGTTGTGGGGGACAAGGCAGGGCATTTAACTAACTGTGTCCTGTTTTTTGGTTTTTTTTTTTTGGTAACAGAGGAAGGCTTCTTAAGCTAAAACAAGCTCACTCCTGTTAAAATGAAAGCAAACCAGAAAGTAAATGAAGGCAGCATCCTTGCAGCTATGATTACTTTCAAAAACATCTTTCACACAGCTGTTCTTTTGAGCTGCAAAAACAATATCCCCAACCAGATTTGCTGCAGCAGTGCAAGCTGTAAGTACCAGACATCAGATCATGTACAGTCTGGTGACGAAAGTGACAGGACTTCCTAATCCCTTTTTCTCTAAGTGTGAACTCTGTCAGTATTTTATCATTACAGGGAATCTTGCTGAACATCAGCGTTGGTTCAACAAGCGCAGAGAGTGCTTAAATTTTGCCACCAGCTTTGGACTACAGCTATGCAACCAGCAGGTTGCAGTGCCAAGAATTCCTAAGACAGGAACCTCCAGAACTAAGGATGCCTCTGAAAACAGTATTTTGACTTCATATAATTACATGGTGACATGCTCCGTTCAGTGCATAAGATTGTTAATAATGAGCTGAAAGAACAGTTAGCACTAGCAGTGAGCATCAGTGAGCAGCAAACCACAAAATCGAGCTTTAAATGTTTTTGCATCCAGACTTAAAACCATAAACTCCACTCATTCAGTGCTTGAATTTTCCACCAGTTTTTGAGAACAGGGTCCTGACACTTCACATATTGCTTGGGAGATAGCTTTTAATGGGAGTATCTTCTGTTTTCAGGAAGCCTGGTAAATTGTGTAGCTGCTTTCATTCAGTTTTTTGTTTTATTTTTTTTAAATCAAAGAAATAAGTTGTTTGTAAATGCTAGAGTTCCCTGAGCCCAGGACTTCCCAGAAAACACAGGGATGTGCTTGTAAACAGCAGAATTTCATACCAGTTCAACTCATGTTCTATAGGAACAGCAGTTAAATGGGATATTTTTCCTAAGAGCTTGTTATTTTGCAAGAGTTTGCATATACTTGGTCTTCCTCACTTGTAAAGAGGCCATAAAAAGGCTTACTAGCAATTTACTGTGGAAACATGGTGGACTGAAAATGATTGTTATTTCTAGCTCCTCACCTGCTGTCTGGATGGGCTTAACCTGATGGGTGAGAAAGGACTTAATGACCATAGCTTGAGTTCAGCTACAGGCAAGTGTATCTGTATAGACACAGCCACTGTTCAGTGTGGTCCCAGCTGTTAACCTGTTATCTGAAGGCAGAATAATTCATTGTCTTCCTAGATTCTTTTATTATGCTCATAAAAAAAATGTTGAATGCCTTTGGAATGTTGATTTATGTATTCTCACAAACACATTTTCAAGATGAGGGGATACCATAATCTTTTTTACTTTTTTTCCATCCCTATCTGAGAGTTATTCCACTGAAAGATTACTATTAAAAGTGTCTTCTAATTTGGGGTGCCCACTGTGACAGGCCATGGTCTGATTTTCAGTCCCTTTTTATGTATTTGGAGTCCAGCTGACATTTATTTTTGATCAGGAGGATTCAAGAATTTAGTCTTGATCTTGAGCCCCCAAGCCAGGAGTCTCAATTCTAGCATGGCTAAATTAAGAGCTTCTCATTAGATTCTCTCTGAATGTGCCTAATGCAACGTGGGCTGCCACCTCTGAGACAAATGAGAAGCAGCAAACTAAACTCCCCTTTCCCCCCCAGAAACTCTGCTCCGTGGCATCTTGCTGAAAACTGCAGGGAGGCTTAATGGAGTTAAGTATCCACCCTCCAACCACTGCCGCTGGAGCTAACAGAGTATCTGCCTGCAGTAGGTTGTCATCCTCCATGTGAACCTGAACAAGAAAGACAAGAGGGCACTTTGCCAGTGGTTTGCAGATACTTGCTGTAAGCAAAGCGTGATTAGTTGTGGGGAGCTTGGCTTTTGCTCAGACGCTTTGATCTAACTGGCACAGACTCTTCTGCTCATTCCTTCTGCCCTTTTTGCTCTGAGCAGGCTTTGCCACAGTCCTGCTGCTTCCCCAGTTCCTCATCCCACTCCTGCTGACATTGTCTTACTTTGTACTAGTCTTCACTGATGTGTTTTTTTTTTTT
>VZRN01002074.1:2617799-2836418 GCA_013397935.1 Dasyornis broadbenti
TTTTTTTTTTTTTTTTGGTCTGAGGGCATCCTCCAAAACCTCAGTCACTATAGATGACTGCATGGCACATTAAGTTCATCTTAGACTCCTTAGGAGATCTCAGCCTTTTGTTATCTCACTGGCCAAACGCTCTCCACATCTGGCTTCTAATCATCTTCAAACCTCCCGTCTCCAAATCTCCTTTTAACCAGTGTTCCCATTGCTCTTCATACCACTTATGAAAGCAGCATTGGAGAGTGAGTCCTGATCTGTTCTCATATACCAAGTTAGTCCTCTAGGCACCAGGCTGTTAAGGAAACTCACCTTTTAGTTCCTCACACCGGAGCTGGTCTACTTGGTATACATGACTTAGTGCTCCTGGGACCAGGCAGGAGACATTGGGAGCTTCTGAGGATGTTAGTGGAATGATGTCATGGTCTGGAAAAAGAAGAATTTTTTTTTTAGTGTGATGTTTTTTTCTGTTCAACAAAGTAGATGTGGTTAGTGTAGAAACCAATGAAAATGCTAATATTTCATATTTTTCCATCAGTTCTGTCAACAGAGAAAAACATCCAAATAACATTATTGCATCTTGAGAGAAAGAAAATAGAAGAGATTCTTCTTGTACATGCAGGCTTCTTTCTTAAACTTCTGCTAAATGCAAACTACTTTTCTGTTTTTCTTTATCAGGAAACGGAGTCTATCTGCATTAATTAAAGATAGTGACTAAATTGCTTTGATTAGGCTGAAAAGCGAATACAATTCTAAAGTGACACAAACATGAAGGACTTGTAGCACAAACTCTGTATAGGCAATTAATTCTTGTCACTGTGAATGACTTTCTGTCGTCTCTGGTAGACTACAGTTCAACAACTATATGGTTATAACCATTCCTCAGCTTCAAAATATCTATTTGTTTTTGGGAGTGATTTTTCTCAGTCAAGGTTTAAATATTTCTCTTCAGTATCTTAAGGCTGTAAAGGGAATAAATAGTAGCCTTCGTTATAAGGTCACTCAGAAATAAAACTAATTTGTTGTAAATTGTAATGTTAGAGACAGAAGACATGTTTTAAGATCATAGTTCACCTTCCTGCTAAGGCAAGATTATCCCCTGCATTATATTTTCTAGTGCTTCTCACAGTTTAATTTAAAAGCTCGAAGGCAGGTCTGGCACATTCTTTGGAAACCTCTCTATGACTTCTTGCTCTTCAGATTTCCTCTCGGCATTAATCCTAATTTTTCTATTTCAAAATGTCAACTCCTATAAAATCCTTTGCTATTTCACTGTGTGCTGTTGGGTCCAAAGCAGGAATTGGTATGTGACTCTCAGTAACCCATAGGAAGGAATTGATTTGATGGAGTACCTGTCTACAGCAGCAGTGATTAGGAATCAGGACCTGGAGATGTTCCTCCTGTTCTGTTTGGCACTGGAGGTGGTGAGATGTGAAAATCAGTGGGATCCTCTTTATTTGGAGAGCCTAAATCTACTTTTTTTTTTTTTTTTTTTTAATAATGTGAAAATTGTCTGTTATCAATCCATTTTATATATGCATCTTTCAGGTTTGCCTCAAAAATATATACTGGATTATTTTTGCAATTATTTTCTGAAACCACTCTAACTTTTATTTTCCATGGTGCTAATAAATCCTCTGTGATCTTATTAGGCTGAGCACAGCTGTCTTTGTGTTACTGTCTTCTGCACAGACCGTGCATATCGTGCCTCTGCCAGCAAAGTCTTCAGTGCTGCATCCACAAAACAATAAAATGGGGTTTTTTTTGAGGTTTTGGTTTATATTCCTTAGCAAGGCTTCACCTCGTATGACAGTTGTTTTTATTAATCCAATTTGCCTTTGGTTATAAAGCAAAATTTTGACTTTGGTTATAAGTGATTGCTGTGCAGGAAAAACACTGCTGTCATATTTCACTAATGTTTAAAAACAACTTTGGGAAACTTCTCTGGGGGAAGCACCATGAAAATGTGAAATTATATGGCTGGTGATGGTTTCTCTCACCTCATGTTTCCTAATCATAAAACAATTAAGACTGTTCAATTTCTGTATGTTTGAATAGGCATAACTGTTTAAAAAAGTGATACTTTGCTGATGATTTTAAAATAGTTCAGGAGCTGAAAGTTTAGATATATAATAAATGAAAAAAATTATGTTTCTGAAGAAAAAGTTAAGTATTAATTCATTCTAAAATATCATGCTCCAATGTAGATAATATGTTTCAAAAAAAGAAGCTCCCCCCCGCTAAAAGCATTTCTGCAGTCTTTTCCTGCATTTTTTGCAAAGATCAGAATACATTCTTAAAAAACATTTATTATGTGAAACATTAAAATAGTGCTTGTAATTTTTTTCACTGTTTTCTGTAATAAAAAGGATTGAGTAGTAATGTTTTGTTTACACATAACGGATATCCAAACATGGGTATGGACTGAAATCCGCAGTGGCTGAACTTAGCATTCTTTTTAAGGAAAACAAATTTACATTCAATACAAGAAAATGAATTTCAGTCCATCACCTGATGCTGAGAAAGCCTCATGTCAGCATGTCCCCCAGCACAGTCCTGAATATGCTGAGGTACTTGCTTTTACTTTTGGGTTATTTTTTTATGTTGTCCCTCACAGTATAGACTTTGACTATAAAATGTGTATTCAGCTCCCTTGTTTTGTAGGACTGACTCTAATGTCACACAGTGGCTTTGGAAAATGTAATCTTTAATCAGTGGTTGAAGATTGTGTTTTCAAATGTATTTATTGTTTTCCTGCTCTTTTTAGTTGGTTCTCAAGAATCTATTATAGCTGTTAGAATCTTTTGGGGTGCGGCTTCCTTTCTAAGAACTGGATTTCAACCCTTGGCCATTTCCACCACTGAAAACATTTTCTGGAAGGAGAAAGTGATTCAGGAAAGGGCTTCCATAAAGATATGTTTAAACTGCAATTTTCATTAATTCTTACCTGACACTGCACTGAATGTGCCTTATTGCCTACAAAAGCTTCTGAGTTTGTTGGGATGTGCCTTCGTCTCATGCTAAGCTATTTGACTGAAAGTATAATTTAGAGCACTGCATTTTCTGGCGGAAGGCCACTGTGCAAGATAGAAAGAACCCAGGGCAAATCATCAAGTACTGGTAGTCCTCCAGCATTCTCCTCAGAAAGTCTTTGCAAGGTAGAGCCAGTCCTCTGAAATGTGCAATGGATCTTTTATGCAGAAACCCCATAGATTATGCTCCAGACACGGTGAGGCCATGTAGAATCCCTGGATACCTTTGGTAATTCAAGTGTAGTTATAAACCCAGCCTTTGCACTAGGGATTTTCAACATATGGAAGAGTATATGGTGAAAATGTAGATTCATTTTGTGAGGAAGATGGAAAAGGTTTTGAAGGATAGTGCTTAACAGAGGAGAAAAGAGGACACTAAGAAGATGACAGAATAGTTATGAAAGGATAGGGCAAGGTGTAGGGCAGAAGAAAGACGTAAAAGCTGCCCTTCAGTTTAGATTTTGAAATGTTTCAAAGTAGAAAATTCCATTTCCTATTTTATGGCTGCTAACAATCTCATTGAGTAAAATGTCATCTCTAAAACAAAACTTTTAAAAGCTAAGCTGTCATACCATTAGAAAATAAAGATTACCATTTTGAAATCATAGCTGTCACACATCTGCAATAATTATCTATATCATAGCACCAGATATTATCATTGCCCTCTAGATTTAGTCAATGAGCACACTACCATTACATGGTGGCTTTGACAGGCATGAAGTATTCCCTGAGACTGTGTTCTTCCTCAAATTTTTAGTTAACTTTCTGGAAGAATTAAATGGGTTAACTGCACACCTCCATCAATGTTTGCATTATGAGGGGATGCAGTTAAATAGTTGTGATTGATGAGGGATTATGTATCAGTGAGAGCCGTCTGAGCCTCTTAACCACTTATTTTCTCATCCTTTATCTTTCAGGGCTTTAGAGATGCAGAATTGCAAGCAAGGTCTGACATATGTTTTGGGCATTAGCCGAGATCCTTTGGGCCATGCTTTTCAAGGTATTTTGTTAGGAATATTGAGCAATTGATTTTCTCTGGAAAACCCTAGGACATCTTCATGCTATTGCTATCAGTATGATCCTATTCTATTCTCCACAGAAATTCAGCAGGAGTGCAATTTAATGAGACCAGTGAAAGGAATCTGACTGCTCTATTTATAGCACGCTAATTGATCAGGGTAGCCGTGGTAGGAGGAAACTGCAGAGCAAATCAATGCAGTATCAAATGAAAGTAGCACACAAGCCTTTAAAGACAGCTGCATGAAAGCCAGTTAAGAATGAATCTATTCGAAGATCCATGGGAACGTCTTGGACCATGTGTGTTCTTGCTTTAAGTTGTAGGAATGAAGTCAAATTAAGCAGCATCTTACATGTAAGGTGAGTCTTACTATATATTTTTATCTTCATCCTCGTGATACTCTGTCCCATTGAATCTTCTTGGTGTATTGTTTTAGTTTCATATGGGGACTGTAAATGTCTTCTTTTAAGAGCTCCCCTTTGCCAACCTAATGCTTTTTTTTGTAATGAGCTGGTGCCCCTGCCTGAGGATGGAAGCCACACTTATGTAGCAGAACTGCAGAGCCTTTTGGCTGTGTGTGCCAGCACTCAGGCACGGTTCCAGGTCTTATGGCTTTCACTTAAATGCAGGGAGAAGAAAGTCTGTCTACCTCCATTCTCGTTCCTGTCATCCAAATACTTGTAATCATAGTAGCTACATAAAGAGTAACTGTTTGTACACATTGCTAGTTTTTCTTAAATCTGTGTAATGGACCTTTGCTTCCTCCTCTAATTGCATTTTTTTCCTCATGACATCTGCTGAAGTCCTGAATAGCCCCCTCATCCCTGAATATTATGGTTTTGTGGCAGATACTCTCCTTTACTGGGTGTGTCTCCATGCTATGGGCTGCTGCCCATTGGTACATTGCTTTTGGGCTGCTGTAGGAGGATGAAGCAACGGCAAACTACCATGAAGGCATTTTAGCAGTAACTTGTTTCAGAAGGAGTCAGAAGTGGAACAGATGTACACTTTGGTTACCTTGAATGTGCTTTTTGTTCTTGTGTTTGTGTGTAGACAAAAGTTTTACCTGTTCTATAAATGATGGCAAACACAGCAATGATTACAGGCAAAGCTGTCCAAACTGTCAGTATGACTCCTTTCCTTCAATGCTTGAATGTGCTTGCAATTAAATGACTAAAAATCTTGCTTTGTTTTATGGCATGTGGGATACAACACTTAGGTTCACTTTCTGAGGAAGAACTCACATACTTTTTTTTCGGTAGGATAATTAAAGGCATGGCATCATGAAGTAGGTGCATGAATAATTCTGGTTTTCCACTGCTTCATAGGAAAGGAGTAAATAATCTACACCTTCCATGAACAATTAATTTCTGTAGGCTAAATTTATGTAACACCAATAGCTAAGCATATTAATGTTGCTACATCTTCCGTTCATTCAGTTCTGAGCATATGTAGTGGCATGGAGTTTTGGCTTAATTATCTGGATGAATAATGTCAGAAATATTGTCACTTATCAATATGGTCTTCATCTTTCTTTAAGCCCCGACTGGGAATCCAGTTCCCGATGACATCAGCAGTTGCCGTGGTGAACTTTCATAAGCTAGTCTTTAATCTTTCATTAAATCACAGGCTAGGAAAGCAGACATGAGGACTGAGATGCAAAAATGTGCATCTGCAGCACTGATGTCTTCCCTGAAAAACAGGAAAGGCACACTTCTGCATTTTTGGAAAGAAAAGACAATTTGCTGCATTGGTGAGCACACTCTCTCAGCCACTTACATTGTCTAAGCAACACCATGCAAGAAGAATTTGCAGAATGTAAACAGAGGTGAGATGTGTGGGGCTTGAGAGCAGCTGAAATTGAATATGACAAGGCCTGAATATGATGAATGACTCAGCTCTGTCATGTGCAGGGTTTGAGAATGGAGGTAAGGGTGGCAAGTTTAGGAGCTCTTTTTCTTGCTGCATTGGGCTTTAGCTGGACATTTCTTAGAACAAAACGCTGCAAGTATAAGTTATTGTACAGAAGGGCACTGGAGATACCTCCAAGTGAGCTACCAGAACAGAGGTGGTTTGAACTCACACTCAGATTGACACATGGGAAAAAAAAGAAAGGGACAGAGGGCAGCGTACTTTGCGGCCTGTGTGAAGCAAGATGGATCTTTTGAGAAACAGCTCTGAGTTGGGAGGGCAAATGGAAACTGAATTGTTACTGACAAGCCCCCAGGTGTTTGGTGTACTGAGCTGAGACTGGAAGGGAAGTATCTGTGTTGTAAGGGACATAAAGGTGCAATATAAAGCTTTTGTTGTGGAACAGCTCCCCAGAAGAGTACTTTGGGCCAATATGTAACTATCTCATTCTGTGCTATTTTGTCTAATAGGAGAAAATTATTCTTCCCCATGAAGCTTAATGTGCTTATGTGTTACAGCATTGTGTCTCCAAGAATGCCATCATAGGAGCTGTTACTGGCACAGGTCTTCTCTGCAGTTCATTCTGCCCAGGTCTTGGTCTACCAATGCAAAGCTCTGTCCCCTCTCTGTCCTGAATCAGTCCTGCCACTTGTATGGGACCAGATGTTGAGCTTCCCTACCTATGTTGACTCAGTGCCTGCTTTTGGGGAAAAGAAGTACAATAGCACTCTTTTTTTCCTGAAGTAGAAATGGGAAGCCATAATTTTGCACTTTGCAAATGGAAAAAAAATTGAAGAGGCAGGGAACAGAGCTACAGGTGCCTTGTTCTATTTTGCAAATACAGTAATTGAAAAAACTGAAAATAGAAAAGCAGTATCTGGAGGATCTGGTTTGTTGGGGGGTTTTTTACAGATTTTAAAGTTGGGATTGATTTCCTTTAAGGTTATGAAGTCTTGCTCACAAATCTTTCTTGCTTTCCCTGAGGCTTTTTATTCCTGGAAAGGTTTTTGACAACTTAGAGTTAGTCAGAAGAGGTACACTAAACTGTAATTTATATTGCCAGGCATTATTACCCAAGGCCCTGCCTTCTCACACAGAGGAGCATGCAGGTGAAACTGCAGAATAGAATTATCTTTGCTCAGGTCGCAAAAAGAGAAGTTGTCTGTGAGAGCACTCTGTCATGTTTTCCTACCAGCACTAAGTTCACACTTATGTCCTTGAAAAATACCGTTTGCTTGGATGACAGACTGTCACAGGGCAGGGACGTAGGTTATTGCTGTGAGATGAGAGCCTTTTGGCGTTCTTCTGAGTCACTGGCACCATCTGTCCCTCTTCCTGAGGTAAGGCCGGATGGAGCAAGTGGAGCCCTGGCATGCTGTGCAGCTTTTTATTTGGCATTCCTGAGCTTGCATCAGTCACGGTCCGATGGTGGGGGATGGTTTGGGATAACTTGCACTGTTCCATGTTCTGCAGCGAACCCGGGGCATAATCTGCTTTGACTTATATATTGTATTGCAGGAGACATGTTTTGCTGCAAAAAAGATGGTTTTAAAATGAATGTTTTTGCTATTAGTGCATCATATTGGACCAGGTGTGCTTGCTTCTCTCACTCTTTGTTTGGGCCTTGATTTTCTTTTCAACACACAATAAAAACTTAGAAGGGAATTCAGTCAGGATTCACATTTATCACAATTCTGGTGACCCAAATAGTTCAGCTTGGTTTCCTTCTCTCTGCTTTTATTAGGTGGACGATGTGTTCCTGTCCTTTTCTCTTGGGTTTGATCCTTTCCCTTTCCACATGGACTGAAATTCACAGCCCTGGGCTCATCAAACCCATGTTGATTTAAAAAACCCCAACCCTTAGACAGAATAACTTTTAGGCAGCACAAAATGTGGCAGTAGGACAACAAAGATAACAGGGTCAGGTTTCCCACAACATTGTATATGGAAAAACATGGTAAGTGTTGGTCTTGCAGAAGAAGCCGTGGTGTTAGAGGAGAGCAGGACTTTACAGATAAATGCAGAGCTGTGAGTTTGCTCACAGCTGAGTGCGTTGTGAGGATCGCTGCAGCACCAGAGAAAATAGAAACTGAGTGAATTTGAGCTTAGTGCTGTTGGTGAGCTGTCAGACAAGTAGTAATGACAGGTGAGGCTTGGCAGTGGAAGACACAAGTTGAAGTTAGGTGCATATTGGCACAGGAATGACACTGAAATGCTCGTGTGAAAAGGGAGGTCTCAAGGGGTGATCTTCAGGGTGAAGTGAGCAAGGAATAAGAGCTAAAGTCTGTGGGATGATGAAAGGTGACCCACAGCACTGAAACCTGGGGAGGACAGTTGGCATGGATCAGGGAGACTGGGGAGAAGGCAGAGAGGATGGATAATGCAGCAGCTGAGGGCATCCTGTTTCTTGAGCATTAACTGTAAAATAGAAATGGGATGAACTGCAAGTTATTTTAGAATGAAATGTACTGTAATGCATTTATATGTTAACGAGAAGGAGCAGGAGGGGTGAAAATAGGAGCTGTCACTGCAAGAAAATGTCATCAGGCATAGAATTAGAGGAGTTGGTTCTGCAAAGTCAAATTTCCACATTTTTTCCCAGGTAACAGGTGAGTGTGTTGAGGCTGGGAGATGTCCAGGCTGTGAAGTGAGACTTGGGGATAAAGGCGCATGTTTGTGTGTGCCATTTGTTTTGCCCTCATTTTCAGAGTCCTAAAATAGATCTAATTTCCCTTAGTGTTACATAACAGTGAGTCAAACCCAGCTTTTAAATATCTTTAATTAGTTTTAACAATCAGATTTCTAGTTAACATATTTAAAGTAATGAATGCTGCTCTCCATCCTTACAGAAAAGGCTCAGTGGTTACCTGCAGTGAGTGTGCAGGTGACTTTCACCAAAACTGATCCAAACCCTATTTCCTCTTGAGCTGGACAAGATGCTCCAGTGCAAGAGGTCCAAACTTTCCATCCATGATGCTAGTGTCTTTCTGTGTCTTTTTCTGTTTTTTCTCTGTATCCATCTCTGTGCTCCTGCAAGCTTTGGTGCAGCCTCCTGTGCTTCCAAAGCCCTGCAGCTTGAGAGAGCTGGCAGCGGTTGCCTGTCCATGGAGGTATCAGAACTGGTGTCAATTTGATGTGGATTTAAACAAAGCTAGGCCTGCCAGGTTGGACAGAGAGTTACTTGCTTGAATTTCAAAATTTTGACTTCTGGTTTGATTCTTGCTTCAGGCATTATTTCAGATCTCTCATTTGAAGAGAAAATATCTTCCATACCTGGCTTGGAGCCATGTCCAGGGCAATGCACTATGATCCTCGCTGGGAATACTTTTCATCTGCAGCAATGGTAGATGATGCACATACTTGTGCACATGCTTTGATAGTAAATAGCATCTGTACTTGTTATTGCTTTGTGTAGTACTGAAAAGCACATGCCAGTATGACAGGTATGGATCAGGGAAGACTCATAACTTGTGTGGACTATATGAAACTATATGCAGGTGCTGATCATGCAACAATACTTCTATTTTACAAACTTTGTGCTTTATTGGAATATACATTGTAAGGTCTTTGCATTGATGCTGAGTTATATTAATCTGTCCACGCTTGTTTAACAAGTATTGTAGAAAAGATAATGAATTTATCTATATTTACCTTAGCGTTAAAGAAAACAACATAATGAGAGAGAGTTTAATTTCAAAAGTATAAAATGCTCGTAAATAAATTTTTTTTCTGTGAAATGCAAAACCATGAAAAGGTCTTGATCACATGTTTTATTTACTATGAATTCAGCTTGTCTGTTAGCCTAGCTCTTATTCCCATTTGGGTTGTGCTGTTCACCCTACTGATGATAGGGAATAAGTTGTTTTTATTATACGCTTATGAAGCCTCTTATAGAGAAAAAGCATTAAGTAGATACTCAGTAGTAGAGAAGTGCTTTCAGACAGGTGCATTGTTTTGAAAAAGGACAATCACATAGCCCAGATGAGTTACTCTTTAAGACTATCAGAAACAGTTATTATCATCAACATTTACAACCCCGCATGTGGATTTTATTTACTTTGGATTTATTAGTTGTGTACTCAGACTGGAGTTGATTCTCACCTAATGCAGAGCCTGGGTCCTCAGAGGCAGTTAAGTTACTGTAGCTTTGGTTCTCCAGAACTCCTGTGTGCTCTCAACAGATCTGCTGGTCAGTGAGCTCTGGTGTCCCTTACTGGTGACTGATATTCAGATCTGGGCTCTTCTGCCTCACTTTCCCCATGTACCAAATGTCATTACTGATTCCAAGGTTCTTGGTGGAAACCTTTCAGTTACCTGCTGAGTTAACGGGAATATGAACAGAACTTCATTAATTAATTATAACTTAGCTTAAATATAAATGACAGTACATTGCTCAGTGCTGTTGAAAAGGAACTGGGATGCTGAAGATCTGATGGCTAAGAAAGAAATAATTATGCCTATTTTGCATGGAGAGCTGTTTATATCTTGCAGCCATTTCTAGTCACCATTTCAGACTACACAGAATATGGTCAACAAAATTTTCAATGGAGATGACATGAGCAAAAGCATTTGTGTGATACTAATTTTTGTACAAATAGATATTCTGTAGAGGTCACTGCAGTGGACAAAAACGTCTCTCAGGACTCCTTAATATGTATTTACACTGTAGACCTCATAGTGCTTGAGTAGTCACTTTGTTAAATTAATGTTTTTTTAAAAGGTTTAATCCGTGTAATGAATAGAATTTAAAAAGTCCATAGCTAACATTTGAAAGTGAATATATTTGTTTTATGTGAGGCATAATAATTTAAAATTTATTCATGTTTTCCTGAGTTTCTTGCTAGTTTGTAGTGGGCAGCTGCCGGTGGAGAACATCTCTAAGAGTGTGTAACTATGTACTAATAAAACAGACATGCCCAGGGCTGCTCCCTTCTGCTGTAGTGGCTATGTCCTGACTGTTGTTATTTTCATTAACCTAAGTAGATTGCTGCATTCAAAGGTCATTTTGGAAATGGTGTTTGATTTCTGTTGGGAGAGGGACGGTGGCTATGACTTAGTCTAACAGTTTCACAGTATAGATAATAGAGTTTCTCCTCCATGAATGTTTCTGGGTGCTGTTAATTGTGCAGTACAGATGCTGCTTGGGATTTTGTAGAATGTTGTTTTTGTGTATCTTGGTATTTTTCACGGTACATTTTATTAGGGAAAGGCCTGTCTCTGTAGTCAGAAACGATGGAGTACACCCGAGACAATCAAACTAGTGCAAGTCCACAGTGAGTTCAACCGAGTGAGCTGCATGTGAAGAGCATTGCTTTTGGAGATCTTTGCACTCACCCCTGCAGGCTGGTGTAGCAGGACTGGAATGACACAGAGTTGGCTGAGCTTATCAGACCTACTTGCTATTAGCTCTCATAACATTTGTAGTGATGACACGATCACATCTCGCATCAGATAAGTTGTCGTGTCTGGTGTTTTCCAGTTCTTGACGACACTTTGAGGCAGTTGAATGCTGCTGTAAAAATACTGGAGTCAGCTGAAAGTATAAAGAGAATTTAGATAGGCAGAATGAGATTCCTCAAGTGGTTATTTGACCAAGTCACTGAGGTTAATGCTTCTCTGTCTACAATGGCATCATGGGACTTTATACAACCAGAAGTGGTCAAGACCCTTCGTTGTGTTTTTTGTACTGAAAGCTGTCAGCTTCAGTGAGCACACCGCCGAACTGTTCAGTTGTTCTGGAACTTTGGGGCAGAGCTGAGCCAGAGGAGAGGAACCAATTACTGAAGTGCCAACAACCATTGGGCATCGCTGTGGGTTCCACCTGGAGGTTATTCTGCATGGCCTCACTTTGCAGGTGAGGTCTGTCACAGTCACAGAGCTGGGTGATGAAATTTGCAGCAGTGTAACAGCTTAAAATAACAAAGTAATCTGTTTGAATACTGAGGGTGTCTCAGGACACAGAGGATTGTGCTTGTCTGTGATTTATTTCTTCACATAACTCTCCATATCAGATCTGCATGAAACTCAATTCCTGATCCTGGCATAAGCTTGTGTTCTGTATGATCACAGCAAGTAACAGAATGAAATCTGTTAGAATAGCTCCAAAATACTGCCTTCTTATCCACAAAAACAAAGGTATATATATAGTTACTTTAAAAATTTGAACAGAAGCATTATAACCTTTGACTCTACAGCCTTTCTAGGAAGAATCACAAATCTTCCGCAAAGACTAAAAGAAAATATTTATGTAAAATGTCTCCCTTCTAGAGATTTTTTTATTTGAAAAGTATCAAATGGGTCAGAACTGGAGTGTTTAATTTTGGGCAAGCTGCCAGTATTGAGTGGAGTGTTCAGATACCTCACGTCCCCATTTACCTCTAGGCTGTATCTGTTCCTATCTCCAGGAGAGGCTTTTGTGCACTGTAGGAAAAAATACTTCAACCAAATAACATTGTCTTTGTAAGGAAATGGGAGCTTAGAGCACTCAAACTACAGCTCCTAGGGCAGTAGCAATAGCTAGCAAGCATTCTGAGATAATTTCCCCCTCTGGGTTGTTTTTTTTTTTTTTTACATCTACCTTAATTCCCTCCCTCCATCCAGTGAACCCAAATTCTAAGGTAGCCTTTGCATTTTGTATACTCGTGGGTTTAACTGCTGCATTCTTGTCACAGAACACTTAAATATTCATGCTGCTTTTAATTTTAGTGCTGAAAAACTGTAGTGGATATGATGATGAAGGAATTTGGGCTCAGAAAATGGAAGATTTTTTAATGCTTCGGCTACGTGTGAAGATTTATCAGCCGAGCTCCAAAATGAGCAGAGCTGACTGGAGTACTGCTTTAAATGATCTATTTCAGTAAATACACAGCCAGGATCTTTAAATGACTAAGCATACAGCTGGCGTCTGATATCTAGAATGTGGCTCAAAGTGTTGTTTATTCAGAATGAGAAGAGGTATTATAGGTCTACAGTACTACACTGCACACACACCAGCAAATTTCTTTGTCTGGATTGCCAAAAATAAAGTTAACAAAGAAACGTTAAAAACGATCTTATGGTTATTCCAGGTTGGATTTATTACATATAAGGGCATTTAAATGATTTACCTGTGTGTTTCTTATTTCCCTGTGTGCTGGCAGTAGGCAGCCCATCCCCTCATTGCCAGCATTTGACTTATTAATTGGTCTCTTGCTTGGTAAGTTTTCCTTTTTTGGTTTATATATAACTTATTCTAGTGCTTTCCCTTTTTAAAATGGCAACATCAAATTTGCTCAAGGTCTGTGAACTAATGTGGATTAAAAGTCAAGCAGCAGCAGCTCTAATACATAATTGATCTACCAGTAGGGCACAAAGAACTGATTCTGGTTCCTAGATAGGAAATGCCTTTTTTGTCCTATGCTGATAGTCTGAGCTCTTAAATCTACGTTAATATGAAGTGAATGGAAATTGACAAATATCCCATGTTAATAAATTATTTAAGAGATTAATTTGATGTTTGGGGCATAATGATTTTCATACACAGATACAGACACAGACACACTTGCTCTTTGTGTTCCTTTTAGATTTTGATGCAGTTCTGTTCGTTGGCAATTGAAAATATCTTATGTCTAGGAAATGTGGTACATTTTGAGTCTGTATCTGCCTCTTGTTGTGACCCCACACCTGTTAATATGTAACAGAACATTTTGCTGGCTGAAAACCATTTTTTGTACAGATGCAAGAGCTTTGTGGCATGGTCTCCAGATACCCTCAACAACAGCATCCGTTTGTGAATGGATGGATTGGAAAAGGATCTGTCTGCTCATATTAACATTGGCTCTGATTTTATTTCAGCTTGTCCCGTGTTGCTGAGGAATGACTCTTGACTGCTCAGTTAAGCAGAGGTAGAAGCTTGTTTAAGGTTTAATGTTTAATGATATTCTCACTGAAGTGAGGAGTTTTGTATTTTCAGCCTCCTTTTGAGGTACACACTGTGGTCACAGCAGGGGCCTTTAAAGCTGTAGCACGAATGACAAGGGCATGATGGCTGCGTGGTTCTGGGACTAACAGCATGGATGTGCCGGATGGCACGGCACGATGCCTTGTATGGCGCTAATGGATGGGAAGCAAGAGGCAGCCAGCAGGGTGTCTCTGCCTTCCATTAAGTCCACTCACGCATACCAGATGTCATCGTGCCTGTACTGGGGATTTAATTCTCTGGTTAGCATCAACCACTAGCACTGGAGTGACAGTAGTATAGCAGAGCAGAAAATTTAAGCCCCATGCTGTAGAAGAGGGCTGCAAATCAGAATGTGGCCAAATCAGAAAAGTAGAATGGAAGGAGAGGGAAGGAGGATCTTTTTGCACACATTCTTATGCTTTCTGTAAAAAATAGGTTACACCGTTCTAGTATACTGCATTGGACTTAAGATGCTACAATTTGAATATGGTTTTCACAGTAGAGCAATAAACATTTTGCATTCTCTAGTTACAAACATCTGAAGATGTTACATAGGCAAAAGCAGTATCTTTGTAAATAATGCTATATTTAGAAAAAAGACATACTTTCAGATGCAACCACCCTTTATTAGGTTGGTAGAGCTAAGAGCAGAGCAGCAAATTGACAGTTTCAAAATGGAAATTGAACTTCTTTTCTAGAGGTTTCGCCAATGAATGGAGTTAATGTGACTGTTGGTGACTTTCCGTGGTCTGTGAGCTGCCTTTGTTGTCCTCTGACATGTCTGAAAAGCTGGGCTCACTGGTGGGTGCCAGAACCAGGGAGGCAGCTCATTCCCAGTGTTTGGCAACTGAGTCTTGTACAGACAGCTTGGCAGAGGCTACGTTTTGTAATCCTGGTTCAGAGAGTGTGATGCATGAAATGTCAGGGTTTACAGGTAAGGCAAGCTTTTGTTTAGGTGGAGTAAGCCAAGCACAATTTTTGACAGTCACTTGGGAAGAGGAGTGACCTCAGGCAAGCCAAGAAGCTTGAGTATATTACATAGGGTAAATATTAACATCTACCTGCAAATCAGTTTTTAATTGACTCTGAGAAGTCTATCATCACACTGCTGGTGATGGATTTCAAAAATAGCTCAACTTTGGTAAGTTCAGTGGTTTGGAAAAATATCAGGTGAAAAGACTATTTAACCTCAGTGATTTTATATTTTTTGTCAGTGTCTGACTTGTTTGGAACTGAGGCTACTGTTGTTTTCTCTTGCTGAGAAAAAAGTGGCGCACTCGCATGGGCACCACTTTTATCTTAACAAGACCGGCATTTCTGATTTTGATCTCTCAACTCCTTGCACATGAATTTTCAGGAGTTTCAAAAGTGTGATTTTAGGAGAGATCCTACCATCACATTTCTTCATTACTGGCATATCTTGATAGCACAGCAAACACATTAGCCTTGTCCTAGATATGGATGATAAAACATGTAACTATTTGTTTTCCCAGTTGTTGTGAATTTTGGTTTTTACTGGAACATTTCCTCCATAGGAGCTAGCACAGAGATACCCATGCTTATATGGCTTTATAAAGACAGGGGGTTGATGTCTGAGTTTAGAATTCAACAGCGATTTATGGTCCTCTAGAGTAATACCTTGAATGACAGTTCTCCCTCAAACAATATTGAAACTCCCTGGACTCCCAGGCATATTTTGCATGTGTGCACCACCAGCAGTCGTTCAGGAGTGCAGAAGAAGAGGGAAACTGAAGTGGAGTTAGTATGTAGGAAATCATATCTTTTCAAGCACTTTTGTAAAGATAAACTGTAACTGAACAGCTCAGACTGAGGCTTTCTTGAAGCTGAAAGGCTGAAATAAATCTTCATCCTGTACTGTGACAAAGACATTTGAACATCTTTTTGGAACTGGAAATAGATTTTTACTGTGGGGAACTGACCTCTTGAAACTATGTATGCTGCATAGTTCATGATACCTCTACTCTTAATAAAATGTAATACTTATTAATGTATCTCAAGTCACTTATTCAATTTCCCCAGTAATTTAAAGCTTAATTATGCTACATTCTAGATCTCAGTGGCTATCCTCAGTGATTTTTCTTAAATCACTATCCCTCCAATTTTATGGTTCAGTTCAATTCTCAGGACTGTCATTTGCATGGAGTGACAGATTAAAATTGGATAGCTAAAATGATTACGGCTCTTAGTGCTTTCTGCAGTGATGGAGATTGATTCCTCATAGTATGAGGAAACATATGGTTCATGAAATAACTCTTGAAACACTATAGTTTTCAGTTTATTGTATTGTTGTAAAATTGAAACTTATAAAGGGCTAATCCAATTTTAATGTATCTTGTCTGAAGCTGAGAGTTGCATTTTTGGAGGAGCTTTGGATAATAAAATTGTACGCACCAGTTTAGAAGGTCTCCATTTCCAGGGTAGAAAAAGTGAATGTTATGGTTGGAGAAATAGTATCTTTCAACTCAGTAACTTACTGGCATTGCATAGCTGTGCAATGTTATTTGAAAATGTGCATTTTTGCCTCAGTGCAAGACCTTTGTTCACCTTATCCATCTGCAGACCCATGCGCCCCATTGCCAGGACAGGTTCAGATTAGCTTGCAAATTTTGACAGAAGCCAATCCTGAACTGAAAATCCTTAGACTGGGTCTGGTTCTGGGAGATTGTCAGCTGGGATAATATACAAAATTATATGGAAGGTATAAGATTTGGTATTAATTTACCCTGTTTGAGTTTAGATCTGCAAAATCAGTCTTGACCTGCGACTGTAAAACATGAGTCTTCCATGCTGGAATAATTTATAATTCTCTTTCCCTACTTTCCTGGGAAAATTTTGAAAAGAGGCTAGAGAAGGAACAAGATGAATATGTTTTCCTCTTGTGCATCATAGTAATTTCTTGATATCTCTCCCTGAATTACTTTTTAATTTAATCTCTCCTGCTCCTCACTTTTATCTTATTTCTATGGTTTCTGCCTTGCCTTGTTTCTTTCAATACTTGTCTTAACATTATCCTAAAATATCCCTTCCTTCCCGGGTGCTGTTTAGCTTGCTCACATTTGGAAGCAGTCAGGTACAAGGAAGGGGGGTGGTATCTGATAGCTACTGATGCTGCTCTTTGAAATGACCTCAGGCCTGTGGGAAGCTTTCTGTGTGATGAAAAGCATCCTGGCAGTAATCCTGTGGTCAGCAGTTTGGCAGAAACCAAGGGCTGTTTGGACAGTCTCACTGACTAAGAGAGGGTGGCTTCAGGACGAGAGTGGTACAAGCTGCGATGCTGGTGTGGCGTTTCAGCTCGTGCTGTGCAGTGCCTGGCCAAAGACTTCTGCCTTCAGGAATTTGAGTACGGAATCCTTTATGAACAGTAATTTTCCACATTATTTTTTATTCTACCAGTATTATGAAAGTATTGTTACTGTATTTATACACAGCAGTTAGCATTATAGTGTTTTTTTTCTCTTTTTCTGTAATCTTAATCTAATAAGACATTCACAAGCTGCCTGGAAAACAGACTTTTTCTTCCCCCTATGGGAATTGCCATAGAAGAAATCACCATCTGATAATTGCCTATTGTAAAGAATGATTTTCATCACAGGATGGAAAACAGAATAGAAGAACCTACTTCTACCATCCTTCTAACTATTTTTCTGGCTTTGCTGATTTGGAAAATAGCATCAGGCTGTACAAAGTTCTGGGTTCCTTTCCCCCTTTTTAATATCTCACATTCCCAATTAAGTGTTAGAAAAGAGGCAGTGCTGATAGTTGAAAACACTATTGTTCTTGGAAAACAGCATTTTTCATTTCTTCTTTAAATTAAAGCCTTCATTTTAAAGGTTTAAACTAAACAAATAGGCTAAGAACCAATATCCAAAACCCCAAGTCCCTTTCAAAATGAATAAAAATTGCTAAACAAATTGCACAATTTCTAATTAAAACTTAAAAAAAAGAAAAAGAAGTCAAAATCTACTGAAGTTAATTTGCAAAAGAAATAAAGTAATATCAAATTAAAATGAAGGTTTTATACAAAATACTTTCTTTATGAAGCCCACTTAATTAAAAATTGAGAATTATGTAATCTCTTTATCCAAATAGTGAAAGCACAAAATCTGTGTAGGTTTTAAATTTTATCATATTTATATATAAGCATGCAAACACATGTGGTCAAATAGCTTTTAAATCCTACCTAATTAATTTAAACAATATATAATTCTTATGATAGTATATTGAAATGAAAAATGGAAGGCTATTTGAAATGAAAACAGATACTTCAATAAAAAAAGCAATAGTCTCACTGGATGGATACCATCTCTCTTCTCATTTCATTCAACTTAGCTATATTTCTATATGAGCTGTAAGATAAAATGACTAATAGAAATGAAAAGGACTGCCAAAAGTCAAATTGCTTCACTGGAAGCTTCTTAGCAAAATGACAACATCCAGTTCTAGATAATTAAATCTTATTTTGTAGGAATGTCACTGAATGATGTTAATTTGCCTTTAGGTACTGTGCTTTTGGTTGAACACAGTAACAAAAATTTATTCGGGCATTTTTTGTTTGTCTTAGAAATGGTTCAACATTGTCTAATAAAAATGAAAAGCTCAGACTGGGAGAGAACAACAGTTTAGTCTTACAGAGGGAAATGACTAGTGCAGTTGTTCCAGGGATCAAGCAATATTTCACCACCTGAGATTTCTTTTTTGGACCTGAACCTTAAAGAGCCTTATCAGAGAGGTACAGTGGGAAAGTCTCGTGTTGTTAGACAACCTGAAGCTTAGCTTCCTCATAATTTACTAATTTTCTCTAATTTACTAAGAATGAGTTAGGGTGCTTATTCCCCACCAGCCTTGTTGAATATTTGATGATGCAAAGCTGTCTACCAGTTTCCAGCCTAGCTGTGTTCCTGGTCAGCTTTCTCTCCTTTGTTTGGGTGTCAACATTGTCCTTTGTTTTGAAAGAGTCTTTCGTCCTGTGTATTTATTCTCCCTAGTGTGTTTAGCATCTGTTTTCATAAAAACAAACAAAAAAAAAAAACAACTCAAATTCTTTTAGGCTCCACAGATTCACTTTCCAGTGTCTTAATCATCCAGTCCTCACCACTGGTTCCAGTCATGTCTTGAGCATAGGTGATCAGTCTTGACAAACAAGTTTATTTGTTTTGAAGCATTGCAATTACTCATGTCTTAGATGGATGCTGGCAGGAAGTTTGGTATTAGGATTGCCTTGTTCTTTCCTACCTTCAGTGCAAGTTACAGTTTGGTAGCGAGACGGGTGTCCTTTCCTGATGTGGATGGCAGCGACTCTTGGTTCCTCTGGTAGTTCCTCTCTTGTAGTACTAAGGAAGTGAACTATTTGTTTTAGTCAGAGCCTTTTCTTCCCATGATTTTCCATAGTCTTCTCTTTAACATGCTAAAATTAAGTTTAGTGGTGCTGCATTTTGTAGCAGACAGAATGTTTCAGTTTCTTTCTAGTGGAGCTTTCCATTATAAAGATACTATTTTGGTTCATAATAATTTTTTTTCTCCCTGAGGTGCTGGACTTTTCAGAAAAGCTAAAGGAGAGCTAATGTATTATCTTCATGAATAAGTCTTAAGTCGCATTTAGGATATTAATAGTTTTGTATGCTTTCTTTGAACTTGCAGATTTTGTTAGGAAGATACAGCTTTTGCAGTTTTGACTTTGTAACCTCCCATTATCTGCAGATGCTACAGCCTGAATTCATCAGAGCCTTAAGTAAAGTGTGTGAGTGTATTCATTATGTTTGTCTAGACTGTCCTTTGAAGGACGTCTCTAGACTGTCCGCGAAAACAATTTCACTGCACATAAGGACAGCAAACTTTCAAAAATAACCCCAGAGCCTACGTGCCCAAGGACTCTCCTGGTGTTAGTATGAGGCAAGGTGTTTCCAGACAGTCTTTTTGCAGGAGATATGCAGTGTGCTTGTAAGGCTCTGTGGTCTCAGCAGTTTCTGAGACTGTACTTCTAAAGGCTGTGCAAACAAATTTGATTACAGTACTGAGTTCAGCTAGGAGGGCTACTTCATTAAAAATAGACTTCAGAGTTTAAATGTAGACATGATACCCAAGGAGTGGAGAATGCTGTGGGCTTTAAGAAGTTCTTTGATTTTTTGCATTTGGTAAAGGTGAAAAAGGTGGGTCATTTTTACTATCTCTATGATAACAGTCCTAACACCACTAAGAAGACTCACACTGGTTTTCAGTAGGAGTTTGGCACTTTCCTCTCTTAGGTACTGTTGAAAATGCCATGTACTGGTTTTGCTCTTATTACGTATGCTGTTAGAGTTCCTGCTGGCCAAAGCGGACAACGAGACCCTCTGTGAAACCCTGAGAGCAGGCTCAGGTGATGGTCGAGCCCAGCACAGGGTGGAATGTGGTGTCTGGCGAGTAGAAACCTGGCTTCTTAGTATGTACCAAGGGTAGTGGCAGGCAACAGCAGCTGGGTCCTTGGAGAGAAAGCTCGTAAAGATAGTTTGTACAAATTATGTTTGGGAGAGAGATAAAATTGCTCTGTTGTGAGTCCACAGAACCATCTCATATAAGAGATGGAAGCCCGGGAGTTTGCTTGGGATCATTCTGGAAGTCCCCCAGTCCTGCAGACAGGAGTGTAGGGGTGTGTCTCTTCCTTGGAAGCCTACTATGAATTGTCACTTGTAAGCCTCGTATCACGGGGACTGTGGTCTCTAATAGTAACTACCTGCTTGCCCGTGTCTACGGCATGGTCATGTCACAAACTGTGCTCATCAGAGACAAGCAAAAGTTGTGCTCTGCTGCTGAAAAAGAGGTTACAGTGAATGTGAATAAAAATCCACGCACTGTGTATACATAATTAGGTTTTCTTTTTTTTTTTTTTTTTGGTTTGGTAATACTCCATCAGATTTATTACTTTTCCAGTCAGAAGCACAGCTCACTTTACAGCTGATCTCCATTTCTCACTGTTTTCTGGCAAGGATTCCTTTTGCTTAGAATTCATGTGATTCATGGGTTACAGGCTCATCTGTTGAAGTACAGTATGTCTGCAGAGTCAGTTGTGACTGCCACCATGCTTGTAACCTAATCTGCATAAAACCCCAGAAGAATCGGTGATTTGAAAGAAATTCCTACCTGCGGTTTGTGTAGGATGACCATCTGTCAGGCTAATCCCCATATGGAAGTCAGATACATCTGAGAAGAGCAAGACAACCTTCTCACACCTGTTTTTCCAGCAGATGTAGTTGCTTATTCTGCTTTTGTAAATTTTTTTCAGCAAGTGCTTTGGAGATTTGCTTTTGGATCTGCTTTCAGCAGCTTTTGAATATTGGTCTGTGTACAATGCAGGATCATTCTGACCAAACCACCCTTTCTCTTCTTTGGCACAAATTCTGGGATGCCCTAAGTACACCTTAGGAAATGCTCCTGAATCTGGGTGCCTCAGTTCAGTTACAGAAACTGATAAATACCCAACTTTTTTAGTTGCAGAAAATGCCTTCGGAATTTCTGAAAAACACTGAGGCAAACTGGCTTTTAAGATCAAGTAACATCTATTTGAGGATCAGTCCACATATATTCATGATCTTCCATTTAAATGATTTCCAAAATGCAGGAGAAGATAGTCGACATGTCAAAGTGGTACTTTTTAAGGATAATCCTTTTGTCTGCTGGAAATTTTATATGTTTTAAAAGATACAGAGCATTCTGAGGCCACAATAGTATACAAATGCCTTTGGCAGTCTGCTCTGAATCTGTGTGTGTACATGTCAGTTTGCTTGTTGAGATCTTCTTATTCACAAATTGTCCTCATTTGCTGTGTGATTCTCAGTTCTGATGGGATTTCTGTGGCTCTAAGTGTGTTCTTTTTTGTGCGTGTTACACAGCATGGAGCACTGGATTTCTTTGCTGGAGAACCGGCCATGATAATCCAAAGAAACACAACTTTCTGTAGATGAATTGTATTTCCTGTAACTAAAGGTTAAGGTGTCATCCAGTGATTTATCCTTCCTAAGGTTTTTTTGGATCACTGTGATACAAACATATTTTACTGTCTTTTGTACATCATAGGTTTTGTCCTCAAAATGGTGTTTGGGGATTTACAGTACTGGAGAGGGTGAATTATGTGTCAGATTATCAACCATCCTGTTTGACATTCAGTTAGTGCTGACAGGAGTTGGGCATTTAGCAAAATGAGGCTTCTGCAGCAATCTTTTGATAGGATTGTTTTATTTCAAAGCTGCTGTTAATCAAACATTTCTGGAGGAAAGCTGCAACATAGACCATTGATTGCATCGGCTGTTGTGCTCTGGCCAGCCAGATGTGAGTGGTGTGTTGTAGTTGTCATCCTCCCTGTAAATTATTGTCAAGGTACTGCCTCCTTGATGGAAAATCCAGCAAGTTGTTACAATTTGAAGGCAAGAGGCACCTTGCTGTAAAGAGCCCCTGGGTTAGGAGTGCCCGATAGGATGGGAATGGATCCTTGGAGAGGAGTGATTCGTACTTCATTATTCCCACAGGTCTGAACACATTCATAAAACAAAAGAGGTTCTCTGACTATGCAGGCACTTTTTCAAAGTATATTCCTATCTGGAAACATTTCATCAAAGATTTCCTTCCTGCAGTTTCTGCCTTCCTTTTGTGACAGTTCTTGATTGGCTGGAATAGTTTATAATTTTTTTCTTGGCCATTTTATTGGTGTGTGCTGTATGACCCTGTGCCTCAAGTGGTGCTTTGCAGATTATATCTAGGCAGCTGGGTGCTCCTATAGGGACTCCTCGCTTGTCTCCAAGGAAGCAAAATAGGTCTATTTGCACAAAGCACCCTGTTAGACCATTTGATTGCCTCGTTTAGAACCTCTGATCCCACTGGCACAGACCTGACACTGTCTTTACTGCATCCCCACAGGAGGAGAAGGAGAGGAGGAAGAGGAGGAGGTGTAATTGGAAAGCATCTCCTTATTTGTAAGCGTGTGGTCAAAGGGGAGCTGCTGCTGCTGTGAGGAGCCTGGTTTTGATCTGAGTGACCACCATGGGTGCCTAGGTGTGTCACCTGTTGAATTAAGCTTCAAATGAAAGCCATTAATTTAGAAAGTCTGTATAACTAAGCAAAGGTTCTTCTCTGAGAAGGTTCTGACATGACCCATGAAAACAAAAGGAGCCATGCATCAACTGCACCTGTTTACACCTCATCCTCCTTCCTCGATGGTGTAACTCTAGGCAGCACAGGAGAAGGCTTATTGCATTGTTTTGCATATGATCAACCAGGCAAAGACAAAATGAGGACACACAAGGAATTTGGCAATTGTATTCCAGGACAGAGTGGCTGCCCTCCTCAAACTGCCAAACCCTCTGGCATATTCTCTCGACTTAGAAATTGAAAATGCATATCAGAATCTTTTCGTAGTGAGTTATCTGCCCCTTGTGATTTTCAGCAAGTTAAAAAGAAAAGCCATTGCTTCAATACAGATATGCTATCCTTACATTTGAGTTCCCAGAAGGCCTCTGACTATGTGACAAGAATTACTGTCATGGATATTGCATAACGGTTTATGCATAATGTTTAATGCAGTCTCAGTTTTATGAAATATGGATAATATTGGAGACATTTTGAATAGTAGTTTAGATTTACACTTACTTTTTAAGGTGGAGACGAGGGACATTTTTAGTGCTCTTCAATGACACTGGAAGAGCAGAGATTGTTACTATTAAAAATGAATAAAATCCGAAGAAGTGGAAAAGAGAAAAATATGTTGCATAGATGGAGTATTGGCAAAGCATAAATGTTTAAAGCATTTCTGGAGGTTAGAAATGCCTTGCCTTTATTTGAATACCATAGCTATCTCAACACACTTCCTCACTACTCTGTCCAAGGTGTGTTGCTCCTTGGTGTGGAAGGTTGGGACTCAACTGAGAGGACACAATTTTGAATAATCTTTTTTTCTTGTTAGAAGTTTATTTTTAAAATGAAAGCAGTCACCCCCCCCAAAAAAAAAAAAAAAAAAAGATATTTGATGCATGTGCTACATATGCTAAGAGTCAGCTCACATTATATGTATTTGTTTTGTGACACACAGGACAGCTTTCCAGCTCGGTTTGGAGGAATACATTTTGTCAATCAGCCATGGTATATCCACGCCCTCTACACAGTTATCCGGCCCTTTCTGAAGGAGAAGACACGAAAAAGGGTATTCTTCTCTTTAATTATCCATTTCCTGGCAGTTGTTGTCAGCAGATGCATCATACTCTAATAAAGAAGATAAACATGAGATGTCAGCTTGCTATTGGTGGAAAATGTTTAAATATATCAGTGTTGTAAAGGGTGCCTTCAACTGTTTTAGAAACTTATACGACATTATCCTTTAAGGACACACTCAAGCAGTGTTCTTAAATGTATTTTAAAATTTAAGCATACTCTTGATCCTGGGGGTTGTATAGAAAATATTGCCAGCATTACAGTTTCTGTTAAGATTGTATTCAATTCCATTTTATTTAATTTTTGTGAAAATTATTTGTGTCTTTCTTTTAAAAACAGAGTTAGTGAGTACAAAGTCCTTTCCTAGTGTGATTTCCTTGACAATAGCATGAACTAAAATACCCAGCTGGCATCTAGTAGTATTAGTTTGCAAATACTAATTTGAATGAAAGCCAATAAAAGGGAATTTGTGTGCATGCATCTGTGCATAAGCATGAGCAGCCTCCGAGACGTTGCTGTATCTGTACCATTTGCATCAGTGCAATTAAATTAGAGCTTGGTGGTGATAGCATATAAAATGATATTATTTCTGTAACAGGAACTTTGTCATCCAGGAAAACACAATCAACATCATGTAGAAAGGCACTACAAAGAATAGGATGATTTTTTTTATTTATGGAATCAGCTCGCTAAGCAGCTCTGTATTTTCTCTCCTCAAACACAGTCTGCAAGGCCAAAATGATCTTTGATGTTTAGCTGTTTTTTTACTGACAGATTATGCTTGAGAGGCCTCTGGTATTTACAGATTTTGTACTATAGATCACAAAGCATTTTATGTAATATCTGTTATAAATATGCAAATGAAGCCCCATTTTGCAGGATTCAGTTGCACTCTGTTGACTGCAGCGTCTGCAAAGAACATTGTAGTGCCAGATATGTCATGCCTTTTCAATTCGAGTGCTGCGTATGCATAACCAGGGAGTAAAGTGCAGCTCATAGGAGTGTTACAGCATTAAAAATAAGTGACAAGGCAGCTGAACATGGGTGCTTATCAGTTAGCATCTAAATTTTTATTTAGACACCTGAATCAATGGGATATATTTTCAGAAATGCTGACATTTTACAACTGGTTTTTTTTGTCAATACTGAATACCTATAAAAAGTAGTCAGGTTGTTAAATATTGATTTACACTTCTAAACTTAGTGTCAGAATGTGAAAGTTATGACCGGCACATAAAATTTAAAATCAGCTTTAAAAAAAGATTAGATGCAGAAAAAAAATTGTGAAAAAAATACTGATTCCAACAGAATTCTCTTTAGAATTTTTTATCAGGCCTATTACATAGCTGTTGTCTTTATGCTGAATTTGTATGTATTTTTAAAATATGTCAGGTATATTTGCAACTGATAATTATATTTAGATAAATGCAGTACAAAGCATATATAAAAACAATTGCTAAGAAATGAAACACTTAGCTGTAAAGGCACCATATAGCAAATTACTTTCACCGTTAATACATGTTCTTTCACAAAAGAATAAATTCCTTTCTGAAATGGAAGAAAATCTTTGGTTTTGCATGGTCATACTAACTTTCCTGTCTCCATAGCTGACTGGAAGATGGTCTGAAGTAAGCAATAAAAGACAAGCATATATTTGGTCTTTGTGTTTCTGCCTTTTGACTGTAACTCTTGATAAATCATGCTAAAGGTAAAGCTGCCCAGAGGAGTCCCTGCAAGGTGAAGTGAACTGTGAAAGATCTCTGAGGGGAAATAATAAAGTTACACATAAACATAAATACAAGTGTTCATATACATGCCATACAAATATACAGATCTATAAATGTCAAGTATGTATGAATATCAGTCTACCAAAACATTGATGGAAAATATCAAATAGTCCATCAACTATTCCCTCAGTGTTATCACAGGAATTATTTTACTGTTATTACTTACTTCATGTATTGTCAAGTCTAAATGGCAGTCACTGGTATGACTAGATTAAGGAAGAAAATCTTTCCAGAACTGTTATCATTATACTGCACAATTTATCTTATTTATAGAACTCATGGCTGGATGCTGAAAGTCAATATATATTCCTTGTTGTATATGTTGAATATTATTTTTAATAATTAATTATAATCTTAATTTGTTCACTTAATTCACAGAATTAGGGAGACCAATTAACAAGAGATAGGCAGTCTGTCTGTCTAATATTCTGTCCATCTAGCTACCAGGCATCAGTTCTTACCCTCCCTAAGTCCCTTTCCCTGTAAACACTTTAAGTTATTTATGCCTTAATCACTTTGGAGATTTATGAACCCCAGTATGACCATGCTTAGGCAGTGGTGACGTGTTCCTTCCTCTGCACTTCTGTTAGCCCAATACAACCAGAATATTTAAATTGTGCAATATCCTCCTAATAATGATGATGTCATTTGGGCTTTGATAGGTTTTGGTGATACCCCTTTGTTTTTACCTGCATGCGTACATACAGATATTCCTGCATGGTAACAACCTCAACAGCCTGCATCAGCTCATACACCCTGAGATCCTGCCTTCAGAGTTTGGAGGAATGTTGCCCCCCTATGACATGGGGACATGGGCAAGAACACTGCTTGACCATGAATACGATGACGACAGTGAATGCAATGCGGACTCCTACAACACTCCTGCAAAGGATATAGAAAAGGACCTCTCTCCCAAATCCATGAAAAGGTGAGTTAAAGGTACTATTGTCTTCTAGTATTGCCATAAGGTTAACATTTGCCTTCCTTCTCCTTTATGAAACTATAGGTAGTTCAGTCTGTTATATATGAGGACCGCTCTTTTTTTTTTTTTTTTCCTGTCTTAAAAAGATCAATGTTGATGAGAGATCATGCCCTTGATTATAACACATGTGAGTTGTGAACTCAGTGCAGCTGATTGTTTCTGTGGTGCCATATAGGTTGTGTACACAGTACTGTGTTAGGAATAAGCTGCTCTCCCACCTCAGCCTATAGTATTTATTAGAGAAACAGTGCTAGCTGGAGTGAGTGTCTGTGCAGAGGGTAAATTGGGGCCAATTATCTTTCTGGGTGGTGATGTTAGCTCTTACCTTCATCCATCTCATAGCCCACTGCCTGCTATCCACCCGCGTGTAGGTGCCAGGACATTTACAGCATCTGAACTGTCAGTCACAATGACTGCACACCTGAGAAAATATAATGAGGAGAACCAATACCAAAATCAGTGCCAATTGCTATACTTGAGTCTGCTAATCATGCTGGCATTCTGATGCTCTTTGAGAAGGTATAGTGTAATTGCTTGCTGTATTTTACCATTCAGAATGAGGTACAGGAAGAGCTTAGTTACCTCTCCAGTAACTACGGAAGCAGTGACATTAAGTTGGGATGGGTGAATCTGATCCAACCTTGCCAGGGCAGTAGGAGAGAAAAGGGGAAAGATTACAACTGTGATAGAAAAGGTAGCAGAAAGGTCAGCAGAAAGGGCAGCAAAAGTCAGAGTGCAACTCATAAGGGGCAGGCCTCGCAGTGGATCAGAAAAGAACAAACAGGGCAGAAACCAATATATAAAGCCATTAAAATTAAGCTAGGATATGCTCGGCTGGGAACCCAGTTTCAGGAGACAGTATGCGATGCAAAAGGGAAAGATACTCTGGAAACAGATCAAACAGGATAAAATATTTTCAGGTTTCTCAGCAAGGAAGATGATTTTGGCTGGAAAATACTGCGTAGACTGGGAAGGACAGTGTAGTTTAAAAGGGAGATACTTTTGTGGAAACAGAGGAGGCAACATGAGATTGCTATAGGAAAAAAAAAAAGAAAACAAAGCAATGAAGTTTAAGGATTTTATGTTGAAAAAAACCTACGCTGCATTGAAAGTGGGAAACAGCAAGAAACTGGGTAGGAATGAGCTAGGATAAGATATTTTCTGAAACCATATGACAGGGGCGCTGGAATGGCTGCAAACCTGGTCTCAAATTCCCAGTGAGGGAGCTTTGCCCATAAATTCCCAGAGCCTCCAAAATCCCCAATGCCCAGATATATGAAGTTAGAATTATGTAATTAACACAATTAACGGAGAAAATGGGACAGAGAAAAAGAGCCAGGGGAAGGGGAAAGATGAGCAATACGCTTACGTAAGATTTACACATAATATAAGAATTGTGAGACAATAGACAAGCTGTCTTAGACAGAAGGATGGAATTAAGGAATTGAAATGAAAAAGTCTTTCTGCTGCAAAACGATGTTGTGATAGTAAATAACTTCATCCAAGGGTGCAACAAAAAAAATATGAGAAGGCCTGTGACAAGTCACTTTGGAGCAGAGGTTTCCAGGTTGTCCTGGGCAAGCATATTATTAAGTGGAAAAGCAGTGAGTTGCCCAGATTCTTCATTCTTTCTCAAATAATTTTTATCCTCATTTAACTTGTGTTTGAAAACTCTTTCATACAGTATTACACTTCAGTGTAAGCTTCAAACTGACATTCTTTCAGTCTGGGTGAGCTGACACAGTAGGAGACCTAATGCAGAAAATAAGCATGTTGAAATTTCTATCTACATAATAGTAAGCTAAAATTTCTTCACCTTCTACACATTCTTTCTCAGTTAGCGTGTCTCCAGCATCTGCTGGAATCCTTGTTCCCTGCTGCTGGACATAAAAAGTACTAAGTAGACTTACTGTGCTAGTACTAAGTAGTGAGATTGACAGAAAGTCCCAGGACTTCAGTGTATTAAGAGCACAGGTTCTTGTTAAAACACAAATAGAAAAGTTAAGAAAAAACAGATAAACTCCATTTCATTAAAAATTAAATTTAACTTGGATTCAGCAACTGATGGGTTGTTTCTCTCAGTTTAAACCCACAGTCAGTATGATATGTTAGTGCAGAAGATTTTTAACATATAAAAAATCATGACTAGGTCAATGAAAAGTGCTTAGCTTAGAACAAATTTCACAAGCATCTAGCAGATCTCCAACAATTATCTTGTTTTATTTGGCTTGCCATTTTAAAATTAGTGTACTGTCCTAAAAGAATGTCCTTTTAAAACCAAAATCCTACTGAGAATTCATTTCTTTCTTACTTATTTTTTGCCTCCAAAGGGAACTGCTAACATTCCTCCAGATCTTGAATTTTTGGCGAATTGGATGACCTCACCTTGAAAGGAAGGTTGACTGGGGGGAGAGGATGGTGGAAATAAGGAGAAATTAATCCCACTTGTAGCCCAGGCCTCAGGGAAGAGCTTGTTTATGTCATCTGGCAACATTGCAGCTGTCTCAGCAGTCAGGTTTAGCTGTGGCCATGCTCACCCCATGGCTGTCATAGCTAAGGCACCCAGCTGAAGAAGACCTGCATCCTCTTCTCCCCTAACCCAGCAGGGCAGATGTCTGTGCTGATCAACTGCAGAGGATCTGTGGTTTGGTTCCTCACCTCTGCAACAGGGCTTTGTAATATAACTCTGTCCCACTGAGCTTTCTGAGAATGTATGCAGTAAAGTTTGTAAAGTTATTTGGGAGATGTAGGTGGAAGAGAAGGAGCTATAGACTTAAACAAATGGTTTTTGTTTTGTTTTCACATACCTTCATTTGTGAATTGCTGCTTAACGGGATGAAGCACGACAGTAGATTTCTATTTAAAACTGAATTCAAACTATTTCCCCTTCTTCTACAAGGCATTTGGGCATCTGAGCTTGCAAACCACAAGTCAGGATTTGTGTAGTTCAATTTTGACACCTGTCTTGGCACTGGGGATTTTGAAGGCCATGGGAATTTATGGCCAAAGCTTCCTCACTAGGAATTTGAGACCAGGTTTGCAGCCATTCCAGCTCCCCTTCAGTTTTCCCCAGATGAGGACTGGAAACCCTGTCTGCTCAGTCATTGGCAGCCAAGGAAAAGGCTCAGTTTTAGCACTTACTTCCAGTTGTCAAACCTTTGAAGTTAATTTGCTCCTACAGCAGTTTTTATCATGATGAACTGGATTTTCCATGAGTGCAGCTTCCCACCAGCAAATTTTCAATCAGCTTTGCATTGGCATGGTACCTTGTGACGATTTTAAAAAAGCATTTTTAATCCAGTGGTTTAGTTTTCTGCCCTGAGGAACTCACTAGTGTTCAGGATGAGTGTTATTGTACACTCATAATCAAAAATTTTTAAATTATGCTTATCACAGGAGAGACCATCATATTTTTAAAGTTAATTTTCTTGATTTTAGTACTAAGAGAATGTGATAAATATTAGGAAATATCCTAGGTTTAAAGTTTTCACTTAGGGTTTAAATCAGATGGCTTTTTTCTTTTGCCTTTGTAAGTTTTCTTTAGATTTTTTTTGAGAAAGACCTCATCAGCTTCATTCACTGCTTTCACTGGATGATGGGAGTTTATTAGAGTGGGGGATTGACTCCATGTTTTTCTTAGGAAGGGATAGAATTTGTGAAGGTTTTTGTCTGCACTGTACCCCTCTAAATGGGCAAATTTGGAGCAGTGCTGCAGGCACAGCGTGCTTCCACTGATCAAAAATAGATGCCTGCACTGTAGAGAGAGATGTACACATGCTCTTTATTAATCTCAAATCTTCTTACAGAAAGAAATAGGCATTTCCTACATTAGATTTGTCTCACCAAAGGACACATCTAACAAGGGTTGCATTTACTGTACCCCAAAAGTGCCTGCTTTAAGCTGAGCTATTGTTGATATGAGACCCCACCTTAACACTTCAAGCTTTGTTTTCAATGGAGCATTTTGTTTTTGCTGGAGACTAGGTTTTCCTATTTGTCCATCACATACAGTTCTTGCAGGGCACCGGTACCATGTTGTGCTTCTGGGCTGAATCAATGAATCCAGAAAAATTTTACAATCATCACTGAATTTGCCCTGATCATCCTTCCCTACATTGTTCAGTTGAGCTGAAAAGTGAGTTTGACACATTTATCTGCTGCTCCAGAAATCCTGCTAACCATGGCACTATTCCCTAGGTTTGGCTTAGGAGCTTGTACTGTTGAATTTAAGTGCTATTCAGAAAAGGAGCAACTTGTGCTTCCAGCTAACACATCGCGCTAATTGCAGTGTGAGATTCGCCAGCTGCGTGGCTGAATTGTACCTTCTTTGCCAGCCCAGTGCTGTGTAACCTTGGGGAGAGACAGTCAGTGCTTAAGTCACTATAGAGGACAGCTTAGTTTGCTTTTGCAATGAAAGATACACCCTGCTTCACGATTTCACTGAAGAGAGGATCCACTTTGGTCCACCTTTTGCTCCTATACTCACAAACCAGCGCTGAGCCCTTTACAGACATGATATCCCTCCGTGAGCGTATTTCCTGACGATTTGCAATGATCAGATGGTAATGCTGTACCATTGTTTTTAAGCCCTGACAGAAATTAAAATAAACAAAAGAAAGCTGAGGTTTACCCTCATTTGTCTTGATCTAGAAATGTCAAATAAACATGTTGTCCCTCTGCAGGTCTCAGTCAGTTGTGGATCCTGGTGTGCTGAAACGCATGGATAAGAATGAGGAAGAAAACATGCAGCCTTTGCTTTCACTTGACTAACAGTTTTTGAGCATTGGACATGAACTGAGGTGGAAGGCACTGCCTCTCAGCAACAAGCAAATCATTGGGAAAGAGTGTAACAGCTGGAATCCTATTTACTCATGTTAATGTAGCATAATGGCAGCAGGTTTACTATTCTGCCTGAATTCTGGATGCCCTTTGATGAAAAAGAAGTGGAGAAAAAAAGAAAATGAAAGAAAAAGAAAAAGAAAAGGAATCAATAATTTATTCTGTAAGTGCCAACTTGTTTGTAAATACAATATAATCCTCCAGTTTTACTTTGTAAGTTATGGTAAACAAGTGCTATGGAAATGAGTGACTATTAAATGTCAGTGATGTGCACCATCAAAAAGAGAAGAAAACGTGTGTTAGCTCTCTCTCTTTCTCACACACACACACAGAGAAACACATACTGAACAAAGAAAAATATCAAAGCCAATTAAATATTGTCCTTCCCATAGGAAGGCAACTAGTACATTTAATACTGGTTTTTTTCTGCAATGCTCACATAGTGTGCAAAGATAAAGAGGGAATATAAGGACTTGAGAGATGCTGTAATCAGTTGAATGTTTCATAACTGTAGGAATTGGTTTCCCTAATAACACTGGGGCTTAGGATTGTGCTTTAGCATAAACCATGTACATTGTAAGAAAGATTACAGGTGAACTGGAACCAACTTTTGGATAGCTTTGTTGTTTAGCTGTATGGATCTCTGAGGTTTCTTCCCTAACTTTTCATTTTCACAAGTAACCTGGCTTGTTACCATAATCTGGGTGTTGTAATGTGGGACACATTGGAGTTACTTCTCTTGTATTCCGGGTGCACATCAAGAATTTTTCCAGCACTTTGTCCTCCCTTGGAATGAGACATTAGTCCTCTAAATACAGTGTAATAACTAGTATCTGAAAGTAAAGCCTGGCAGCAGAGGTTAAACGTTAACTACTGAATCCTGTGCACTGGGAGTCTGGATACATATATATATATATATTTTTACCAATCTCTGACAAGCATACAAGGTGACATTGTTAGATAAGTATATTTCATTGAAGGTTTATACAAGAAATCATACCTATTCAGTGTACTTAGATATATTATAGACTGTATATTGAGACAATGTCATTATTAATATAGTAAAACTTTCCATAGAACAACAACATCTCACTCCAAGCAAGGATTAATATGAATAAGTTGTGTTCAAACATCTCAGCCTATGTGTTTAGGGCACCTTTGTTTTGGTTGTAGTGTAACTGTATGTAATGAACATGTGCCATAATAGAGAAATACATTTTACCTCAAAACGGCTACAGGTTTCACTAGGGATTGGGTAAATCAGCTGAAACATAGGGACTGTGTCATCTGTGTGTGCTGGCTGATGTGTGTGCAGCCTGCGGTGTGCTGAGGTGAGAATGTAATTTCTTATTAGGACTTAAATCCGTAGAGTGGGAAGACACACAGAGTGCCCAGCAAGACATCTGAATAGTTAGAGGTATTGTAAGAGCATGTCCAGGTATTGCAGGGATTAGTTAAGAAACTGACCACAGTGGAGGTGATAGCTCACAGCAACCCTGCCTCCCAAGTGGTGGAGTTAAAAAAATTCCTTCCATCATTTCAGTGATCCGTGAAGTTTCAAAGTTACTGGTTGTAGGCCACCTCACCTCATCCAGGATGATTGCAGCTGTAGGGTTTGGTAGGCTGAGATGAGTTAAGAGCAGAGAGTGAAATCTTGAAAGTCCGTCGTCTCGAGTTTAGCTGTAACTACTGTGGTGGCAGCTTCAGCATTTCTCAGGGCTGAGACGACCCTGACTGTTCTAGCATCACCCTCGATTAGCCCAGGCAACACAGATAAAGCTTTCCTACTTCACAGGTCATTAACAGTGCTGATAAATAGTGTGTGCCCTAATATGCCATCACCTTGTGGGAGCTTGTCTGAACAAGTCATTGCCTTTCTGCTTTCCTAATTCTGTTTTCATTATATGTGTTAGGAAATGCAAAGAGGAAAGATACGGAGCCTGAACTTATCAGTCTGTCCTACAAGTTGTCAGTAGTAGAAACTGTTCTAATACTACTTCTTTGGTTTGAGAGACTTGAAAAAAAGATCAGTTCTTACATACTATTTTATTCAGTTCTATTTTTCACATTCCTTGTAACATCATGCTGTATAAATGAGATGTGTCTCCAGTATTTGCGTAAGTGCCATATTTGAATGTATGCTATGTTTTTCCACACTTCTGGTTAGTAGAATACTATATTGTCATTGATATGATTTTTAGATCCTTATCAGATAAAACTAAAACATCAGTAGAAATTTTCTCCTCATAAGGGCTTCAGGATTTAGTCAGTACTCCACATGTATACAAACTATGACACTGCGGTGATCAAAATCTTCATGGATCCTTTTAGATACATGGGCCAGACTTTGGTGTAATCAGCAGAATGCTGATTTCAGAGTACACCACCTGTCCAATCAAAAAATACAAATCTATTCCATTGTATGAAGCTTAAAATTTGTTTTGAAGCTTATAAATTTGTTTTGTTTGAAAATCTTTTATTTGTGCACTTAACAGTAATTTATGTAATATTTTCTAATGCCTGATTTTAAGGTAATGAGTATTAATACATTCTATCCAGAAAGTGAGAGTATGGTATATTATAATTTTGTGTAACTGGGACCTCATCTTTCAGCAAGAAGAAAATTGCTTTTTCAATAAGATTCTCTCTGTTAAAGAGTTGGGCTACAGGTCTTCTTGGCTGCAGCTTTTATTTCACTGAAGCAAATTCTGACAGTGGTAATCATAGTTGCAACATTGAAAAAGAATATGAAAATGGGTAAGAGAAATAAATATGCTTTACCTGCTCTCTCTATTCTTTGAAGGCATTTCTCTTTTACATATCAGGGTACATAAAGGGTTCCACCTTTCTTGTAGAAAATCTTTATAAGTAGTTCAATTTTTATTAGATGAGATTTGGACTGAAAACTTTTTCCAATCTTTATTACCATAGGAATTGCTGTCTAATTTTTATAGCAGAATTAAAGTGCTAAAAACAGAATGCAGATGCTTGGGAGAAAGTCTTCTTAATTTCTTACCTTTCTTGTGTATTGGGTAGAATAAAACCTTGTAATTATGCATGCTGATATGCATATAAAAATATCCTGCAATATGAGGAACTTAGTGGAGAAACTGGATATACCTGTCCAACTACGTTAAAAAAAAAAAAAAAAAAGGAGGATTAAAAAAAAAAAAAAAGACATAAAAATTGATATTTTGGGCCTTTGCTAAGATCTAAAAATAGCCTCTTATAAGACAGCTTTTCCAAGACACAAATGTTTAAAAATATATGTAAAAGTTACGGAAACTTCCATGAACAAAACCTCCTTGTAATCAGAGATACCAATAGACTCTTGGCTTTATAGAGACAGGTAATCAGACCCACTAAGCTCCAACAAACACACAGACTCCCAATAGTTACTAGTTGTAAAATAGTTTGAGATGTCTTTACAGAAATGTAAATTTACTGTATAGCATATTTAAAAAGATGTTTTGCACTCTACAAACATGCTATGCCTAGTCACAAACTGAACACAGAATTAAAGAAAAAAGGAGTAAAAGGGACCTCAAGAGGTCACTGGTATGTGGAGGAGCAGATTCACTTTAATGTCGCTCTCAAATGTTTTAGCTCAGTACCTTGCATGGAATGCTCTTTGTATTATTTAATCACAGTCATGCCAAGCCTAAGCACATTACGTGACAAAATTGTAACCTGACAGTATTTTGTTCATGACTTCTATTCTTTTCCTGTTCTGTTTGGGAAATTAAAGTTTGTCAAGCATCATAAGAACTACCATTACTTGGAAAATACTTTGCAATAAGCTTTGATCATATCCCTGTTATTATATTGTTTCTGTTATTATTATCAATGTATGTATTTGTCAAGTTTTTTGATAAAGTCATGTTTGAAAGAGCATGCAAGAGAGAAAAAACCAAAATTAATCAGACTTCAGGATTTTGTTTAGACTATTAAAATGGGATTTTTAGGGGGATGCTGAGTTTGGATTTTGCATTCTTTAATTGCCTCTGGGGAATGTCCTGCTGTGCTGTCAACAGTGTTGAGTACCAAGAGAGATTTGGAAGATAAATATCAATATGGAAGGCAAGAGCAAAGCTCTCAAAGGATTGTACTGAAAAAAACACTTAGTCACATGGCTAGCTGGGTCAGTCCCTCTAAAGAAGGGTATTTTGCTTGTGGGTGTGTACTTCTGGTGCTGAGAACAGTTCTTTTGTCCACAAATTTCAAAGCGCTCTGCGAAATTGAGAAAATAATAGTTATCCCATTTCTCAGGTAGCAAAACAAACACAGCCAGTTAGAGACATTTCTCAATGGAAGACATTTTTCTACATGGCAAAGATGACACTTTGATCACTCAAAGTGTCTGATTTTAACTGCAGGAGAGAAAATAATGTGTCCCTATTTTGTGTAAGAAGGTCTAATTGTTGATTCACTCCTGCCCAGTTCCTTTAGAACTTTTTACCATGATTTCCTTTGCAAACCAGGGATGATTTGCTTTCTTGTGGAGTTAAATCTGAATGTGCATTTAACCATTTCTGCTGAGGAAATGGCAGAAAGGGAGTATATCCCACAAATGAAATGCCTTTCTTCCTTGTCTGATTGTTGGGGAAAAGGGTAATTTAATCCAAAGAACCCTCCAAAAGAAATTTGCCCTGTAAAGAATTCTGAACTTGGTCAGGAATGAAACGAGATACTTCTTTCCCATTAACTATACAAGGAACATCAACATTTTGTTTAGAGGAATGCTCAAGTGGCAGCAAGTGAAAGTACAAGCCAGGTAGATCAGATCCCACATCCTATGTTGCCATGTAACTTTGAGTGATCATGTGTCAAGGGTCTGTATTTAGTAGATTGACTTGGACATTCCCTTCAGTCTGCATTTCAGCTTTCAGTTGTGTGGGAATTCTTTTCCTATCAGCTTTTGGGATCTTAGTTTCCTTCATAAGGATCTGTTGGCACAAAATAGCATTGACCGCTCTTGGATTGCACAATTTGTGAAGTGGTTTTGCTAAAAATGACAACTTGTGCAGTGTTGGGCAGGGGTGAAGATGAAACATGGGTCACAAGTTCCCACTATTTTGTCACTCCTCTTCCAGTGTTTTGTGTGTGTAAGCTGTGTTCATTGCTAAAAGACGTGTGTTAACACTTGCATGATACAAATTTAAAAATAGAGAAGAAAGAGGTTTCTGCAGTGAGTTCAAAATCTGAATTGATGCTAATGCTGTGGAATCCAAAGGGAGGGGGTCACTGCACACAAGTGAAATAGAGAGATCTCCAAGGGACGATGCTGGTAATTCCTTATGGTATATGTTTTGTTAAAATGTGGCCAGTGTATTTTGTCTGTGGGGACGGTGGTCAGCCAGATCTGTTTTCTCCTGAATCAGTCGCTTACAACACGTCCTCTCTAATAAAGGTATGACAAAGCTTCCTTTTGGTAATAGCAGAGAATTCACTTCCAGTGAATTGACATATCTGTCAATTTGCAGCAGACAAATGGTGGAAGTAATTAGGATTTTTATTTGATATGGAAATGCTGCTGTGATTCCTTAAAGAGGCTGTCGCATCATCAGCAGCACACAGCAGTGCCTAAAGGAAGGCATCTCAAATCAAGTCCCTTGGTTAATAAAAATTTAATGGTAGAAAAAAGCAAGGGAAGAGATAATAGAAGATGATAAAACACGAGAATTAAAAAAAAATCAAAACAGAAGCAAGCTTGCAGTGGAAATCTGTATGAATGGCAAAAATTAAGTGATAGAATTTGCATTAACACTTCCAAGAAATTCCCTCCCCTACATTATGAGCAGAGTTTCCATTTTTCATATGGTCTACCATGTATGGCTTTGGTGGAGTTTCCTGAATCTTTAGAAAATGTGTGAGTTACCATGTGAAATAGTAGGTACTGTAGCTGATCTTGTGAACATTGTTTAAGGGATCAGAACACGACACCAAAGTTCCACTTGGAGATGGGTCCCAGGAATAAGTGAAGCGCTGTGTCCTGACTAGCTGAAGAATTTGTGGAGGGAGATAATGAAAGGAGCCCCATGGCTGTAAGGAAAAGTGGCAGGCCTATGGAGAGAACAACATTAAGGAGCTGGAGTGAACTGATTGACCATTTTAATAGTGAGGGAGAATTTCACTTCCTCAGTTATGTAAGAGAGGACTTACAAACCCCATGATGCATCTGTCATCAGGAAGGAGATAACACATTTCTCACTTTCCCACACAAATTCAGTTTCAATTTATTTAAACCTGTTGCATATGCTAAACTTGAAGTGCCTCTGCTGCTGCTGTTTCCACAGTAGCTTCCAGGCCGTGGGTATCATGTAGCATGCAGGAGGGGTAGGGCCCCCCAGGCTGTCTATAGGAAGAGAAGGGAGGGATGTATTCTGGAAGACCCTTCTGCAGAGAAAATTTAACGGGAGAATTCAGCGCTTGCTCGGGTTACAACCTGCCTTGCTCTGACATCAGTTATTACCGCCTACTCCATGGAAAGCTGTGAGTGTAAGTGGTGTGGGAATCTCCCCTGCAAACCTCGGTGTCTTGTGCTAATTACGCAGCCTTCGAGCTGTAGCTGGTGATCTGTGTCCCGTGTCTTTAAACAGTGCTGCTGGTGATGTTAATTGTAGCCATTAGTCACTCAGAGCAGAGATGATTTAAAGGAAACTGACTACTTTAAGCATTACATTTAATGCCTAAGAATATTAAATTGGTGATTGTTACAAGTAATGCCGGAGATTATGATAACTTAAAGACTTTCAGGGTTTGGTTGCATTGTATCCTTGATGTGGCTTAGTGTATAATCACTTTCCTTTGAGTATGGTTGTCCTGAGGTTTGTGTGCATCTTTGATGCAGCAATGGCAGAAGGAATTAAACAGTAGAAAATGTCATTCTAAAATAATGAATATACTTGGAGGAGCACATTTAGGTTACCTGACACTATTTAAAAAATTGTTTTGCAGTTGGCTAGTGTTCAATTTAAGAATAATGGCTCTTTTAGATCATTTGCTTCTCTGGCTCTTTCACCCTATGGACTGTTGTGTGACATGTTCTGCAAAACATTCCCAGCTCTTCATCCCTTCTCCTACCCTCCTGCATTCAACAGCATACTGTCTTCTGTGTACTTTATTCTATGAATAGTTGAAGAGAACTGTAAAAAAACCCCAACACACTGATAATCTGCAGACTAGATCTTGAGGACCAGTATTTTAAATATTTCCTTTGTACAAATCTCTGGCTTACAGGGTGAAATGGAAAATGAGACCAAGGCCCACCATGTCATGGAGGAATATAAAACAAGAGTCTGTCTAGGAGTCTGCACAGATGTAGATAGTTATCTGAGACAGCTCTTGTGATTTAAGATGTTACCTTCCCCTGACTGTTAGTTGTCACTCTTCATTTAGGAACTACTGCCCCAACATTTAATCAACAACAGATTAGGGAAGTACTCATGTCCCAGTGAAGGCTGTGCATGAGTCATGTCAACTCTGTTGATTCTGCACTCATGCAAATACAAAAACACTCATGTAATCTATTAATACAATCTGTTATGAGAATAATGATTAAAAGCTAGTCATGGCAACCTCTAAAATTGCTAGATTGGTAATCTGTGCCTTAAGGCTCTTGTGATCTCTAGTTCTTGCATAGCAGTAACTACTGAATAACATTCTTTTTCAATGCAGCAACCTACTTTGGAGCCTTATGGAAAATATAACGCCATATCAAAATTCAGAATTAAATTACAGGACTAATTTGCAAACAGTGCTTGTGTCCTCAGGATAAAATTTGTTTGTTTCTCAGTTTAGTACTGTTAGGACTCAGGTGGTCTGAGATTTGTAAAGCCAGGACAAGTTTATTAATCATGTTCTTTCTCTGTAAAGTTTCAGTAACTATTCTCTTTTCACAACTTGTTGTCAGTTTGAATTTTATTCTTGGACCTAGTGAAATGGTTAATTTTGGTCTGTTGTGTTTTAACTTAAAATCTGAAGATAAAACAACTTTGTGAAACATCACTCTTTGTATTGTATATTTAAATATCATCAGTTCTCTGTGATCAATGGGCTGCTTTGGAGAGTGCTACTACTTTAAATCATCATTGGTTATTGAGGAAGAATGACATTCTGTTAAATAAAATATGACCAAATGAAAATTAAAATACATATATATTTTTGTGTTTGTACACGGGAGTGTTTGTCTGGCTTCCTTGTGCTAAAATATATATGGAAGATGTATTTTAATTGGATGAATTGCACTTTTTTTTTTACCAGGGTATTGAAAGAAAAATAACTGAGTGGTATGTCAGCATGAAAGTCTGGTAACACTGAATGTCTCTTTCCACCTAGCAGTAAGTTTTAGAGAGTTAACATATTTCACATTTACAATACTATTTTGAACTGTCACTTGGAAGTCTTGTCTCGCAGGTGAAGATCATGTAGCAATGCAACACAAGAAAAGCTCATTTCCCCCTTAAAGATAATTCCTACTCTCCTGCCTCTAAGCTGTTTCTGTACTGTGTTCCCCAGCAGTCTTGTGTTCACTGACTTTTCTTTTGATGCCACACCAGGGAGAAGTGGTATTAGCTCTGCACAGAGATGTCCCTTTCGTAGGGAAAATGTGTCTGTTCTCAGGAGAGATTAACCAGGGTGGGATAGAGCAGGCTATGTGACATTGGAGCAGTGCCTGCCAAATGACCATATTTCATTCTAGATTTTGTTTTTTTCCATGGGAGGGAGAGACCAAGTAAATTACAGTAATGTGTTTATGTGCTTCTTTAATGTCATTTTTGTAGTATGCCTTGCTTAGATGCTTCTGTACATTTTCCATATCTTATCTTTGGTTTACACAGATTAAAAAAACCATAGGCTGCTGTAGCTTCCTGTTTCACACATAATCTCAGGAGTATATGCAGATGCATTCCTTAGGCCAACACTACAACGTATTGAAAAAATATTGATGGTTTCTCATCTGCATGGGAATGTGGTCCCTCAGCTCTTGGGTGCTGCACGGTTGTGTACAGTGTGTAAGCCATTGCTGCACAAGGGTGCATTTCATCATTACAGAACTGTACAAGCTAGATGCCAATGCAGCTCCCCGCTCCCTTGGAAATCCCTCACTTGCATTCCTCTCGCTGAGCAGGATTGAAGCCCCTGTAATGGTGTGGTTTGCAATGGCTCACTGCAGTGTTTTGAGTTATAACCATTCCCCATTTGTATGTTGCCAGGCTGCTCTTCCCTGCAAACAGCGTGATCCCAGTGTGGGCACACACGTGCCTGTGTCTGTGTCTGCTTGTCTCATCCCACCTCCCGTTTTGAACCCTTCTCCCTAATGTCAGTTATCTGCTGGGAAAAGAGGCCTCAAAACTGGCATCTTGTGTTGACATGGGGCAGTGTCTTGTGACATGCTCAGGTTGCTTGCCCTGGTGTGGAGCTGGCTGGAGCATCCTCCAGTTCATGTGTGACTCCAGGACCTTCAGTTCCTACCAGAAGAGACCAGGATGGGGGAAAGAGTACCAGACCTGCTTTTGTTCTGAGGTAACTGGGTGGCAAAGGGGACCTACACCAGGGCTATACAGACATTTTAGACATGCAGTACCATAAAAGCAGGTAGGTGAGCAGAGGAATGCTTTTTGCTCCCTGTGCTGCCGTGCACCAGTGTTTCTGTATGGGCAGGAGTTCATACACGACCTGCAGTCAAAAGGAGGGTGTCAGTGTAACTCCCATCAGTGTAGTGGCATGGTCAGGAGGGTGTGCAGGAGTGTGGGAGTCTTGTCTGTGGAATTTATTACCTATCATGCTACCACAGTGTTGGTGCAGCCCACAGTAGCACTGCAATGGTGAAGGGTACAGGAGTGGGAAGTGAATTTGGGAGCTGTGCAAATAACTTCAGTAGTATTGACAGTGTTTACACAAATCTCTAAGTGTCTGTTGAGCACAATATAAACATAGTAAGTGTTCACAAAGCCAAAAATTCTCTGTGTCAGTAGCAAATAAAGCATTTTGTCTCCTTGTCCGCATGATTCTCGGCAGTGCTGCTCTCATTCCCATGAGCTGCGTAGAGGAGGAAGAACAGCCCTTGGGCTTCCAGACGTGTACAGATGGTTGGCTAGTCAAAAGCCCTTCCAGTACCTGAACCCTGACCAACAGCATCCTTTCCTCTCTGGATAGATTACTAGGCTGTCAAGAAATCCTCTTCCCATCATCCATCAGCTTAACTGCTGAAACCCCTGGAGATTAGCAACCGAGAAAGTGCCTGTGTAGTAAAAATATGTCACGCTGGTCAAAATGGAGATAATAGATATTTTTGCATCATCATTCTCTTCTATTCAGATATACTACTTTGCAACTTTTGATTTTTGTGTAAAGACTCCAGTGAGATTTACAAAAAAATATTAATCAAAAATATTGTTTAAATATAACTGTTTAAATTTTATCTCCAGCAGCAGTAATGCTAAAGAAAGCAGATAATCATATTGTTTGATAGCATTAATTTTCCTTTCAATATCTGTAAATAAAAACAATTTTTTAACAGACGTAATTTTTTCTGCATGGAGCAATGAAGTAAAAATCAGACTGATCTTAGCCATATCCATTCCTAGAATCACCAAATAAAGTCTGACCCCAATAAAGGAGCAGTTGGGGTGCTGATCTTAATGAGTTTTGGGTTTTTTGTTCTTTTTTTTTTTTTTTTTTTTATTTTTTGATGTATAAACCCAAAATTTATAAAATTTGAGTCTAAATAAACACAATAATGGAAAATGACAACACATTAATAAACTTTACAGTTATTTCTTTTTCTTTAATGCATATACTCTTTTACAGTTCAGATCAATCTACCACTAACCAAGAACATACCCTGAAATCTGAAATTGCTCAGAATAAAGTGTGAAGTACAACTGTGCACTATACTATGACCTGTATTTTTTTTCTGTTAAGTCTTTACATTATCATTATTAGATCCTTTTAATGCTTATATAGCAAAGACCTCAAAGAGAAACAAAGTGTCTTGTTTGCAGAAAAAATAAAAAGTAAAGAAACATGGACCTTCCATATCATAGCTTATACTTTTCTTTCTTGACTTAATGTCTTGTCCATGTGACTTCTTTTTCTTCTTTAAAAAATCTGGAGCCATGGATCTCAGCTCGTGCAGTGCATCAAGCTGATGCACCCCTGTACAATCAGGCTAAACCACAATAGACTTAAGTTGTAGTGTCATTCAAAGCCTTTGATGTACAGTGTGTTTTGAAAAAAAAATTGTAGACTAAAGTTAATAATGAAATAAAGATGCAGCACTAAAAAGAGTGTTTGAAACAATGCTTTCAAGCCTACCTGTCAGGTACATAGTCTCTTAAAGAGTTTTGGTTTGCAGTCACTTTAGGGAGCGACGGTCTTCAAGCTCCAGAATTAAGACAGGGGAAAAGGGATATATCTTCCAATAATGACTTTTTACACAGGCAGATAGTGATAGGGCAAGAGGGAACAGTTTAAAACTAAAAAAGGGGAGATTTAGGATATATTTAAGGAAGAAGTTCTTTACTCAGAGGGTGATGGGGATACCCCAACCCTGGAAGTGTTCAAGACCATGTTGGATGGGGGTCTGAGCCACCTTGTCTAGTGGGAGGTATCTCTGCTCATGGCAGGGGGTTGGGATGAAATGATCTTTAAGGTTCCTTCCAACCCAAACCATTTTGTGATCCTATGATTTAGTCTACTGTTAATTTCTCGCTATAATAAAACTGCCTCATTATAAGATTTCACTAAAATACAGAGGCAACTGCAGTGCGGTGTGGATTAATTAAAATTCAGTCATTAACTGAGATTGACCTGAAGTCACAATTCCTGTGAGTAACATCCTCTGCTGCTTGATGTTTTGTGGAGGATCTTGAAGAGGTTTTCAGAGAAGCTGTGAATGTGACCTGCTATCATTGCTTCTTCTCTTCTGTGAGTTCTCTCAAGTTCATTGCCTCTAAATTTCTCTGCTGATGTCTTGCATTATGAAAGGAAGCAGGTGGATCTACTAGAGAAGAATTTCTTTAGTCTTCATTTATTGCCATTTTCCTGCTTTCTCATTTTCTTGATGATAATGTGATTTTTGTGTGACAGTTTTTGGGGGGTTTGGGGTGTTTTTTTTTGTTTGTTTGTTTTGGGGTTTTTTGTTTCGTTTTCTTTTTGGGTTTTTTTTTTTTTTTTTGGAAGGTGAGGAGATGAGTCCTTTTTTCTGTTTCAAGGTAATTCATCTAATGATGTTTTCATAATCTTGCAACTGCAAGTATTTTTTTTTTTTTTGACTGTCTATTCCCCCCAGTTTATTTTTCAAAGATTCGCTGGTTTTAATTATTAAATATAAGCATCTCAGAAATGCACAATGATACCAATTTTCTTCCTAATTTTCCTTTCCTAGAAGCACCTTAACAGTGCAAATATAAAACCAAGATGACAGCAATTTACACCTCTGCAGAGACAATAAAATGCAAATAATGTGGTTTATCTTGAGTATTTTCCACTGGAAAGAATTGATTTTACCCTGTCTTTATTTTCACAAGTGGTAAAAGCATCACTAATAAGATGACTGCTGTTTATTTATTTATTTATTTAATTTGTAAAGCTCAGATAAGAATTTATCTACTACAAAAGGAGATCAGGGGAAGTTGTGTATTGGTTGGGTGCCACATAATGAAGAAGTGCCTTTTACCACTGCTTTTTCTCAGAGTGATATTTATAGGTTTTAGACTGTAGAAGTAAGTTTGGTTTTGGCTGAAGTCATTAAATAAGGAGGGGCCATAGAGGCCAGTTACAGCACAGTTCCTTGGTTTGCATTTCAGATATGCAAACCTGAACCATTTATAAATGCTTCTTCACAATGTCACATAGCTTCACTGAACAAAACTGCTGCACCCTAGGGAAAAAAGTATCAGTGCTGTCAGAGAACTAATTTCAGGAAGGCAGAGAATAAAACTGTCAGCTTTTCCAAGCTGAGAGAGTTTCCCAAGGGACTTTTTATTTTGTGAGGAAAACCACCAGAGGCTAGTAGCAGTACTGGTATTATTTTAATGTTCAAGTTTGCAGTCATTATTTCCAGAAGTAATTTGATTAAAATTACCTGTCTTTGATTTTCCTTCTCAAAATGGCTTTGATTTTAAAATTGATTTTTTGTCTGTTTATAACTTATAACTAAAACAGTTAAATATTCTTTTTTAAAATCAAGCCTGCTATTCTGATTATTAATGTTAAAGTGATATCATGGGTCTGAATGATTAACATCACATTTTTTAATGGTAGTTTTGTTTTCAGGTGCTGTTTAGTTCTGTGTCTCATTTGCCAAACTACCACAATGTCTCATGGAAGAGAAACTCTTAAACTGAAGGTGCTCTGTTGCTTGATTTCCGTCATATAGTGTCCTAACTCGCAAATATATATTGGTTCCTTTAACAGATGAACTCAAATAAGATTAAAGAGCCTAAGAGAACACTAAAAGTCACTTACTTCCTGATTTATTGAACTAGGAAAATAATCACACCATTAACTCCCATCTTAAAATGCAAGACTAGTCTTCTGAAAAGTTTAGTTAATGCTTGCACCTGCTCTATAAATTTAAGCAACGCACTCCTCAGCTTTATTGCCTCCATCCTCAGCTAGTGAGGTCCATAATTCCATAGCACAGATGATTAATGTCACCCTATTTGGATTCCTGCATCTGTGTGATGAGTCAGGCTGCGTGGGAAGGGATAGTTTGAAACCTTTGAATTTTCCCCATCTTTCCCTATTCTGAGTGAGACTGGTCAGAATTTGTCCAAGAAGCTCTTTTCTACAGAAGACTTTGGATACAGCAAAGCTGAAACTCTAAAACATTTCAATGTCACCTACATTTTTGAAGTAAATTTTAAAAACAGTTTAAATATGTTTATTTTCATAAAATTATTCCTTTGATGATATGTTAGCTAAAACAATGACATAAAATACTGCTTCAATTTGGATATTTTATTTTGTTAAAATCTTTGGGATTTTTACAATTCATTATAATATGAGGCAAGTATAACTTCAAAATCCATATACCGTTCTTATGAACTAAATTTCCTTTTTTATTTTTTTGTTTGGATGAGCGTCTCATGTTTGCTGTAGGTGCCTTTCAGAAAGGTCATGATTTGATTAGTATGTGCCTCTAGTCCTTTAGAACCATATTCATCCATTCAAGAGTTTTTTTTTTCTTTTTTCTTCATCCATCCCAAAGCTTCTGTTTCATCCTCTGTCACCTGATGACAGCCAAAGAGATCTTCTGAGGTATATATTAAATAAGTTGGTGGCTTTGCATCTTTCTTTTCAAAATCCTACAATTCTGACATTGATGTCAGAAGGCCTTTCTAATTTTTCACTTTCACATGTGAAATCCAACCCATTTCTCAGTACTATGATGGAAAAGGAACTTATGTGTATCAAGGAAGCAAAAATAACCACATTGGGGAGGGAGAAGGGTAGATAAGAGAGAGGGAAAGGTGAAGATCTAGAGCTGACAGTGATAGCAAGGAACTAAAGCACTAGGATAAATAATGCCATGCTCATAATGTTATTCTAGCATGTAATGGTTCCCTTTCCTTTCTGATCGGCTCTCAACTGAAAATCAGTTTACTTTAGCAGAGAGCACACCACGTTATTATGACATTTATAAAAAAAAATTGTATTCTCTTTGCAGTATTGCTGACTGCCATCAATAGTCAATCTAGAAAGTACAGTTCTGAGTTTGCTTGCACAGAGAGAATATAATAAAACAATTTTTTTTTTTTTAATAGAGTGGTAACAAAGATGATGTAATGGTATATGCACATGGAGAGTAAATGTGCTAAGACAGATCAGTCCTGAAAATAGCTGGTAGGGTTTGAGATATGATAAAAGCCTAAAAACTCTTGAGTGGTTTGGGGAAACTGAATAGCTTTCTGGGGTTTTTTTTTTTTTTTTCTTCTTACATGAGCAAAGAGTCACCACACGAAATTATCAGGCTGCACATTCAGGATGCGTAAGAAAAAATGAGTCTTCATTCACCCTCTAATTAAAATATTTTCACCACTACCACAGGACACTGTAGATGTTGAAAATATATATGACTTCCAAAAATATATTTATAAAAGGATTTTTTTTGGGGGGTCATTAAACACAAAATGAGTATGTCCACTGTCTCAGAGAGATCTTGAGACACAGGACTCCAAATATTCTCCAAGTATATTCCCAAGTATTCACCAGGGGAACATCCATTCCTATTTGCAGCATTCTCATATCCTTCCTGGGCATCAGCTGCTGCCCACTGTCAGAAACAGGACTAGGCAGACCTTTGGTCTTCCTCAGTACGGCTTTTCCTACCTTCACTAAAAGTAGCTTGTATGCTACAGGTTTATTTAGTGTCCACCACTGTGATGGATTTGAGGTTTGCTTGTTATAAGAGCTGTCCCCTTTTGGGATTCTTCAAAGACTGTTGTGCTACAGGGGCTTGCTATCATTAAGATAGATGTGGGAAATTCACCTCACCTGACTTCAAACATCTCTGTTTGAAGCAATCGCCTGAATCCCTCCTCTGATCAGTGAAGAGAATTCATGGTTATTGCTGTGTCCCCTAGGAGATAAGCTGTGCACTGTGAAACGTAGAACTCTCTGTAAGGGGAGCCAAGACATTAACTCTCACTGCCCTTGACTGGCATCCACATTGGAGAAAATGTGAGGTGAGAATTGTAATTGAGCTTTTTTTTCTGGTTCTGCTTCCTTCCTTGTGGAGTACATTGCATAGAAAGCAGGAAATGTGGCTTTTAAAGTTTTTTTTTCTATGAGAGAGTGGTGTATTTACTAAAACAATAGTGCAAGGGCAAGTCAGCTGGAAAATCTCTCTGGCGTACAGACTACAACCAGATTTGAGGTCCACAAAGGTGTTGAAGACATTTTTTGTTATCCAGAAGGATACTGTTCTTCCTCTGTAATGTAACATATCTGCAAAAGATAAATTTGACTAAAAAAAAAAAGTTAATTGTCTTATTGTCACGTGTTTTCTTGTAAATCCCAGTTCTGCAATTAAGGGGGCTAGATAGGAATGGGAAAAATGCATTTAAATCACTTCTGGTTCTTAAAAACTGTATTGTGGAAATGAGATCACCTAAGAATGGTATCAGACAGGAGGTGTACACACAGCAGAGCTTCTCAAGGGCATCATGAGGAACAGTGGGCTGCTATTGCTTAGTTTGGAGGAACTGGATTGTCTAGCTCCTGGTGGTTGAGTTCATTAACAATAGAATTGTATCAGATGTATGACATATTATTTTGAGTACTGTTTCTGTATTCAAGATAAAATAAGCTGGCTTTCTGCCATATGGAAGCAAGTTTGTTACCTCAATGTTTTTCCTACCACCAGTGAAAAACAATTTCCCAGATTCTATCTGTGTCTATACCTACGATTATATCTACACCTTCAACTGTCTATATATTATTTTCAAAGCAGAAAATCATTCTCTTTAATTCCTCTTGATCTGAATCTGTAATAGGTCATCGTTTCTTCATGATGACACTTAAATTGCTCACCACTCCTTCTTCAGCTAAATTAAATGTACTACTGTGCTTTGAAGACACTCTGCCCTGAGCTAGGGATCTTCATATAATCTGCTCCAAATGCTGTGTTTTGTGCTGTTAATCTGAAGGGAGCCACTTGCTGTTGTGGTGTTTTGATGCAAAAATACAGCTACTGGATACTTACATGAAGGACAATGTGCAATAAAAGCAGCTGACAAATACTACTTGAGTCAAAATGGGTGGGATTCATTTGACCAGCCTTCATTTACATGTGACCTAGCTCTATAAAGCCTTGTCAGTAATGAGGAAGAGTCACTTCTAAGGCACTGCTCATCATATCCTAGAGAAGAAATTGTAGCTAGGGGAAACTTGGTATGACTGTCGGGGGAGGCATAATGGGAACCTGAAACAGCACATTCACTGCACGGAGGCACTACGTAGGAGAAGATAATTGTTCCTTTACAAGTTATTAAACAATGAAGGAAGCCCTTTTTTCACCTTTTGTTTGTAATTAAGAGGTAGGTCTCTAAAGAACACCACTTGTTTAATAAAATGCAGTTCGCCAAGGTCTACATCATTAAAGAGGCAATGCTGTGCGCACATCTGACCTCTCCTTCACCTCCCTCAGAAGATGTGTCAGCTCATGCTAGAAGTACTGAAATGTGCTCCAGCTGCTCTTCTAAGAGACAAGGCAAAAGGAATGTACTGTGATATGGCATGAAACCTTTCCATGTTGATCTTTATTATGGTGAGTATTCAAGTCCTGAGAAGTGTGAGTAATATAAGTTCAGGCTTCCCGAACAACTGATCTGCATGGTGATGGAGCAATAAAAGACACTGCAGTGTCTCTTAATAAATTGTGCCTCTTTACATTCAGCACATACTGAACATTAAAGTAGCTTATGAGATGGGTTTTTCTTCTTTCCTTAAAAAATAAAAAAAAAAATCCAAAAACCATAGAGTCCTGTGCTGGATCCAAGGACTCTTTGCCTACGAATCTGGAGAATACTTTTTGTGTGGTCAGCTAAATCTCTTCCTTGAAAAACTCAGCCTCTATTCAAACAGCAATGGAGACCCAAGACTTCTCTCGGAGCCTTCACGCTAAGGTCTCACTGTCCTTTTGCTGAGGGGGTATCATAATCCAGAGATCCCCAGCTGTTTTAAGTGGAGGAGTTGGAACTTACCACATGTTTAAATTACAAATTACTCTGTTTTTCATGGAGTGACAGAAATCCTCAGAAATAGCAGTGCTTACTCATTTAGGATTTCAGTTACTGTAATTTGGTTGGGAGATGTCAGTCATTCAGGCCCTGCTTCTGGGCAATGAATCTGTGAGTTTGAACGCTGGCTGAACATTGATTCATATGGGAACAGGGGTGGAGACACAGGTCTGGTTCTCTTGACCTACCAGTCAGCATAGGAAGGATTGGTATATGCAGCAGTTAGGAGAAAATTATTTTGGTATTTGTTTGTTTTGCAATTTGAAAATATAACTAACCTTGTAGGTGTAGGATTTAAAGGAGGCAAGAGAGTAAAAAGGGAAGTGAGAGAAGGGGTAACAGTGAAGTATTTAATGTATTAGGATATCTATCTCGATGTTTCTGTTGGAGCTTTAGTCTATTCAATACTGGAAGCTGCTCTCAAATTTAATATCTCTCTAAGCAGCCACGCCCCTTTGCCACAGGGTATTGAAAACAGCCAGAGGCACTGCTAGCTCTGCAGACACAGGAAGCTGGAGATGGACTAACGTGTATGGCTCTCCTTCAAAAAAGACAGGCTGCATAACCAGAGCCAAAGTCTGCATATTGCTGGTGTGTCTGAATTTGGCTATTTTTCTCTGAATGACTGAGGGCAGCATCGGAAAATTTGGGACCCTGAAATCCAAGTGTGGCCATCTCAGTAAGAATCAGGACTCTCTGTGTCTGAGTTTGTTTCAGAATGACAACTTGCCCCTCTCAGCAACCTAAAAAACTCTTCTCCCTGTCTTTCCATGAACTGTCTGAGCTTGTAACACATGGACAGCTTTTACCGTCTTGTACATCATTATACTACCTTCTGGCTCCAGCCATGAAATTGTCTATACATCTGAATATGTGAAGTATCATTATCCAGTCACATTTCTGTGAAGTGTTTGATGATAACAATGTTTACTATAAGGGTTCGAAGGATATTTTGTTGTTTGTTATGAGAATTCTGTGATAGGGCCACCTAAGACTAATGAACAAAAGTGAAATGGAATCAGTTGCAGTTAAAAGGTAATTTAAAGAATTAATGGCAGGAAAAGCGAATGCTGTACACAAACTACTTTATACTTTTCAGACCTTCTTCTTAAACTGAAGCAGGTGGTAGCTCTCCTATTGTGAATCCAATGCTTTTTTACTGGAAATCAATCACTCCTTCCATGGGAACCCATTAGGAACTTTAATAATAGCAATCTATTTCACCTCACTGATAGGTTTTGCAGAAGTCTAATCTTCTGGACTTGTGTTTAGCAATGATTTAGGAAGGCTAGCATCTCTAAAATACATTAATTGGTTGTAGTCCTACTGTGTTTAAATTCTTGTGAAAAGACATTTTATATTGATTATAGTTTTCCTCTGGGATTCCAGGGAATCAACTTGGTATGTTTTGGAGCTAGCTAGCTTCATGCTAGAGGATTGGCACATTAGTCATTAAAAAATAAACCAAAAAACAAAAACCCCCCAAAAAACAAACTGTAAATGTAAGGGGAGGAAGAATTTATGAGACAGATGAGATTTAGATGATTTTGGCACTTCAGACCGCAGCTTCAGGCTCTCCTTTGGGAAGGTCTGCATTATGTTTCCCATCCCCTGTGATATTGCAATCCTCTGCTTCAGTGCATGGCCTCTTGTATTGTGTCTCCAAAAAGGATTAGTGACAGGAGCAGGCTAGAGCTAGAGTCTCCAGCTTGGATGGCATGGAGCTCCTTGAAGAACTGGAAGGCTATAAAGGACAATTCAGAATATCCATTTTAAGGAGTGATAGACATTTTGTTTCCAGACACATCCTTAATTCCCACTGTGATCATAACTTGCATGCACTCCTCTCTGTCTTTGGATGTGAAGGCAAGGCCCTCTTTCAGCTGTGTAGAGAAGTTCCTTCTCTTTGGTCTGCTTTAGGAAGAAAATAAGTGTGTGCTTAGTATGAAGGCATGTGTGTGCCTGCTCTCACACATGGGCTGGTCAGGGGTCAGATTCCTCTTCTGATATATAGGGATGACCTGAAAAAACCTTCCCGTCAGATTCGAGCGTATGAGGGAGAGTATAAGCACTAACCATGTTATTATATTTGTCAAAATTTGATATTCCAATATTTAAAAAGGCATTTACTAAGACTTTTAAACATACATATCTCAGCAGAAAGCAGGTATAGTTTTGGATGGGTACCTAAAAGTTTTCAAGACCATATTTAGACATCAGGCATAAGTATATATTTTCATTTAGTGGGAAAAAGGGTTCCTGTGAGTAGCATAACAAGACTAATTTTTCCAGTGATGTATTTATGCATGAGTCTGAAATGTTAGTGTGAGCAGTCTAAACTAATTAACTGGACAGTTTAAACATCAAAAAACCTTATTAGACATTTCTGTGTTTTAGAAAACACAGCAGCTTGTATCTTGATCTTCAGTAACTCTGTGACTCTAACGACAGTAGATGTATATATAATAATTTGTTATATACTTAATCAACAATAGTAGTTTATATATGCTTATTTCAGCTATGTAATCTGATGACCTGAACATCTTGAGGAAGGGGGAAGTTGTCGTTATAGTATAAATCTGCCATGTGTTGCTCTTATTTTTTGTAGTGAGCAGAGAAACTTTGTGGGTCTATCTTTCTCATTGTCAGAAAACTTATTTGAAGACATAAAACTTTTACCTTATTGTTTTACTATTTAAACATATATTTTTTTTTAAAATATCAAGAATGTGATGGGTGTGAGGAGATTTATCTTACTGAAAAAATTGCATATCTGATTTATGCCTGTCCAAATGTCCAAAAACATGCAGGCATACATCAGGCCTCATTGGTGAGATAAATACTTGCATGTTTTTTGATATGAATGAAGAAAGTTATCAGGCTGTGGGGAAGCATGGATATGGGGGTTGAGTCTGCTGCTTCATCCCTCTGGGATGGGGCAGTGGGCAGAGCTGATACCAAGCATGAAGGAACAGGGGCAGAGGGAAAGGGGCTGCAAGCACAGCAATGCTTTGCTGCCCAGCACTCATGGCACTCTCCTGCTCCTGAAACAACTCGTATACTTTATCCAAAGGATGTTACACAGGCAAAATAGGATGTGATGAGCAACAGGCTGTGAGCAAGGTTGCTGCTTGTGTGTGAAGATAGTGGCAATTGTTGGAAATTTCACCACCAGTATTCATGCTGGCCTCACCAGTCACGTAATGAAATACACTGTCCCCAACCTCTGCTCCACTATTTGCATACTGACAGTGCCTTCATTAGCCCCCATTCACCTCATCATCGCTCTAGAAGCTCATGCTCTGTTGCTAATTCTGTGTGGTTCTCACCAAGTCCCTGTTTGATATGGAGTATTTTTTTTCACAGGCATGATCATGATGCTTTTGTCTAGAGATACTTGGCATTTAAAAAGATCATTTTTTTGAGAGGGCCCAGACTGACAAGTTAGATGTCTTCATCATTATTATCTGCTATTCTGACAATCTATGTGTCATCCACACATTTTACCAACAGTGATATTGTGTATTATTAGAGAGCATTAATAAAACATTATTGAATTAATCCCTGTACAGGGATCATCCTGTTAGAATATTCCTCGCTTCAATATAACTCTCCATTGACAGCTGCATTTGGGTATCTGCCAATTAGTGCATTCTTAATCCATTTAATGTGTTCTCTACTGGTGTGTAAGAGACTAATTTTGTAATAAGACTCACATGTGGCACTAAATCAAACACCTCATGAAAGGCAGACTTTAACCAATTACTTTTGTCAAACAAGTCAGAAATCTCAGGAAAGAAAGCTGTAGCTACAGTCATCTTGGGGACTGGGTTACAGAATCTGAATCAAAATATCTTTTAAAGTGAAAAGTACTTGAGTATTTCTGTAGGGCTGATTTCACCAAGGGAATTTGGAACCATGAGCGTGACCTGTAACTCACGTGCTGTCTACTTTCAGGTAATTTCATGGAAAGTGAGTTAGTATAAAGTATAGCATCTCCAGCAGAAGGGAATGAAGATACTTCTTTGCGCCTCTCTTTCTGGCAGTTTCCTCCCTGAATATGCTGCTCCTCAAATGATTTATTATAGGTTGTGAGAGAGGCCTTAGTACACCGTGCTATTGAATAAAAGGAGTAGGAGCTTGAGTAGCTATGCATACTTTAAAAAAAAACAAACACCGTCTCTTCCTTATCTTTTGGAAGAAAGATGGCAGAGCAGGACAAGACAATTAACTTTTGTAATGGAAAGAGGTGCAAAACAGAATAAAGTGTCTAAATTCTTCCCTCCTCTCCTTCCTTCCTTCTCTGCATGATTAGTTTAGATGTCTCCCGAGTCTGCCCTTGTGCAATCCGTGTTTGGATAGCTGAAAGGATATCTGCACAGGCTCCTGTCTCTCACTGTGCATGTGCAGACCCCAGTCTAGGCCAGGCCAATGTAGGTTTCCGCTGGCCAAGTTATCATTTAGCACGGGACTTTCCTACCATTAATAAACTTTAAGTCTTCAGAGGGAGCAATATTATATTGCATTTAGCAGCTCTTTCCCTTCCCAAGCCTACTGCTAGAAGTGAAAATAATGAACTCTGGAGTCTTCAGCCTAAGGACAGGCTTTCAGTGCACTGATGTTTTTGTGCCTCTAGGTAACACCATTTGGTAATAGAAGGGAAATCTACCTTGAAAGTGTAATATGAAATAATTCATAATAATATCACATTAAACATTTTTTTTTTAACTTGTCTTACTTTAACACGTGCCTACAAACTGAGAAGACTAGCTGCACCAATCTAATGAATTTTAATAAGCCAGAAACAACTCTTAGGATAGTCCATACTAATAGTGATATTATGCAAAATAATCGCATACAAGGAAAATCATATAGAATTTTGGGAACCATAACATTCTGTCTTTCCAGATCTATCCTGACGTCTATATCACAATCTTAAAATGCTACAATTCCCTTGTATATGGCATAAGTCAGTTTTATGATCTTTAGGGTAATTTAATTGTGCAGGTGTTCAAAGATTTAGTGTTACTGTGATCAGCCATTCCTTCAGGTAGTCAATGTTACTAGAGAAGATGAGATGAAATGGATTTAAATATTATGATGTTGACAAATTGGAGGAACGGTCAGAAAAAAAAAAAAAGCTAGGTTGCAGTTCAATAAGCATGAGAACAAACAATGTACTTACATCAAGAAAAGAACAGAACACAAGACTGGAAAAAGGCAACTAGATAGAAGTTCTCAAGGAAAGCGTCAAGAGATGTATTATGAATACAATCACATAAGCCAAGGTCAACAGTCCAACAATGTCTGTTTCTGACAGTAAGCAACATTTCATGCTTAGGAAAAGACTACAAGAAACAGGATGGACAGAATGCCACCTCTCCTGATGCTCGCTGCTCTTCTGGTACTTGGGATTAGAAGCTTAGTAAAGTAGAGTGACAGCTCCAGCATCATATTTTAGAACACCTTAGTGTAACTTCCAAGTTTTATTCAAAAATCTCTGGACCTATTGTTATTTGTGCTATCCAAATCGTCCTGTGGCAAAAGGTTTCACAGTTTGATTGTGTACCTCATAAAACTTGCTTACTTTTGTTAATGTTAAACCTGCTGCCTGTAATTTCATTGTCTGCCCTTTGTATTATATTTTATGAAAAATAACATACCATTGTTCCTATTAATGTTTTCCATTACTTTTTTATTAATTTAAAGAATAATTTTATAAATGTTGATTATGTTTTTATAAATTTTAAGAAGGTCCTACTCTATGCAATTTGTCCCCAGAGACCATCGTGTACTTCTGATAATATTTGACAATTCTAGTCACATTTCTCAGTGCATCTTTTAATTCTACTTTATCATTTTCTGATATCTGCTATGTGTTTCTATGTGGTGTCCAGAACTACACACAGCATCTGAGACATAAATGCACAAGGGTTTTTTTCAATGACAGTTTTCTCCCCTTTTCCTTCCTTTCTTTATAGTTCCACGTGTTCTAATTGTTTTTGTAACTGTTATTGAGTACTGGGCTTACATTTTCAAAGACTTGTTCACAGGATCTCCACAGTCTCATTTCTGAGTCATAAAATCTTATTGAAATCTGCTGCTATATATATCGAATTACAACTGCTTATCTTCATGGGACTTATTTTACATTTATTGACTGTTTTCTTCTGAAATCTTTTCATGCCTTATTGTGAGACTCTTCTTTGGCTATTTTCAGCCAGTTTAGCTGTGACTAACATGAATGTGAGTGCTTGTACCGCACCCCTGTCTTTCATTTAGAAGTGGATCTGTATACCTATCTCAGTTTTTTGCCTATGTGCACAGCCACTCACAATATAAGTAGGTTTGTGTGCAGATACCTGATTTGTGATTACCCAGCTGAGCACATAAATCAGGCATCCACAAATATCTGTATTTGCCTGTCACTGAAATTCTGGTCCCCAGCAAATTAAATGTCATCCTAGTTAAAAATATAACTTCATGCTGAACAAGCATTATGCGTATGTAGTTCAATCCATAAGTCCTGAAATTGAGAGAAAAGTCAGTTATAATATCTGCATGTTGGTGCTGTTGATGTTGAATTCTTTTCAAAAATTTAATAGATTGCTGTGGAATAGCGTCTGTAAACTGGCGTCTGTAAACTGATTAATGACAACACCAACATTGTGTCCTAGGCCTTGTATAGTTTTCAGACAAGACTGAACTGGAAATACAAAACAAAAAAAAGCTTACAGGCAGTGCTGCTGTGTGTTCTTTGTGGACAGCTGTGATTTCCCTGTGTTCAGTTTTATAGCTGTGAAAGAATTACTATAGAGCCTTCACCCAAAATGTTAAAGGTAAACAGAAAACTGGGAAAATAATTTTTGAAATATAGTGTGCCCAATTAGGCATGAGTTCGCTGAATGCCTGACTGCACACCCAATTGGCACATTAAATTTGTCATGGTTTCTTATTCAGTTTGGGTAATTGTGCATGCAAATGAACAAGTAGTCATATAACCTGTAATTCCCTTAAGTAATTGACATATTCACATGTGTAATTACTTTCTTTGTAACTGAAACTGAAATTTTGAATATCTTAATGTTCATCAAGAGCCTGAGCTTTGGTCCTTTCAACAGAAAATGAAGTTCAATGATCCACTGAAAAATTGAGTTCACCTTGGAAAAGTGGGGAATTATCTCACCAACCTGGATTATCCTAAATTGTTCTCTTGCTGATTTAGGAAGCAGGGTATCAGACTGCATCAGCAGTGATACATGACAAGATCCTAGCTAAATACAAACAACAAGGTTCTAGACACAAAAAGAGTATTCTTAGCAGCCACTAAGTCACTAAAGGGTTTTTTAGAAAGAATAAAGATGGGAATAGTTGATCAACTCATCAATGCTTTCTAGACTAAATACCATAGATACTATATAGGCATCTATATATTAATGCAAGAAACTTAATCTCATCACTGCTGTGAAATAACTGGCGTAATAGAAATGGGATAACTCATGGCTATAATATGAACAAAAATCGGTATAGTGTGCTCAGGTAGGACAAATAAGGGAGAAGTGAAAAAGTATTGTCTTGCATATACATGATAAGATTCTTGGTAACTGAAAGTACAAAGTATATCCCAAAAATCTCTGGTTAATAGCTAAAGAGACTAGGTAAGAAACACTGCAGGTATGTAGACAGATCTTCACAATTTGGTCTGAAAAACAAAGATGAAGCTTAATGACAGCACAGGTATGAAAAATGGTCAAAACAGAAATAGGATGAAGTACTAGTTCTTTGAGACAGAATGTGGTGCAACACAAGGTGAACATAAGTTAATAGGATTATGCAGCTGTGAACATCATGTCTGGGATGTATTCTGAGCAATGCAGCCCACAGGATTTCTGTTCTGCTCAGACCTGTCTTGCCAAGCTACATTGCTGTGGTTGTTACACTTTGAAAAAGACGTGAAATAGTCCAGGAGAGTCTCTAGAAAAGGGGGCCTTTGGGAAATATTGAAAAAACTGGATCTGGATAAGACAGAATAGAAAATATTTGCAACAAAGTCATAGAATTTAGGTGTACGGAAGTCTGTGGCATAAAATAAGAGGATAAACTGTTTTCCAAGCTTTTGGTAGATAAAGAAACAGTGATAGGCTTTGTTTTCATCAAGAAATGATCAAGCTGGACATTAGGAAACACTTCCTCCTTATAAGAGAAAGTGACACTGCCAGTCATAGCTTTGCGCTGTATGAGCAGGAGTCTGCAGTGGTTGTAAAATCTTAATTGCTGCAGATATTAAAAACAATTTAGCCATATGTCTTTCATGAACGACACAGGGATAACTGATCCTGCCAGAGCTGGGCTAACTAATATTCCCAGAGTTGCTCCCAACTGTTCTTTATATAATTCTGTTATTTTATGGTTGTATTTAAAATTATGTGCTCTTAGTAATTGCTTAGTCTTTTAAAAAAAAGTGGAATTGAAAAATTTTAATGAGCCAGCAGTATATAGTTTCACAGAAATCCACAGTTCCTCTTTGTCCTCTGGTCTCTTTATTTAGTGTCGGTTTCCAGAAAAAGAGTGGCTTAGTGCCTTAATATGCTTGTCTTCTTTGGAGGGTCCCTGGGGAGAGTCTGAGGGTAATTTCAGTGTCCAAGAGAGAAACAATCATGAAGGCTTTAGTCCTCAGAAAGGTGGCTAATCCATGCAGTCAGGGCTGTCAGGGTTGGATAATCCGCAAGGTCTCTCAAGAACAAAATGACTCTGACTTTCAGTCTGTTTTTTTGTCATTTCTTATCCTGACTTCAAGCTCTGAGTGTTTCTGGGAGGCAACTGTGGAAATGGTGCCCAGACTCATATGCTGCACTTCTGATGGGAGCTACTTCTGTCTCTTTGATCCAGACACTGGGAAGCTGTGAACAGGTACTGAGGAGGGAACACAAGTCACTACTCATACAGACAGGGTCTTCCATCTTTCCTGAAATTTGTATCCATAAAAGCCATGCAGTCTCAGGCAGAAAGCTGGAAGAACAACAAAACTTAAATTTTTAATAAAATAGGTATGACATTTTTAAATGATTAATTGGTTTAATTAATTTTAATAATTTGATTATTTTAAGGAAGGTTGTATAAGGAAAATAATGAAGATTTCTGCTTAAATTTCACAGACTGAAAACACCTAGAAATACACACTAGCACAACTTTACAATCGCAATTGGGGAAGTCCACCTTCCTCAGTCTTTCACCACCTTTTCCACACCAGAAGTGTCTGGGCTAAGTGGGCTGTGCTTTCAAACTGCTTGGGTCTGTTCTGTGTCTACATCTGGCTAGTGCAGATGGGGATGGAAGAGTGGGGAAAATCTAAACCACAATTATAGCACAAAATGCAAGCCATTGGAAAGATCCTGAATTGAAGCTAGAAGCCAAGCTTGGTGTATGTGAAGAAAAGAGACAAGTCCTCCAGAACATGGAAAGATTACTTGACTATGCCACTATTCCTTGAAAGAGGAACATCAGCTTCTCAGATCAACACATGCCACAAGAGCCTTGAATAAAACATCCAGGAAAAGTCAGGAAGAAAATGCTACTGTTAAAAGTTTCTGTCCTTTCTGCTTGCAGTCTTGTGGGTATAATTCTAGATTCACTGTCTTCAACTCTGAAAAATAAGACTCTGCTGTGTCTAACGGCAAAGCCTGCCTGGTATTGGGGAGTGAAAAGAGTCTGAGTCTGAGCAGGAAACAGAGGGGACTGGCTTCAACAGAGGCAGCGAGCGAGCATGGGTTAAGGTGTGCTGGCAGCTTGAAGGCATCCATCTCTATTCAATTCCTGGCAACTTGATAAATTGGCTGGCAACCAGGGACCAGGCTGCCAGACATGGCAGGGAGTGGTGATGAAGTTTATATTAGCAGCCTCTGAGTCTGCAGAAAGAGTTTTCTCTAGAAGTGATAAAGGGGAACTCTGACTGCTGGAGTTAGGCAACAGTAAATACCTGTCAGCCTGGTACCTCACCTGGGCTCCCAGAGCCACGCCTGCTGACCACCATGTACCTGCATGGTACATGCTGGGAGCAGCAACCTCTGAGAAGGATGTCAGTCAGTGGAAATCAGCGGTGCCCTGCAGAGGTTTGCCTTACTGAAGGCTGTGGTGCAGTCAGACCAAGCAGGTGTTAGTGTGACTGCTGCTCTCCCAGTGATGGCTGTGCAGCAGAACCTGGCACAAGCCAGGTTCCTGTACTGAAGCTTGTCTGTGTCTACTGCTTCCTTTGGGAGAGGGGAAGGGAGGATGACACATTTGCCATTTATATGGATAATAAAAAAGATCGTTGATCTTTGCAAATTCAGATTCAAAGTCATAGACATATTATTCTAGCTGCTTTTTGAAATTCTAAGGATCTCTGCACTATTAAATAATCAGGCATACATTCACACTAGTGCTCTCTTCAAAATGTGAAAAAAACCAAACTGATGCTGAAAATACTGTTGCATAATTTCTGTGTGAGAGAGATCATTTTATTTGGTAAGCGAATGCTGCCATAAGACCCGTTTATAGCTATCGGGATTTTTCCTATTAAGTGCCTCTCTTACCTGGGCTAAAGTAATTACATTTAAATGATGGTTTTCTTTTCAGAATGCTGCAGAAGGACAAATATTCACAATGCAGTGGTTTCATAGTAGTCACATTTCCGTTCTACTTGCAGTAATCTTGATTGTTTAAGGAAGATCTACATAACAAAATTGTTCTGTGTCTTTAGAAAACACATGCAGATGATGCTTTCCTTCTAATATTTTAACACGGAGTTATTGCAATGAATTAAATTCACACTTATGTCTCAATCTGCCATATATCTGTACATACCTATGGCCAAATCCTGGGTCAGGTTTCTTGTCAGTCAAAGAAGAAGTGGCGTGGCATAACATGAGACCCCTAAAATTTTTTAATAGTAGGCAGCAAAAAGAAGCAGGCTGGGAAGCTTTGGTAAGAGGCATCTTGAAGTTGTCTCTAAAGGAGTCTTTACTTTGTTTTCTACAGAAGGATGCCAACCAGCATCTGTCCAAAATACAAAGTAATTAATATGTTTGACTTAAGATTTAGAGCTTTTTTAATGAGAATTCTTCCAAGATTAAAGTAAAGCAAAGCCGATCTCCTACTTAAGGAAGTATTTTACTTGCGGGCAGCTGATAAGAATGTCTGTGCATTACATTTGTATTGCTTGTGTAGCTGTAGATGTGATGGTAAGAACTTGAAGCAAGACTTTCTCTTCTACCTTAATTTTGCTGGACTCATGTTTCTATAAAAAAGAAAGGTAGGATGGTTTTCTGATTGTCCTTTCTTCCCAAAATAATCAAAAGTTAAGGTCAATGGAAAAGATCATTGGCCTTTGTATTATGGCTAAGGAACATAGGTCCTCTCTTTCTCCAAGTTGTTAGAATATTTCCGTTTGTAGGGGCTTAAAATATTCATCAAGTCCTTTTTGGTGAGAGGTTTCCTGCTATTAGTAGTGCATTAGCAATGACAGTGCTAGGTGTTGGTAAGGTTGATGTAGAAATAGCAAAGTCCTGAAACAGGGAACCCAGGAAAATGTTTGCGTCTCTATTACTTGAAGGGTTAAAAATTAAGACACATAAAAACCTGTTGGCAATAATTCAAACACAATTTATCTTACCTACTCAAGATTCTTTCCAGTTTAATTTTCTATTATTTATTCATTTTAATGACATCTCTCAAATTGTATTGTGTTTTGTTTCTGTTTGTTTTGGTTTGTTTGTTTTTTTTATTTTGGTTTTGGGGGGCTTTCATTTTAAAGCTCCATCCCCCAGAACTGTGAGAACATTAGCTGTCAGTGAAAAAGCTTAAAGTAAGTTCCTGCTTCAGAGAAAGGCTGGAATACTTGACTCTAAGCCTGAGGACACAACACAAGAAGGATTTAACAATATAACTCCATTCTCTGTGAACAGCAGAACTGAGGAAGCCTACTTTCCCTTGGACTCTTGCACAGCATTTTCTTGCGTCTCCACCACCATAATTCCGACTCTCTGCAACTACTCTGTGCTCCCTACCATGACACCTCCCATTTTCCTAAAAGCCCTCTTCAATTGGTCAGAATAGGATCTTCTTTTTTTCTGACAGATCAAAAGATGCTGGTCTTCCCCAAGAACCCCACTTGCTAAACCTATTTCTTTGTAATGGTGCTTGGGCAAGCACCAATTGATCCAAAGCTGTGGAGATGGTGCCTGCTGGCTGCTGCTGCTGCTGTGGGGCAAGGAAGGGAAGCGCTGACTTGCCCCTGCCTTTTCACCAGCTGGTGCACCACTGGCGCTACACCTGACTGGTGCTTTTTCTTGCCCTCGCAGGAGCTTGGTGAAACCCTCAGTACCTCTGTCAAAATGTGATTAATATTAGCTAATGTACAACAGTGAATCTTGGAGACTGATGGATAGATAGAACAATGAAGTCTCAATTAAATTTGATAAAATTATTCTTTACAGTTTTAAAGATATTGGAGTTTTGGAAACCTGGCTCATGATTTTTGAACCAATAGAATTGTCAGGTCTGAACAAAATGTGCCTTGTAATAAATGACTCTACAATCTAGTATTTTGCAAGCCCTGTCACTTGCTTCTCTAAATTAGTGTCTTTCTTTGCCAGCAATGTAATTCCACTCTTTCATTTTAACCTCAGTGATGTGGAATTGTTCTGGTAAACTAATATATCTTTCTCTGGAATCGAGAAAACTACGACTGGTTCCAAGTCACATAAAATAAATTATCTCAGAGCTGATAAAAGATGTTGTGAAGGTCTGATTCAGAATTTAATCACCCTAGAGCTGGATGTACTTGTATCAGAGGATGTTTTGGAAATATGCTCATATGTGTTTTATACCGCCTGCTTGCAGGAAAGGGCAAAACAAACTGATACTGGTTCCTATTAGAATTCATTTGTTTTGTCAGGGGATATGGATTTTCTTTAAAAATAGTTTAAATTGTTTTCCCATTGGACATAGTGATTTTAAACTTAAATATAATATTTGGAATTTAATAACTTGACTGTAGTTTAATAAGTGTAGACTTTTAAAATGTTTTGTGTGTATATATTGCTTTTGATAACTATACAGACAAAACACTGTATTATCACAAAACACATACATGAAATATTCATTTCCAGCATGATCTTAAATAAATATTAAGAAATTATGACTTTAAAGACTCAGAAATAAAGCTCAGGAAATTATTAAGACATAATATTGCTGAAGGACACTCATTCAGATGTCTTTTATATTTCCCTGCCATGACTTAATATGACAGGGAAGAAACCCCAAAAACTGAAAAGCTGCATGAAAGAGTTCACGACTTTGCTGTGTTCATCTAGCCTAATCCAGTCAGAAATACAGGTCTAAAAATCATAATTCTAAGGCTTAAAATTTGAGGATTTTTATACATTTGCTGGTGATCTGTTGTTCTTTTACGGTTGAAGGTATAAAGTAGGAAATGGGCATGAAAAAGACCTGTCATCAAAGGCCAACCTGAAAATCATATTTGCAGACTGAGTGTACTGAAAATAACGTATTTTCAGTGCTCTGCTTTTTCTATAGTTTAACCACCAATAAGTGAAAGTGGCTTTGACTGCTCTACACTTATCCCTAACCTTATGTTGGCTTTATAGTCTCCATAATATTTGGTCACTTTCAGACCAGAAAAAAGCTTTCATTCTTATTCATAGTCAGGTTGGGATTTACTGCCACTACATTCTTTGTCATCTCCTTTTGGACTGGAGAAGTAGATTGAGTCCTGACGTAGAGCACATGCTGTGGCGGAACAGTGCAGCTGTACAGGTACCTCAGCAGATCTTCTAGGAGGTTTGGAATTGTGGAGGGACAACGTCAGCTCTTTTTTACACCTTGTCATTTTTCAGATCAATTGCAGATGAAAATATATTTCTCCTCTGGGGCCAGAGGGGCCGAGGTGTGGGGTGCCCAGGGAAGTTGTGCCAGCTCTGGTCTGGGGATTTCCAGCCCCGAGGGGGCACAGCCCTGAGCAGCCCCCAATGACCTCAATGACCTCAATGCTGAGCACATTGTAGCAGGGCCAGAGTAGGGACATCCCAGTGTCCCATCCCAGCCAAGCTGGCATCAGTTTCCTAAGCCATTGAGCAGCAATGTAAGGATATGTGACACTCAGGAAAAAACAACCCCAAAAAATATTTATATATGAAAGCTTCAATTACAGTATTTACCAAAATCACCTTTGTACCAGCACTATCAATAATGGAAAAATGTGTCCTGGGCAGAAGCAGAGGTAAGGGGTCTGCCTGGGCTAGACTGTATAGACTTGTTCAGCAGACAATGGAGAAAACTCCAATTTATCTCTTTCAGATGCTTGTTTTATAAATTATATCTCTTCCTTTTGACAATGCAGACAAGTTCTCCATTCATGAGAAATGGATCCTGCGGTGACTTGTAGCAAAGGTAGCCATTTAGTCAGGTGAATCTCCTGTTTTAGCCTCCTCCTCTGGGAGGCTTATGAATGACTTTGCAAACTCAAATTCACCTCCACAGAACACAAGTTGTCTTTAAAGCCTCACTGTTACTGCAAGTCATGGAGGTGTTCTTTGAAATATGTTCGCGTGCCCTGCCAGCAATGATTTTCTCCACTGCAGAAAAGTCTGTGCAGATTAAGGAATTTTCACTCACAAAGGGCTTGCAGAAAGATTGTTGGCATTTTATCCATCCCTTTCATAAGGAAATGGGTCAAACAAAACTCATATATTTGAAAGAGAGTCACGTTTCTAGGGACAGCTTGCACTTACTGATGTTTGTGTGTTCAGCACTTCACATTTGAACAGGCATAGAGAGAAGCGAAATGACAGGCATGGCTAACCTGCTCTCAATGCAGAATTTTTAACGGCTCTCTTCTCCTATCTTATTTTTCTCTGCAGCTATTAAATGATGGGTACTTTTGAAATGATTTTTGACGTGGGCCTTCTGATTTTTCTTCACCACATCAACATATTGTATAGGAACAAATGTGTCCATATTGTGAGGAATGTTGTTGATTACAGAAAAGGGTTCTTGTATCTGTATGATTTTTTTTTTCATCACGGTAACATAGGATTGCTGTATCAGATCGAAACACTGGATCATGGTACCCTACAGCTTGCCTCTTGCCCTAGCTTATATCTAAGGGTTTTTAAAAAACAAGGAAAAATTCCATAATGCATTGGGGCTGTTGGGGAACTCTTGATCCAAATTGTATATAGACAAGATTTCTGACTGACCTTTTTACAAGATATGTTTCTACATCTACAAGTTTTTTATCTGTTACTTCAGAGGCACCATTGCTATAAGTAACGCAATTCACCCTTTTATATTTATATAAGTCCATAATATTTGATGCAATACAAGACACTTAAAAATAATCTACAAATCAATGTGAATCTGCAAGAGTTTTAATCAAGCACTAATGAGAGAGACCAGGAGTCATGATGCTTTTACATACAGAGAAAGACAGAAATAGAATATACTTTCATTTTTATTATTGTGCTCTTTTCTTTCAAACACATCCCATCATTTTTATCTCTGTTTCTCTGATACTTGGTCAGGGTCTTTTGTTTACAGCTAAGATCATAGCAGCTTGCTGAATCAAAATAACATCTCTGCTGAAGGGGATGTGAATGCATTATTGTTATGCTTCTGACTTTTTGCCAAGAACAAAAATACGTGCTCAAAGACAAAGAAGAACTGGGCGTAGCATCAGGGTTTCTTTTGTAAAGTTTCCCGTTTGCTGAAGATTTACATTTTTAATTACTATTGGACCCTGTAAAAAAATTTGGTGTGCAGATGGAAGGCATCACTTCAACAGTCCTGTTTGTGTAGAAGAGGCAGCTACCTTACTGCGAATGGATAGCTGATTAATCAGGGAGCTGGCTGGAAAACTGTGTTTAGTTCCATTTCCAGACCTCCCATAGACTTGCATGACCTTGGGTAAATCACCCTTGCTAAGTCCTTGAAGGAACATCTGCTGTTTTATGTGTTTCTCAACTCCTGTGCCATGAGTAGGCAGCCATATAGATCAGCTGTGTATGACCTTGCTGATGATTTACTATGGTTCGAACTTAATGCAACACAGAGCAGGACTGGGGCTGGAATTTAGGCTGGGGGACTCACAGGGCAGTAATGGCTCGAAGGAAGCTCTGCAGGTGGTCAGGTACTACCTGCTGCACAGAGCTGGACTGTTGTCCAAATGATACCATTTTACTCATGAACTGACTAGTGAAATTTGAAAACCTCTGAGGATGGATCTTACACAGTATCTCTGGGAACCTGTTGTGGTGCTTCCTACTCTGATGATGGTTTTCTTTTTTCCCTCACTGGTAATTGTGACCATTGCAACTTAAGAAGACCCTGGTTTTGCCTTTTCTATAACTGCGCTTTAGGTTGTGAAAAATTACAGTTGGTCTTTACTTTTAGCCTACTCCAGGCCGAAAAAACCTCTTCCCTCAGCCGTTCCTCAAGCAACAGTGTGACTGATCCTCCTCTGGCGAGTCTGCCAGTCACACCTCTTGTCCTGGGGTGCCAAAACTGGGGACGGGACAGCACATACCTCCAAAGAGTGTTGAGAAAAGTGGAATAACCATTCTTTCCAACTCCCTTACTCTACTCCTGTTAATGCAGCACAGCATGCTGTTAGCCTTCCTCACTGCAAGGATGCACTTCTGCCTCATGTTTAACTTGTTTTCTAACATGTCTTTTCTGCAGAATCATTACCCAGCCAGCCAGTTGCTAGCTTGTACTCTTGCACTTCCTTCATTTGTCCCAAGGCATTAAAATTTATCTTTATTGAAGTTTGAACCTTCAATCCCAGTTTTGAGGTAGTTTTTGGTCCAGCAAGCGACCCACCCACCTTGTAGTCTAGTCATCCAGTCCATCTCCCCAGATTTTACAGTGATTATTTTTAATTAGTTTTGTCTTCCTAATTCCATTGTTCTAACTTAAAATTTTGAATGACAGCAAAAACACACAGGGGAAGCAAGTTTTCCATTTTCATTTAGCAATGAATAGGAGTGATTTTCGTGTTTGAATACATTGTCAAGCGGAAGCTGTTCTGGACAATGTCTGTAGCATAAATATTGTAATTTTATTGCAAGGAGAGAGAAATACTGAATCAGGTTGACTGGGTAATAAATAGTGCTTACCTCAGCTAGTGCCAGAAATCACTAGAAAGGATGTTTGAGAAGATGACAGAGGACTGCTGTGCATCTGCACAGGAGGTCTAGTTCTGAGTACTATAGCTATGAACATTCTGGCATGTCCTAAAGGCAGCAGAATTATTATTTCACAAGTTACAAGTGGATGCCAAAGATTAATTGTCCCAGCCATCGCATTCACTGTTCATTTGCTGCCCTCCCTCCCTGTAAGATAGTTATCATTTTGTGCAGGTTACTGATTGGGCATTAAACTTGCAGAGGGATAATCGTAGCAGGAGTGATAACATTCAATTTCCCTGAAGCAGGAATGCTGAAAACTTTTACATGCAGTTCATTAAATTTTGTTCTCATTAAATTAGAATTCTATTAAGCATATTTATTTGACTCCTATTGCTATTTATCTTGCTTTCTCTAGAGTAAAGTATTTACTGGAGAAAAGCAATGTTATCAATCAAATCAATTAATATTATTGATAAATTTTTCAGTGTGATTCCTGCGATATATTTATGCTCAGTAAGAGTTCTGACCTCAAGAATAAGTCAAACAAATTTAAGAGCAATGTTCTGTTAACTCTAAATAAAAGCTAAATACTGATTTGAATGAGTAACTGCAACACTACATGCACAATTTTGGACCATATTTCTATACCTCCATAATGGAAAAGGATGTTGTTTGGAGAGAACAATGAAGTATTTTTTCCCTTATGAAGGGAAGAACTTTAAGGAATCATGTTAGCAGGGAGAAACAGAATATATAAAAGCACAGCAGCCTGAAGGAAGAGGCCAAAGGAGACAACCATTAAGTAATTGGATTAACCTCTATTTGGCCCTTTTCAGCTGAGTGAGATTTATTATGATAACATGCTGTTTGTTTTCTTCCATGTTTGCACACAATGGAGCAGCCATTCTCAAAGACTGAAAAACAAATTGAATCATGCATCTCAGTAAAAGTCCCTGTCTGGGTAATAAAATAATGCATCTTTCAGTAACTTGAAATCTGGAACAAGATTGTTCCAGTAGCCATACCCTGAATAATACACAAATGGAGATTTTACACATACACCTTCTTTCTAAATTGCAGCTGCAAGGACAGCCTCAGGAGAACATGAGAAAAAGCCTCTCTCATTTTACTTGAAAATGGATGTAAGAATGAAAAAAAACATTTTAGATTAGAATAAAGTATCAAAATCTAAGATTTTGCAAGTTGGAAATCCAAATCTTCTTTGATTCTAATAAATTATATTTTACATTAATTTATACTTTTTTTTCACCAAGATCAAAAAAATTGATTGTGCTTAGGTCAACTCTATTAAGTCTAATTTAAAAACAAAGTTATTTCAAAGCAGAAAAACATAAGCGTTTTTTAAGAAAGGATCAAAACACTTAATTTGGACAATTTTGAAAGTTAAAACCCAAATATTTCCTTCTAATATCTTAAATTTCTCTACAGATCTGAAATTGAAAAATTCTCTACCAAATATATACATTTTGGAGCAGCTGTAGAAACTGCGTATTTTTCTCAGAGCCTCTATCCTAATTTATCTAGTTTCTGCATCTTTTGCTTGAGGAGAATTTCAGCAAGGATATGGTTCATTTCCCATTTCTGTGGATGAGGTATTATCAGCATTTCCTTTGTCTGCTGTGAGCATAGGTCTGGTGTGAGAGTGGTCCAGCCTGTGACCTTCAGCTGTATCCATGCAGAACACCCACCCCAGCCATAGCAACTGCATCTATTATTGAGATATGGATGGGTTCGGGGCCAAGGGGTGGCTGGCTGATGTTTGATTTGAAAGGGATCAAAGTGCAGCCTATGGGAAACAGAAGGAACAGATGGCAAAGAGAATAGAGGGACTTTTGACTCAGAGAAGCGAGTAGGAAAGAAGCTAGTTCACTGCTACTATTAGAAAAGCAGAGAGCTGCTACAGAGGATGGGATCTAGTTTCTCTCCTTGTCCTTCACTTTCATTTAGTTGTGTAGTTGGGCTTATTTCTCTAGTCATGCTTTTAGTATCTATTACTTTTAGCTCAGACTTTGCAATTTTACTAAGAATTTTACTGAGGGCTATAATTTGCAGCTGTCTGGAGACTGAAAATATAACCCAATTCAAGTCTGTGCTCATTCAGAGCATATCTTTCTGGAATGCACACACTAATGTTTCTGTATTTCTGCTCTCCACACAGTGGGAACTAAATAGGATTTTGTTTAATTTGTTGGCATTGGACCGGTTTTTCGAATGCATTTTGTGTTTCCTCAGGCCAATCTGTTATTGCTGTGGTCAGAAGGACTCGTGTCCCACCCCTTGCCTCTGAGCAGCCCACTTGCCCACAGAGGGCATTGCAGTCAGCAGCCTGCCTGGCAGGGTCCTGACTTCCAGAGGTGAGTGTGGTGATGGACGTGTTAAATGAAGCACAACCTCTGTTCTGTGCTGAATAGCCACCTGATGCACTTTTACATGTTTCTACAAATTCCTGGAGGATATCTATAGTCTCAGAAGCTTTAAAATAGTCAGTTTGCCCAAACATTTTGTCCAAGCATTAAGAGTCAGAATTTATATGAAATGGTGACAGAAATTGTCCCGATATCATGGTCATGACTCCAGCATAAGATCCTTTTCATAAACCTGTCAAACTTCATCTTAAAACCAACTAGTTGTTTTAGCTTTTTATCCCCCCCCCCTCCCCNTATAACATCTGGACAGGCTGGTTCAGAATCCTTATTCTAGTGCTGTTTAAGGTTAATGACAGTGACTTCTTTTGGTTTCCATTAGGTATTGACATTTTTCTAAGCAGTTGTCCCCCTCAAGATTTCTTGAAGACTTTCCTTAAAAGTTTGAGTGTTTAATACTGTAAGAAACTTTGTACATGAGTGTTTATTTATATCTTTTACAGTCCCATCCTCTTAATTGAGAAAATTTTCATTTCATCACATAAAATGCTTTGAATGAAACTGGTGTATTTTACTTAGCTAAAAGCTTTCTGCTTGAGTTGCCTGGGATAGGATTTCTATGAGAAGATGTTCTTCTGGATCTAAAAGATTATAAAATAACTAGAGGCTTGTGCCTTCTTTGTGCTCTCACAGGTTTAGGCATAACCCCGAACAAAGTCACTGAAATATAATATTTTTCCCTTCTGCAGCTTTTTTGGTAAGACTTTATTACCAGAAAATGTCACACTTTCTGATTTTACACTGAAGATCTAATGCTGGACTAATTACAGAGTCTTCAAAGAGCACAGAGTGCAAACTAGAGAAAAAGCATTGTTAGAAGATAAGTTCAAGATTTACAACCCTTTTTCCTCAGTTATTGTGCAGAATTTCAGCTCAGAAGAAACAAGACAGCAAAAGTGTAATTAAAAAGCCATAAATCTAACAAATAGTGCAGTTTCAGACAATAGGATCTCCTATTGCCAAATCACTGATAAGCCTGAAGGAAATTGTATGGACCTATGTGAGCTCTTCCTTTTGTCAGAAATGTGGAGCAAGGTCAGAGCTTAAATTGTAGAAAAACATTACTATCTATGTGTTTTGTTATGAAGCAAAATCAGATGTAACTACCAATAGGAAAGACATGTAAAGAAATCTATTAAACAACCTTTCTTCTACTGCCCTTATGCTCTGCATGGAAGTTCTTTGATACAGGACCAACAACAGAGAGCTCTCTGTCTCCCCAGTGGTTTCTTACCCTGGGCCTGATGCGTTAGGGAGTTAAAATATGGAGTTATACATAAACTCCAGCAGAACCAAGAACTGGTAGTTGTTTAGAGCCTTGTGCATCACCTGTTGCCTGGATGCCAATTCTATCATTTCACTGTCCATCCTCTTTCATGTTTTAATCTGGAATAGGAATCATTGATGCATGAAGAGAGTGAATGGGTCACTTGGCAGGAATGAAACACCGTTCTCATTTTCACTCTTGGTTACCCTGTGCCTTCATTTTCCTTCCAGAATGCTGCTACTGAATGCATACATCCATCCTTCTCTTGAGCTAAAGATATCTCAATCCCATCTAAATATGAAACATCTACAAGGTACAGAATAATCTGCTGTCCTGAGCCTTGACACTAGATGGGTCGTCACCAGTTCCTGCCTTTGCTGTGGATAGAGTTGCAAAACAAGTGTCCACAAGAAACTAAGGAACTGGAGGTTAAGAGTTGATAGTTTGATGTAAGGAAACAGCACTGAATTGTCTGACTATTGAATGATTTATAGGGAATGTATGGGTTTTCATGAGGCAAGTGGAAAGAGTATTTTTTCTGGTAATGTCATACGTACAACACATTTTGGGAGAGCATAAAACAGAGAAAGGTCCTTACTAAAACCCTGAGAGAGTCTCACTGGATTAAATTTGCTTTTTTTAATTTTTTTTTTTTATTTCCCTCATCAGATAAGCAAAAAGGCTCTGTTCACCACTGGATGTCTCCCCCTTTCTCCACTGTTTGAATGGATGGTTTTCATAATATAGCCAGGTTTTACTGGCTGAATTATTTATTTTTCAACAGCGGACGTGAAGGCACGGTGACCCCAGTTTTCTCTAGTGAAAGGCTCTTCACAAATAACTACTTTGAAAGTCAGTGCAGCACATAGGTGAGATGCCCTAGGTATGTTTAATTATTTAACTTTCATCCTCTTTTCTCAGCAGTCTTAGCAATTTTAATGTGCACTTTTCAGGAACACTGTTACAAATATAGCATCTGTTTTTGCTCTGAATGAGATGCTGTTTCCCCTTATTTGAAATTTTTTTCTCTAGTTTCAGGAAGTGTTAAAGGACAGCTTCATATCCTAGAGAACTCAGATTGGTCTTGGATTTCATGATAGCTAATAACTGAATAATGCATGTTAGGAAAGATGTTGTGAAAACCCACTATGGGGAAACTGACATGAAATATATGGCCAGGGTAAATAAACTGCTTTTCTACCGATTTATTTCAATGATCAAATTTCTCTACCCTCAGGAGCTGAAATCTAAATCACATGAACAAATTTGGGTGGCTTTTCTGCAAACAATAGGTTTTAATAGAGCAAGCAATGGATTCTGGGACAGTTGTTATTTACTGTCATAGTTTTATATCTGAAGCAAAGATATATTTCAGTAAGATCAGTTAATATTTCAGATGAGCAGCAGATGTTATTCTTAGGAGAAACAATGTTGTCAAAATAAGATGCTGGAAGTGTAATATTTGCTTTATAACTTGCTTTTTCATCTACAGGGAACCGCCTCTGTATTTTTTGCCTAGATATATTCTTTTGTGTATGTTTGCATAGTGGCATCATGTGGATAACCAGTCCCTCAAACATCACTCTTCATTCTCATGCTTTTTTATTTTGGAATTATTAGCTGTCAGATCATAGCCCCTCTGTGAGCAGCCTTCTACTCTGTAGTCCTCAGTATCGTCCCTTCCTGTTACTCTTCTTGAGGATCATCTAGTTCTTTCCTGTCATCCCTGAATTGATAATTTTATTCTTTATTAGACTTTATAAAAGTTTCATTATTACAGTCCTAGTTATTTTGTCCTCAACAATGTTCTTTGGCAATTAAATTAATTTTGCTGAAGAACTTTCTTCCGAACCATCATTTCTCTAAGTGTGCTCCGCAGTCTGGCATATTGATTTCCAATGGGTTACAAGAGGGTTCTTTTTCACACATGAGAAGCAATTATAGTTTCATTTTATGTTTCATCAAAGTTCTTTCTAGTAGAAAATATTTAAGGAAGAAATTCTAGCCCCCTTAGCACTGAAGACATCAGACATAAAATCTAGTAAGCATCTTTCCTGTTTGGATATATTGTCTACAAATTTTAATATACCACATGTTGAACAATTGCACTATCCTAGGTAAAACAACATTCAGTCACTCATAGCTAGCACTTAAAATTTAAATTCACAGTGTGATTTATTCTAACGTAATAAGCAGAGATATCAGCGAGGAACTGAGAAACCAATCTGGTACAGTTACAAGTAGCATTATATTTGAGAAGTTTTAGAAGGCATCATACTGCATAAACACCTTCTATTATATATAAAATATCTTTATAAAAGGTAACAATTATATGTTGCAGCTGGGAGTAATTTCACTGCTTAAAAATTTAAGAAAAGTAGTTTTCTGAATGCACAGATTTTGTGCTTTAGCCCTGCATTTTGAGATTTATCCTGGGGACAACAGCACAATGATTTTGGATTGCAAAGAAAAAATTGTTTGGTTCCAGAAATTATAGTTAGAGGTGACTTCTTTCCAGTCCAAGTGCAATAGCTGGAAAATTAATCAAAGAGGAAATTGTGAATGTTTACCTGAATTTGACTGGTAGGGACAAACCAATCAAGACATGAGAAAGGAGAATTGTACTTTCTTAATATGTTACAAAAATCTATGTAGAGGAATTATGTATTGCACTACTCTATTTGTTAGTTAAAATAGTTGTCCTTTAAATGAGTTATTTTGTTCCTATAATTCATTTCAGTTGTTGAACTTGAGGTTTTATGCTTTTTTTTTTAATCCAAGGAGGCTATCTTGCTTTTTCCAGAAGTTTTAGAAAAAGGGAAGAGAAATCACTATTACGATCCCAAATGCTGATATTTTCAACCTAAGAAAAATTATTGTGGGATAAATCTGTTTCTTTAACATGTTCAAATATTTTCATTCCCCACTAAGAAATAATGATTTAAACACAAAATGATGTCTTATCAACAGCTGCTCTGATTTTCACCATCTCGCTCCCACAAAGTATGATGACAAATTACTTCTTCTGATACCAGTTTCTTCATACTTTGGAAGCTTCTGTTCTAGTGATAGAAAATTGTACTTTGATAGACAATAATACCACCTCCATTGGCATTATTTCTCTGACATTCTATAGATAGAAAATTATTGCTTGTTCAGGAAAATACCATGCCTCTGATACTGATTGCATAGTACCAATATAATTCAGCATCTGTAGGTGTTTACTCTGATTTCACCTTTATATGGGGTTGTAAAAGTGATTAGTAATTGGACTAAAGGCAGTGGAATTTTTCTGAAACTACTATAAGTGTTTAAATTTGGAAAACATTGATCTGTAAATTATGAGATATAGAAACCTTGTTTGTCCAGTTATTTCAGTGGGGTTATGCCACTTCCATGCTAACAAAAGTCCATTTAACTAGCCTGTAGGAGTCATACATAAAATTTGTATTATTAGAACAAGTATTTTTTTTATTTTCCAGAATAATTTTCTTAAATTTAACTTGAAAGTTCCTTGTATTTTTTCAGTTTAACCATTTATTTTGTTGCAGACTCCATAAATATTTTTCTTCAATCAGATTTGAACTCAACCTTGGAGCATTTTCAAAATCAAATTTTCGTGAAGAGAAAGAGAAACAAATAATCTCATCCACAGAAGCTGTTAGCTTGCTACTCTGTACTAAATAAGGTGCAGGAGAATCAGGCGATGAAATAAGAGAAATGAAATATTGTTAAAAAGCACCCATCAACAGGAATTGTCACAAGAAAATATCTGAGGTGAAATGTTTCTTTGACAAATAGCAGAGTTGGTTTGGTTGTCATAAATTAGAAGGTTGTAATTTACTTGTCATTAATTGACTAAATAAAAAGAAAGCCAAGGTGGTAAGAATTAATGCAATTGGAAATTGGAAAATTACTAAATTACTAAAATAAATGGTAGCATGCCAAAGGATAAGGCATTTCCACTTCAATAATACACAGGAAATCAGCGGTCACCCTCCTTAAAGAATTTTGAAAATTTGAACCCTTATGACGGGGAACTTGCTATATCATAGCTCAAGCCAAGTAATTTCCAAATTTTGCCCAGTATTACATTACCTTTTTTGACAAAATATTATCATCCAAAGAGAGCTACATTACCTTTTTTGTATTTGACACTACCTTTTTTGACAAGATATTATCATCCAAAGAGAGCTACATTACCTTTTTTGTATTTGACACTACCTTTTTTGACAAGATATTATCATCCAAAGAGAGCTACACAGTAGATATGAAATATGAAAACAATGAGCTAATAGCAATATATTATGTCATCAAAACTTTCCAGTTTGGTAGAGAATCATTACTGAACCACAAATCTGCAAATGTTATAGATAGAGCTTAGCTACTAGAGAGCCTTCCATGAAGCAGGGTTGTATGAGCACTTTATTGAGATCAGTTTCTTAAGGAAGTGAGCTGAGCAGACATTGTGACTGCTCATGTCTGTTTTCTTTATGCAGTTGTGGATAGTTAGGCCAATTTTAACAAAGTTTGTCAGAGGAGTTCGTTCTTAAACTGACTTTCTTTCAGCAAATGTCACACGAAGTGGTTCCTAGGTGGAAGAGAAGTAGCCTTATTGGTGCTGCTCTTGCTGGAAAAGCATGAGGAGATGGGAACAGCAGTAAACCATCCAAGTGGTGGTGCACTTCAGGACATCTTCAACAGGCAGTGTCTTGAGGTGCTCTTAATTTGCTGGAAAAATGGAGAGCATGCCATGGAGTTAGGTCAAAGAGAAGAGCTCATGACACTATGGGAGCAGGTCATAAGGGTTTGGCAGACATCTGAGATAGGGAAAATTTCAAGACTATGGAAGGGAACTACTGTCATGGAAGGAAATGGGGGTATCATTAATACAGCTGCTGCAGAAAACCACTAATTTTTGTCTCCTTTATTTATTTGTTCATTCTGTATTAATAATGCTGCTCTCCATTATGATCTCAAACAAATATCTTTACCTTTGTATTCCTTGTTTTCTCTTATGTGTAATGATACTAACTTTCCATATTTTGGAGAAGTACATGGTTTTAAAAAAAATAATTTAGTTATTAATCTTCCAAAGAACATGACTCCAAGTGAGTCTAATTAAAATAAAAGGGCAGTGTGCAAGGCCAATTTTGGCAAGGATGTGTCATAAAAATTTTATATGGAGAGAATTAACTCCACTAATATGTTTCTGGACTAGTGAAAAAGAAAGTCTGATGACAAAAGTGTTTTGGAAGGAATCTTGACAAGATGGAGAATAGTAAGCCATTCTAAGAAAGAAGAAAAATGTACAATATGATAGGTTTAAGAATGGAGAAGGGTATGATTGGTACTGGAATGAGGGAATTAATTGCAGGGTATATATCAGACATCAAATGTCAATGTGAAGCCTAGAGAGTTCCAAAAAACATGTAAGTAATCACACTGATGAATCACTGGTATTCCTTTTTGAAGGGACTGGCTTAGACTTATGGACATTTTGGCAGTGATCCTTCATTCATCTACTACTGTTTTGCAGATCACAGGAATCGTGTTTCAGACACTTATTTGCCGGGCTTGTGTTGATGATTTTTTGGGAATGAGTCAGGAACTTGGCATAGGTAGTTAAGTTCACCTAGGCTACCTTTCTAGTCTGTGGGGAGCGATAAGCACTTTCCGAAGGGGATTCAGAGCAATCACAATCAGCTTCTATCTTCACTGGCTACATTAAATGTATTAAAAGTTTATGCATGAATGGAAGAGACATACCCCAGACAGGATATATCTGGTGGGAGGCAATCACTGTAGTGTGGTAACTTATTTGTTGATGCACTAGAAAATACTAAGGGGAAAAGTGGTACAGCTGTCAGACCACTTCTTAATATTTCTGTTTTCTCATGGAGAGAGGGTGAAGCTGTTGTGTTCTTGACAAAAAGGAACCAAAGTGTTCCTGTGCCAGAGCCGTATGAGAAGAAATGATTACTCAGGATCTTACTTCTTCTTCAGTTTCTGTCAGGGCTTTCCTACGAGCATCTCACGAACAAAGATTGTTGAGATATGTAGATCTTGTTGACAGCTGTTAGTTCAGCGTATTATCTACACATATTCAGTATATATTCAGTTGATCAGTCTTTTTCTTCTTCATGAAATCTGTTTTTCTATGATATATTTATCATTTGACAGCTCGCCCAGAGTCTAACATTAATTATGTACCAGATTCTAAGGGAGAATGATATGAATGAGCACAGCTGAGCATTGACAGGCTGTTAAACATTTGGAGTCTTTGTACCAGGATTTCCCAACAGAAGGGTCAAATGCAGATGGACTTAGCTCTGCCTTCACAGGGCTAAATCTGAATACACTTCACTCCATCTGGGACCATCAAGATGAATCATAAGCCAAAGTCATTTCACCTTGGAGTCTGCTAAAGAAGTACTTTCCTCATACAAATGGACAATTTTTTCCCTGGTAGCACATCAATGTTGTCTGTCTTACAGGGGATGCTGGATTTTGATTTAGTTCCTTTCTGACATGCTGTAGTATCAGGAATTAAAATATTACTGCTAGCTTTGTTTTGGTATTTGTGTAGTCACTGCATGTGTCACTTGCAAGCACCTAATTAAGACAAATAAACCGTGCCAAGGATTACCACATTTGCTTTATTCATGATTGCTTGCAATATAATGGAGGACAGACAGCAAAACTTCAGCAAAGGTCAGTGCACAGAATGGCCAATGGGGAATACAACTATATTCATCCAAATGTCCCCTCTAGCTGGAAGTATTTTGCTGATAAATAACTCCGGGAGAAATGAGGACATACACTGATGAGTCAGAAATTGTCCTTGCCAAGCTCAAAGACCCAATCGACTTTAAACATTGGGGAGAGGTGAGCCTCTATACAGAGCCAGCATGCACAGGAGAATCTTTTCTTAGTAGTATACCATAAATTAATCACCTAATATTAGCAGATGACTCCTCATCTGAATACATGGCTTTTGTTTTAAATCAGCCTCTAATATGACAGTACACGTTTCAGTGCCAAAACCAGAGGTCTGACATAGTGCCTGCCCCATAAACCATGGTGGGTATGGAACTGTAAACCCATGTGTTCAATAGTGCAGCAGGTATAAATACTTGCAGGTTTTCCACTAGGAGCTGGGGATCTGGCTATGCATAAAAGATCTGTTAATCACAGAAGTACATGTGCAAGTCTTACTCAGCTATTCCATCTCTGGAATGTGTTAATTGTGTGAGCATTCTGTCTTCCTGTAATCCTCACCTGGTGTTCTTAGGGCAGACCACATTGCCCATCAGAGGAGATGCAAAGGGAGATGGTGTGTGTATGTATGTGTGTGTATAGGACTCATGTGGAGACCTGAATATCTGTCATTGTCAGAGTCAGCAGGGCAAGTGTGACAAGGCAATCCTTATCTCATTCACTGAAAGAATAGAGATGGACTTTATGCACGAAAAGTTTGAAACGAAAAAGTGCTGATGATCAAATCAGGAATGGCCACTAGTGATACTGACTTATGTAATGTAGCCTTCTTTTCTTCAGGAAGTGAACAGAGAACACAATTGCTTTCTCAGCTGGCTGCACTGTCATGTGGAAATAATGCTCAGCCTGTAGCAGACAGGTCTGGCTTGAAATCAGCTTTTAGTACTGAGTCCTGCTATCCCATTGGTATTCCCTTAACCTCTACAGCTGTTTGATTATAAAATTCAGTCATGTGCCAATAACAAGTTCTCTGAACATTGTGGTGTGGAAAATGAATAAAGTTTTCAACAGATGTCTGATGATGGATTATTTTTGTCAGGAGATGAATTGTTTTATTGGGTTCTGCTGTTCTGCTGTGCTCTTAGGCCTCATGTCTCATCACTTCATCATATACTCTTTATTTTGACAGCCATAAATTTAGTAAGTTGAAATACAGGTCTCAACTGCAGCCTGCCATTTTCCATGAGTAATTTTTGTGACTGATTTTACCTAATCTGCTGGATAGATACAAGTAGTTGATCTCCTGTGGTTCTCCATTTTGGTTGAGGGTTGTGCCTCTCCATTGTGGAATGTTTGGGTGTTGGCAGTCTGTGTATTGGAAGTACCAGGCACTGGCTGAGGTTTCCAGGCCTGACATATGCAAGAAGGCTGCTGTATTTCAGCTTAATGGCCGTATTAAAATTAAGCCACTTTGGCACAGCCAAATTTTGCAAAGAAGAAGCTGTCTCTGTGGAAAGAACTCTAAGGGAACCAGATGTTTAATTCCAAATTATTTCAGCATGAAGCTAATTCTTAGTGTTTATTATTAAACTTTGGTAACAAAGTACATGCTTTTCAAGAGTCAAGCAGCACTGCACATGTTCACTATATTGGAGTCAACAGTCTGCAGCACATTAAGCTTGCATGCTAAACCTCTAATGTACAGGGCCCCAGAGGTTTATTGGAAAGCCACTGGCAAAGAGATCTTCCTTTTTCTTCACAACTGAAGATCTGCAGAGCTCAGACACCTGCTCTCCAATAAACACCTAAACAAGAGCACCCTCACGGGAAATCTGTGTTTTACATAGTTTGCGTAAGTACTAGTGGAAATTAATGCATTGGAATTAATTAATTCCTTGACAAATTTTTTGCAGATTAAAATAATTTTACCAACAAAAGATGTGCATATTTAGTAGCAGTTTTGATTTAATTAATTCCTCTATAAAACAGCATAAAGAAAGACATCCCAGTTTCAATATTACTTCACTGCCGAATGACAACGTCGGCTTGGGCTGTACAGGTTGAAAAAAATGATGTGATTCGGGATACAAGAGAATAAGATGAAATCAGAAATATCATAAAGGACAAAAATATGAAATTACTGTACCTTCCCTCCTAGTATACAAATGGAGGTCAAGCAAATGAATGTAGCAAGTGGCAGGAGAAGGCAAAATAAAGGCTATGATTCCTCATACAGCATGTTATTAATCAGTGGAGCCCATTCACTCCTAAATATTTTGGGTGTTGGTATTTTACAGAGTTTAGAAACTGGTTAAAGTAATGAAAGAATAATTTGTTTAAGATTACTAATTAGAAACACAACCTCAGTCGTGTTCAGGAAACTTGTTTCTGATGTTTTTGATTTTCCAAGGAAAACTTCGTTATACATTTGCCCTATTCTTACTATTTCCAGGCATCTTCTGCCAGCGACAGACATTGGTCTAAACAGTGCAAAAATATGTCTACTTTTCTATTCTGGTGGAAAAATTTTCTAGTCTGGTTAAGTGGTGTGCTGTTTTATTGCTCTAAAAGAGACTGTGCTTTCTTTACCCTACTTTTGGTGTATACAAAGTCACTAAATTTCATTTAGGTTGTTAATCGTTCATGGGGTAGACAGAAGAATTGAAATCCTTCTGACTTCCTGTTCCAGACTGTACCTCTCAATCCAGTTGAGCAGGACCCTTCTGGTGTAGCTAATGCAATGCAGTGCACTGCAGTACCCAAGCTCTTTCTAAATATGCTTCCAGGATCCTAATTTACTCACTCACCTGGCTTGGTCATAGACTTCAATACAGTTATAACCTAACAAGCATGCAAAATGAACTCTGCCAAGCGCCTCCTTTTCTTTCAGTAATTTCATGACATTAGGTGATTCTCCTTTCCCCTTTTTCATGTTTCATCTTTCCTGTAGGTTGGCCCTAGCTTCATATCTGGAGAACATTTGCAATTGCCCGGGAAATTAACAGTTTCACCTCTTATCTCTTTGGGCCACTCTTACAGCATTACAATACTTGATTTCAATCTTATGCAATCACTGATAATTGTAATGGATAAATGGTCTAATCTGAGAGTAATTTACTGTTTATACTCTTTGCATGTATGTGGCATTCAGTACTACCGGAAGGCCAAACGGAAATGGCACAATAGCTGTTAAATTAACTCCTGAGAAAAACTTTTGTGAAATAATACTTCTTATTCACTTATCAGTATTAAAAAAAAAAAAAAAAAAAACATAACAGGATTACATACAGGAAATAAATTATTCAGAGTTTGAAAAAAGACATGGTACTAAAATATGATGTATTTTGTGCAGAGAGTTCACTAGAGACACCTGAAGAGGAATTCTCTGTGATCATAGTGGCATGGAAAGTCAATAAACTTTGCCTCAATATGTTGAATAGCTAAGAGACTGAAGAAGCCAGAATGTAGGAGTTTAGGATGGGACACAATACACTGACCAAAATCTGGTTGGTGTGGGATGGAGAGCCCACACATTTTAATAATACGGAAAGGAAGACACATCATATCATAGATGCCATATTGGAAGGAGAATGTGTGGTGGTTAAAATGATACCGTTGGCTAGATAAGTCTTTTATTTCCCCATCCCAGAAAAAGGGAAAAGATACTTTCAATTTAATTCTTTAAATTGTGTCTTCTTCTCTTTGCACTCAGAGCGGTTATGAATTCGGGCATGTCCTTTGACTCACTGAGTAGCTCTTTATTAAAACATACGCAAGGAAAAGAAACAAGAGAGAGCCAAATTTTAGGGACGAGATGATGAGAAATTTAAGCCCTGAACTTCACCCAATGATAGAAGAACTTGTGCATGATGTCACCCCTTTCAGTGGTGCTGCAAATCAGTAAATTGCAACACAGTTCGTGATTAACCCTTCACGTACATGCTCCTCTGAATACGCTCCATATGCGAAGTATTTATGGAGTCGCTTAGCATGGCTATGTGTTATTGCAAAAATGAATAAGCATGTTAGTGTCTACATGTTAAATTTTTACATAATGAAGTCTTTTATCATATGCTAAATGAAACACACAGAGCATTCAAAAATTATATATCACTTGCCTGCTTATTCTTAATAATTACTGTTTCATTGGCACTGTTTCTCATCTATAGCACAAAAATACCAAATAAAGTTTTACTTTGATTTATTAAATAGGTCTTACTAATTTGATTTTAGTTATAATTTTTCATTTATGTGAACTTTTCATTGTTTTTATTAACAATTTCAGGCAGTAAAAATAATTAGTAACAGAAATCCTTTAACAGCATTACAACTATAACTTTATTATACCTTAATCATTCAAGAAAGGTACCTGGGGGGAAAAAAAAAAAAAAAACATTAAAACCACAAATGCATTTATGATGAATAACTGAACGGCTTTGTTTTGACTGCATTTTCATTACGAATTTTTGTAAGACAGAAATTGCCAACACCTGGGATCTTAGTACAAATCCAAGTTTATCTACAAAGTGTAAAGAAAATAATGTTGAAAAAGATGAGGAAAAACCCGTAAATTAAGAGAAAGATAAAACTTTTCAATTTTATTTTCCTATTTTCTCTTTGTCAGTGGGTTTACAACCTTTTTTTTTACTGCTTTTTCTTCTGAAATGCTTAAAAGACTGTTATTCATACACAATAATATTTCTGATATCAAAATCTTTTGTAATGGAAAAGTCATTTCTTCTGATAAAACAGCATATTTGAATAGCTTCTTAGAAAATAATTCAATAACTTATTTAGTTACAGGCAAAACTGTATGGATATGGTGTCCATGAATTCATGCTGGCACGTTGCAATATCTTAGGGTGAGATGGTTATTTGATTCCATAGACCCATTTAGAATTCATGTATAAATATTATGTGACCTGATATCTAAATCTGTTTCTTTGAGGAAGCTGATTCCTTCAGACATCCTTCAAACATATCTAAGAAACATTGACAACAATGTCAACAGTATAGAGAAATTGAGAGGTATAATGGCTTGTTAAGTACAATAATATAAAATCCAGGGAGGGGTTTTCGGTGGTGTTATTTTACGTTAAGTACACTCTGAGTATGAGTGTGCTGGTTTTGGCTGGAGTAGAATTAATTTTCTTCACAGTGCTTGGTATGGGGCTGTGATTTGGATTTGTGCTGAACACAGGGCTGATAATGTAGAAATGGTTTTGGTTTTACTGACCAAGGCCTCTTCTGCTTTTTTGTACTGACACACTACTGAGGGAAGTTAGGGGTGCACGGGGGGTTGGGAGGAGACGCAGCCTGGACAGGTGACTCCAACTGATCAAAGGAGTATTCCAGACTATGGCATCATGCTTAACATATAAAGTGGGGAGAAGCATTGAATTAATTCCTTGTTTTACTTTGCTTGTGTGGGCAGCTTTTGCTTTCCCTGGTAAACTGACTTCATCACAACCCAAGAGTTTTCCAGCTTTTATCCTTCTGGTTCTCTCCCTGATCCTACTGGTGAGGGAGTGGCTGTGTGGAACTTGGTTGTTGGCTGTGGTGAAACTGTGGCAGTATGTATGAGAGCTGGGTGATGTGAGGATCTTCAATGCTCTCTGTCTCCTGGAGCTTGATTTTTTCCATGGTGAGCTTGAAGCACCTTAACAGGTTTTGACTGTTTTATGCTTTGTCAGAAATGAACTTGTAGGTATGTGAAGGTATCAGATCAAAAAGGAAGGTATCTAATGAGTATTCCATTTAAAGGCCTAAATTTTCCTTAAACTGTTTTTCATATATCTAGGTCCTTTATTGTTCAACAACTAGAATAATTATCTGCAGAGCAAGTTGTCTATGGAGAAATATATTATTTTTTTTGTTCTTTACACACTCAGAATCAGTTGAAATACTTCTGTTACATCAGGATATTGAAGGGCAGTCAAACAGTTATCTCTCTTTACAACAAAAAAAAGGTAATAGGTCTTCTGAGGTCCAGATTCCAGGCTTCCCTTCCTCATAACTTGTCTATGCCCTTAATCCCTCTTTACCTACCTCATTAGGATATATCTGAAAAAGTAGGTGTTTTTTTTTCCTTTTTCAAGTTAAAGAGAAGAAGTGGAGATCTGTTCTACAGTGGACATGGGGCAGGTTTAAAAACAGATGTAGACAAAAAATTAAAAATATAGTGTTGGCACTCCATGTCTTATGACAGACAGGGGTAAAGCATGTTCACTTTCATTAAACATGTAGGAAGCATGAGACAACCATGTACTCAGAGCTCTAAATTTGTCATGCAGTACAGAATTGAGTCAGAAGAAATATCTTGCACTCTGTACAATTGATGAGCAAGTATAGCCCAGTATGGGCTTGCTCTCCCCAGTGCCACTGTTGAGGAGCTCACTGCCAAGGTAGGAGAGCTTCAGGGACAAATATTCTGTATCCATGTGGTGGGAGACACACCAGCCTCTAGTATTGCTCCTGACTGGCAACTGTGCTTTAAAGACATGAACTGCCATTGGTTTGAAGAGTGGAAATGTTCCATTTAACTCTAGCAGTGCAAATTCAGGCTTTCAAGTTGAAAGGAAAGACTTCGCCAAAATTTTATGCCTGAACTGGAACATTATGGTCTACCAAGGTTTAATTGGTGTCCCTGCAGAGGCGTGAATTACTGATTATGAAAGGAGTGGTTTGCACCTCTGTAAATCTGAGGCAATTGAAATAAAATAAACAAAACTCCTACACATATAGTATCACTAAAAAAAGTAATGTTTCTCTGTTTTCATAATATCCCCAAAAATTTCCAATAATCCTTGTGTTCTACATAGTTTTGTAGGAATGGGGAATGTCAGGGGATGTTGTAAAAATATTGTTTAAAGTTTGAACTGATTTATGTTCTTGTTGTTTGAATCCCACCTGCATATATTTTTTCTTTTAGACTGTTTCATATGTTACTTCCTTTTTTTTCTTGAAGAGAAACAGAAGGAAAATGAAAAGCAATCTATTTTTTTATAGGGTCAGGGACTTAGCAGCCAGCTATGGTATTTGGGGATGTGTGAGAAACATGAATGTTAATGGTTAATGACTCAAACTATTGATCATTTGCAAAAGCAGCGGGGTGCATACCCACCACAGGAGTGTACAAGCTGCATGTTGAACAAGATAAAGGAAGAGGATGATAACAGAGGTGGGATGGTGTTTTTGTTGTGCCCAAAGTCCTTACACAAGTGGCTCAGCTGTGAAAACTCCCCTCCAGGGAAGTATCAGGATATCCCGTGTAGACCTGAGGGTATTCGTCCTTTTTGATGGGCCATAATTAACTCAACCATGCTGATGTAAGAGGCAGCTGTAATGTCTTAGAAGGTGTCATAAAACATCAAGGACTCTTCACTTGGTGAGAAAAAAAATAGAGTTAGAAAGTCTAGTGGAATCCTAGTCTTGTGGCACATAGGTGACATGGAATTAAAAGGAGAGAGAGTGAGAAGAGAAATTACCCTAATGTATCAAATCTGATATAAATAGTTTTGCTTTTGGCATTTAAAACCTGACATAAATACAGAAAATACTGCATTGCACTTTTTTTTTCATACATCATGATTGTTGTCATATACTAAAACCAAGTCCATTTCTAGTTTTACTTCTAGTCACACAGCGTCATAGCATCTTGGGTGAGTCTCACATAGCTTTAGTCTTATGAAAGCTATTGAGATCTGCTGTTGGCAGCAAATGAAGAAAGACTTGCTCCTCTCATGGGTGATTCATCCCACCCCTCAGATTTTTATTTCAGATTAGGTGAACTCATCAGCAGTTACCAGCCTCTTTCATTGACTACAGACTTATCATTAACTGCCTTAGACTGGACACCTGACAAACCAGAGATAAAGTGAGACAAATCACATTCAGTGTCTTTTGAGTAATACACCTCCATATTCACTCTGAGCTTTAGCTTTTCTTCTATAAATCACGTTTTCACTCTGACCTATAGGGAAATCAGAAATATAGCCTCAGAGCCTGCTCACAGTTTGTTTTATAGATTTATTCTCATAAAGTCAAAAGTAATAGAAATATATAATACAGATGGACTTTTTTTCATTCCTTTACAAATTAAGGCAGCTCCAGATGCAGAAGTTAGTCCAGTTGCAGGAGTCTTAAATAACAGGATTTAATTTCTTTATGTTGATGCTACTCAACTTTCCTGAAAGAGCAGTTGTGCCAGTGGGATTCACAAAGGTTTTACTACTGAAGTGAGGTCTGACTTACCAGGAGGAAATTTAACATAGCCCACCGTTTTCAAAAATATCTGAAAATATGTCATAGTATTGACTGTCAGAATACAATTGTTTCAGTGAAACACCTCAAAGGCTGTTTCAGAAGATGGTTAAATTTGAAGGTGCATATAATTTCTTGTCACTTCAGAATTCATTGCTACAGCAAGAAAAATAGTAAAGGTATACATTAACTCAACCATAGCACTTGGGGCTAGAATGGGGGCTGTGAGGTGATTATCCTGTCCCCTAGTCAGGATCAGTGATTTCAGTGTCTCTCTTGACACATGTTTATCAAATCTTTCCTTTAAAAGTTTAGAAAATTCTGTGGGGTCTACAAATTTCCCATTTATTAGATATTTTTACTACCAGAAAGTGGTATCTAACGTTTAACCAAAACCCTGAAGTATTTCTATTTTTTTTCTCTGATAGTTGGAGTGTAGGCAGAGAATCTCATCCCATCTTTATTTCTGCTGTGAGAGGAGTGTGCACATTTTCTTCTTTTTGTCCTCACCCATCAAAATTTTAGTCAGCAACCAGAATCACGTTTCTGGAAGTAATACACCATGCAGATCAAAAGGGTTGGAGCCTACTCTGCAGGAAAAAAGTTTTATTAGATATGAATATTTGTTCCACATAGAGAATTCCCAGTATTGTTGTATGAGGTTTTACTTCTTTGCCACACAAAGGCAGAATTATTAAGCCCAGGGATGTGTTTTGCAAGAAAATGTAGTGGTTAAAATGACTGAATTGGTTTCTATTCTGTCACGAGTGACTGGGATCTGCAGGCAATGGAACAAATGTTTCATAGAATCTTGTGGAAGACTGAGACAGGAGCTGTGGGAAGGGAAAAATTTTACTGGTGTGATATCAGGCTCTGCACTTCTCTTCCTGTGCTTAGATAGAAATACTTGCCTCATGGGATTGTAGTGATTATTCTTTTTCTTTGGCAAATAAAGAACTGAAGCATTATCTAGTATTTGTTCCAATATAAAAGAAATTAAACATATGAAGAGGCCTTTGTACACATTAAAAGAGCAGAAAAATACAAAATTAATTAATTTAGGTAAGGAGCTGGTTTTCTATCAGGCACAATGATGAGATCTGAGGCCATCTGCTTTCCTTTCTTGTACTAGTAAGGGAATAACAGAAATTATTTCCCATTGAAATTGAGTAAGGTAATATAACTAATTATATATTTTGTGTAATCTCACATATTTCTAAGCTTTTAAATTAGATGAGTTTAGCAGTGATTGTTTTGTTTTTGTCAATTTTCAGATTAAGACAAGTATTAACACAATAATATACATTGGACTCCGGATAGTTGAAGACAAGATGACTTTTTAGCTAAACTCTCACTATCATAGTCTATAATTATGAATATATTATTATTATTAATTGAGATGTGTACCAAGCCCCATGCAAATATGTAGCAAATGATGGTTACTGCTAACAACAATTAACTGAGGAACCTGACTAGAAGAGGTCAGGAGCACCCTGCCTGGGTGCCTTGTTTGGCACGAGCTGGGCTCTGACAGATTCATGAAGCAAATGATTCCCAGTCTTCACACACATGACGAAGTTCATCTCTGTAAATACTTTTGAGACCACATCTGGTGGGTGAGGTAATTACTTGCCTGTGAGGTGACAGCAGTTCAGTCCCCAGGAAGAGCCAAACTTTCCAAGACATCACAGATGCAAGCCTCCGTTGTCTGCTATCCAGTGCCTGACCATCCATTTTCCAAAGCACACTGGGATCACACTGTACAGGGGCAATTTTTATTTCCCAGAGGAACTAGCAGTCAAAATTTTGCATGATGTTTGTCCTTCAGCAGAGTATGGTACAGACAGCTCAGTGTACTTGAGTGCTTGCCAGAAAACAGAGAAGGAAGGAAGAGAATGCTATTTTTTTTAGTGAGTCAGCAGCTTCATCTGCAGAGCTTGCAGATTTGTGCTGGCTAGGCCAATTGATTTGATCAGGGACTGATATCCATCAAAGCTATTACCAAAAAAATAATTAAGCAAAAGCAGACGAAGCCTGCTTGTTGTTTGCAAGGGAAATTGATTGAATTCCCTGTTCTGAACATTAGCACTGTACATTCAAAGACAGCTCCTCAAAAATACGTGCAAGATTGAATGTCACTGTCCCAGGGAAGAACAGAAAATGCTTGAGATTAGTAATATCTAACTTTTTAGCAATGATCTTATGGTTTCTTGGTTTCCATTGTCTCCAAAACACCCAGAGCCTCATGTTCCTTGTGCCTTGACTTAGCTTTCATCTGCTTTCACTGTTCTCCTTCTTCTCATTTTTTCCTGGGGTGAACAACTACTTGCAGATCTGGTCTCTCCTCTCAGGGAGAGGGCAAGAGAAGAAGTGGAAGAAGGTCTTTCTCAGGAATGAAAAATTCCACTAGCACATGTTTGTGTTCTTAATCTGTCACTATCATGTGTGTGATTTTCCACTCAATAGCTTTTCTCCAGGCATTTTTTTCATAAGTTTAAAATTGGCTTCTTAAAGCCATGACTATTTTGGATATTTTGGAAGGCTTTCTATTAAACCAAAGTCTGTTTTCAAACTTTAAAATAATTTGAGTTGGTTAGTTTTAATGTAAAAACCTTAGTTTTTAATGGACAAATACATGTACATTTAATATAATCTAAGTTGTTGTCATTCTAGCTAAACATCTCAGTGCTCCAAAATTAAAAGATTTACAGATTTTCTACTTTTTCATCTCCTGGAGAACAACAGTGGTGGGGTTTGTTTGGACATGTGTCTCCTGAAGGGTTTCATGGTAGTAAAAATCTGATTTTGAAAATCAAAAATAATAATAATTGGTATAGATTCATCAATGAACTACAGGGAAGTGATTTATTCAGGTCTCTGCCTCATTTAAACCTTCGCAGTTGGTGAAATCAAATTTCAAGAGTCACACACAACAGTAAATTGACACAGATTCATCAGTTTTGATGGGCGAACAGTAACATAAATCATTGCTAAAATGGCTGTAGTTGTGGTTGTGGAAAGAAGAGACAGGGTAGCATTGGAGACTGAAAGCTCTTGTAGTTGCAGACAGCATGAGAACAAGAGAGTGCTTGATCTACAAAACTTTTTTTTAGTTTGTCTGAAATAGATTTTAAAAGGTTGCACTATATTCGTGCTTGATTTAGTAAACTCCGTATAAAAGGCCACAGGTTAAAATATAAGAGCCTATTTCAGCTTTAAATTCCATGAATTTACAATTGTTTGCTGAGGGAGTGTGCTTAGGTCTCTGCAAGTGCATGTCCATAGGAGTACAGGTGCCTTGCTGCATCCACACACACACACACACACACACACACACACTCACACACTCTCAGATATTTCTTCTCATCAGTCTCTGTCTGCTTTGTTTGCAATGACTGTGAAAGCGCTGATATCTAGCTAGGGTGTAGCTCCACTAAATGTATTTTTCAAGTGATACCTGTTTGAGCCTTCAACAGGTTAGAAGTCATACACAGTGTGAAAAGCATTCGTTGCTGGAATCTCAGAAGATAGCACCTCTGTCATGTATTTTTGCATTTAATTATTGTTCTCTATTTCTTAAAAACAACTTTTAAAGTGTGTAAAGTTATTAGAAAAGGTCTTCCTTTGATCTTATTAAAAGTATCAAACAATTTAATTTGAAGAATTTTCTTTCACTTAAAAATTTTGATTAGGAGATTTTATGACACAAATAATAGAAGGGTCTGATTTAAAAATGGAAACCAGAATTTTCTTATACTGATAGTTTCATTACAAGCCTAAAGTCTTCAGCTCCATCCTACATCTAAGTTCTTTGCATCTTAGCAGATGATATTATTTATACAAAGTATCAGCATTAGAGAAAAAGCGTTAGAGAATGATTTTAACACTCTAACGTATGCATTTTATCTAAATAAAAGCAGCGAATTATACATTTTTGGAAGAAAAGGATGACAATGATTATACGTGATAAAAGACCCCTTCATAGCAGAGGTCTCAATATGAAGGGTGATAGCTGTCAAGTGGGATCATACCCAAACTTGTTAACTGCTCTATTTCTGTGTTTTTTTTTTTTTTTAGAGAATATATCAACTAAATTGCAGAAATCCATTTCATTGTAGTCTGCCAATCACTCCTGTCCATGACATAGCTGCCCACAAACATAAATCTGTAAAATATCCCTATGAATATGTGAATTTGTCTCCCATACCTAGATTAATTTTGAAGTATTCTTGCCCTTAATTACATGGACTTGTCATTTTTGTTAATTGTAATCCACTGAAACTGTAGGACATCAACAACATTGCTATCAGCTGAAAATGCTAAACTTTTTTTTCTGAAATCATTAACTTTTGGACAAATTAGAGACATGTTGTTGGCTTTATTTTCTGGGAGCTGAAGCACCCAGATGTTTCATTTTCATGACATTTAGCATATAATAACCTCACTGTTACTGGTACTAATTTTCTAAATGCCTTTTCTACTTTTCTTTTGAAAATAAATACATGACAAAATGTTTTGGTACTTCAATTTTCTCTTCTACTGTCTGGGGAAGATTCCAAAATGATCAGCTAGATGAGCAATCAGTTAAAAAAAAGTGAATTTGGATTGGATCCAAATGTCCCTATAGTTTATAGGATTCTATTAACTTTTATTATATCTGCTCAGAGACGATAAATTAGTTGGCAAGGCATGAATGGAAAAAACATTCTTGACAATAAACTAAAAAGGAGGATCATTTCTATGATTTAAATAGTAAGGGTCTTAAAATCTTAGAAGAGCAGGTATTGTAGTTAGTTTTTATCTTCCACTTTTTTTTTTTAACCTTTTTTGGTGAATTTAAAAGAACTCTTAATGTTATTGGACTCACTACTCCAGCTTCCTTGTTCTAATTTGCTAATCTGATCAGAGAATGTGTCGTCATTCCAACTGAAATGTAGGTATGCTAGTATACCTATGTACTCACTCACATGTGTAAGACAGCAGAACACCATATTGACTTTTGCACTCAAAAATTCAAGTCATCAAGCAGCAGTGATTTATTCATATTTTCTCAAGACTTATACACACTCACATCAAGGCAAAGGAGACAAGAAAGATTCAGCTGTTTTGAGAAAGTCTGGCCGTACCACTTTGGCAGGAAGATGCGATATTTAGAGAGGGGCATGGAAGGTTCTCATCAGGTTGTCTTCATGTTGCCTTTTCTTCATTGAAACACTACTCTTAAGCCCTAATTTAATAGCGTGGTACTCAAGACTTCTCCTTTGCACTGTTTCTTTTCTGAAGTAAAAAATCCCACAGGAAGTGGGTTACACAATAAATGTGCATTTGTATCTTTGTCATTCAGCTGGAAAGTATGGCTGGAGTGTTAATGTCAGCAGCTTTATTTTCCCATTTCCTAAACAAGGTCAAAACTAAGAAGACTTTCATTTTGTCATACCCCTCCTTAGAATAAAAATGCAGGTGAATTAAATGTTTCTGTTACTCTTTACCATAATTAAATTTTTTCAATTTGGTGATTCAGTTTCAAAAAAGTTTGCTTTTTCTTCTAGCTGGAGCTTGACATTGGATACATGGGAGAACAAATTAATTTCTGAGCAAAATTTAGCACAAAGATTGAGAAAACTAGAATTATGAAAGCAAATAGCACACTTAACAGGAAGAAATGTCTTATTACCTCTGCTACTACCCAAATTCATTGGTTTGCTGGTTCAGCCACCAGCCATATTTAATACCATTTTATTGGTTACTGAGACAAACCCCAAAGGTTTAAGACATGGTTATTACCATTAAGTATTCTGAAAGCAAATTAATAGAATATTTCCGGTAAAATCAAATCTGGGAAGAAGTTTGCCTGTTGGTAGAATATCCTTTAGAATCACAGAATGATAGAATGGTTAGGGTTGGAAGGGACCATAAAGATAATTTAGTTCCAACCCTCCTGCCATGGGCAGGGACACCTTCCACTAGAGCAGGTGTCTCAAAGCCCTGTCCAACCTGACCTTGAACACCTCCAGGGATGGGGAGTCCACAACCTCTCTGGGCAGCCTGTTCCAGAGCCTCACCACCCTCACAGTAAAAATTTTCTCTCTAATATCTAAACTAAACCCAACCTCCTTCAGCTTAAAGCCATTCTCCCTTGTCCTGTCACTACATGCTGTTGTGAAAACTCCCTCTTCAGCTCTCTTGCAGGTCTCCTTTAGATACTGGAAGACTGTTATTAGGTATCCCCGAATCCTTCTCTTCTCCAGGCTGAACAGTCCCACCTCTCTCAACCTATCTTCATAGGAGATGTGCTCCAGCCCTGTGGTCAACTTCATGACTCCCCTCTGGACTTGCTCCAGCATGTCAACATCTTTCTTTTGCTGGGGGTCCCAGTCCTGAACACAGTACTCCAGGTGAGGTTTCACCAGAGCAGAGTAGAGGGAGAGAACCACCTCCCTCGATGTGCTGGCCATGCTGCTTTTGATGCAGCCCAGGATACAGATGGCTTTCTGGGCTGCTAGCACACACTGCTGAGTCATGTCGAGCTTTTCATCTACTGGAAACCCTAAGTCCTTCTCCCCAGGACTAATCTCTTTCCATTCTCTGCCCAGCCTGAACTGGTTCTTGGGACTGCCCCAAACCAGGTGCAGGACCTCGCACTTGGCCTTGTTGAACTTCATGAGGATGACCTGGGCCCACCTCTCAAACCTGACAAGGTCCCTCTGGGTATTATTCCTTCCCTCCAGTGTGTGGAGTGCGTCACACACCTGGGTGTCATCGGTGAACTCACTGAGGGTGCACTGGAACCCACTGTCCATGTCCCCAACAAAGATGTTAAAAAGCACCAGTCCCAATACCGACCCCTGAGGAACGCCACTTGGCATTGCCTTCCATTTGGACACTGCACCACTGACTGCAACACTTTGAGTGTGATCATCCAGCCAATTCCTTATCCACCCAGTGGCCCAGCTGTCAGATCCACGTCTCTCCATTTTAGCCACATAGACATCATGTGGGACAGTACCTTGGTACAAGTCCAGGGAGACGATGCCTCTTGCCTTTCCCTCATCCACCACTGCCGTAACCGTATCGTAGACTGCCAAAAAATTTGTCACGCATGATTTGACTTTAGTGATGCCATGTTGGCTTTTAACAATCACCTCATTATTTTCTCTGTGCCTTAGCACAGTTTCCAGAAGGAGCTGCTCCATGATCCTGCCAGACACTGAGGTGAGACTGACTGACCCATCATTCCCTGGTTCTACCTTATCTCCTTTTTTTAAAATGGGTATTAGGTTCCCCCTTTTCCAGTCGGTAAGACTGGCTGATATGTCATTCCCTTGTTCTACCTTATCTCCTTTTTTAAAAATGGGAATTAGGTTCCCCCTTTTCCAGTCGGTGAGACTGACTGATATGTCATTCCCTTGTTCTACCTTATCTCCTTTTTTAAAAGTGGGTATTAGGTTCCCCCTTTTCTGGTCGATGAGACTGACTGTCCTGTCGTTCCCTTGTTCTACCTTATCTCCTTTTTTAAAAATAGGTATTAGGTTTCCCCTTTTCCAGTCGGTGGAAACCCCACCAGATTGCCATGACTTCTCAAATATGTTGGATAGTGGCATAGCCACTTCCTTGGCCAGTTGTTTCAGGACCCATGGTTGTATCTTGCCAGGTCCCATGGACTTGTGCATCTTCAGGTTCCTTAAACGGTTTTGAACTCGGTCTTCTCCTACAGTGAGAGGAGAAAAAAAATGGGACCACTTAGGTTTTTCTTAACACAGAATAAGAATCAAGCCAAAGCGAACACAGGCATCACTATTTGAGCAAGAACATATTTTTCCCTTTGAGAATAAGCAACTCATCCAAAGAAAAAGCCTCAAAGTTGTAAACAAATTTTATCTAATGAGTATTGTTAAAAGAGTTATGAAAAAACAGTGGTATTGGAAAGCACATTTTTTTGCACTACTTTTTGAAAGGAAGCATTACTGAATAAATTGATTTGCTAGGCTTTTGCACTAGGCAAAACAATGTTTTCTAACAATTTGACTAATTTCTGTCATAATAAAATACAAGACTGGAAACTGGAGAAAACTCTTCTTCAGTATGAGAAGTATTTACAACATTAACTAACCCAATCCTTGAGGTGTGAGGACTTCAGAACAAATGGTTGTGTTGAGTATGTGTCACAAAAAACGTGCATACACAAAAAACCATAAACCAAGAGAAAACTCAAAGAATGTCATGTTATTTCATTGTTTAATCACATAGCTAAGAATTCAGCACTGGGAGGTGTACTCTGTTTTGCCCACAGGTGAATAATATGACTCCTTAAGTATTTGGCTAATTGGGAATTTCTGGAGAGTCTCTCTCAGGATAAATGGATGGTATGCAAGCTAGAGATCTAGTGACCTTTTTTGGTGCATAAATAATACATGCTTCATATTTTCAATTGCCTTTGTTCATCCTTCTGGAGAACTAAAAAGTGGCAGAAATATCACCTCCTTAATGATTAATCTTTAGCAAATTCTTTTTTTACATATAGTTCCTGCCTAGGAACCTTCATAAGGCATTCTATATTTCCTCTTATTTTATCACTTACCAGCCCCTCACACCTTCACTTTCATCACTACTACTCATGTAATACTTTTAATTTTTTTCTTGACTTCCAAAATCTTCAATCCCTGGAAAGAACTGCTACCAATGGTATGTAACTGAGAGCAGTAAGATGCTGACTTTCTTAAGTTCAAAGCAGCTTAAATGACCAGTGTTGTCCCTAAGGGAGTAAGTCTTGAATTTCTCGCTATATTGAGAGGTAGAAGAAAAGTATTAAGTAAGATAGGAAAGGGAAAAGTCCTTCAGCTTCTCTCCTGAGTGCCTGTGTCCTACCAGATAAAGGCATCTTTTTACAATTGTCCTTACTGCACTTCTATTATGTTGTCTTAGAGTTTTTGTCATAGAGAATTTGGCATCTAAACAAGACTGCACTAAGTAGTAAATGACTGTGTATAAAAATACACAGCAGCGTAGTTTTAGAGTTGGGGATTAGTGACATAAATCTTTGTGGCAATATACAGTTTACATATGTTCTGTCTTTTGTTCTAAGTGGTGACCCCGAGTGTGGGACAAATAGCATTTTGTTAGTTTTTAGTAGGAGATGTATAGGATCTGTGTAACAATCTGTTGTGGTGGGTCAGCCTTGGTTAACAGCTAAACTCCCACCCAGCTGCTCACTCCTGCCTTCAGGAAGAGAAAATAAGAACAGGAATGAGAAAGCTCATGGGTCAAGCTAAAGACTGGCAGATTGGTTACTAATTACCGTTGTGGATGTGGACTTGGAAGACTCAGGGAAAATAACCTCATAAAAAGACATGATTTCATGATTTGGATAATGGGAAACAGAAAGGCAAACATTAAAGTGACACCTTTCCTCCCCCTTTCTCAAGCTCAACGTCACTCCTTCACACCAGTCTCCATCAGTAATGTTTGGCACACGGTGGTTCCTCTTCACTGCTCTGTCCTTCTCAGACTTTTAGCCTGCTCTGGCATGGGTGCGCCGCAGGCTGCAGGGGAATCTCTGCCCTGGTTTGGAGCAGCTCTTCTTCCTCCTCATCTTCTAACATTGGTGCTCCATCTGCTGCTTCTCACTGCTTTTGTTTTGTTCCCCTCTCTCTCTTTGGCATTTTCAAACCTCAAACCTTCCTTACAAATGCTTTTCCTGAGACATGGCCATCCCCGATGGCTGTGGGGCTCAGCTGTGCCCTGAGCTGGGTGCCTTGGAGCCGTCTGGAACCAGCTGTGTCCAACCCAGGGCTGCTGCTCACAGAGGTCAACCTGCAGCCCCTACCAGCATCTGGGCACCTGCATTGCTGGGCACCAGCACAGTTATCACTGAAGGAGCTTCTTACAGAGACTTTCTGACCACCCCTCACTAACTGGTGCAATAGAAATGAGCCATTGAGGAAAACTATTTGTCACAAGGTTTTACAAAGAACAAAATTGGACTCCAGCTGAGACTGGGTAGAAGTGTGAAACTGAATAGGGACTGGGACTGAGGGCTAGGGATGGGGTCTGAGGACTGCAGCAGCAAGCACAGACAGCTCTGGGACAGGCAGCAGTGTAAAACTTATCTCACTGGTCTGGCTGGAAATTGACTGCTCCTGTTGACTTCAGCAGGATTTTAGCACCTCAGAGAAAAGTGCACAGCCAAACTGCTGAGTGACACACATGTGGGATGGCTCACCAAACTCTGCAGGGCAAGGAACTCTTGAATCCCAGTGCAGAGCTGAGCAACTGCAGTTGTGTCACCTTCAGGCCATAGTCTGGCTCCCACACTAGCTCATCTGCCTTAACAGTTGCTGATATAGGCAAGCCATAGTTCCTGTGGGGTGTGGGAGCGGGGAATCTCACCATTTTCTGCACTCTCAGTTTCTTGGTGGCCATTTTCCTAATTGTCTGAGCTATATACTTGCCATTGGAGATCACAGCTTTGTCTGTACTAGTTGTGCTGTTGCATTTCAAATAAGCACTTTGATGAACATACGTGATTTGGTGTAGATGAAGTCCTGCCTTGAATGACTGCAGCAACCATCTAGCTTCCCAAACGTCAGAGTGGAATCAATAAAGTGTGCAAAAAAGCCAGCTAAGTATTGCGGAAAGCCCATTAGGAGTAAATACAATGCTGAATGGGTAATTTTTCCAGCCTAATTGCATCATTATAATCAGAAGATTTCTAAAGCTTGCATATGTAAACTCTTGTCCTGCACTTCTGAATCCACAGAACAACATATCACAGCCACTGAAACAGGGTTTATATTTTTTATTTTCCAAAATATATAACAATCAGCATATGATTTTGCAATATTTCAGGCTAATTTGAGTAAAACCATGCAAGCCAGGATTTTTTTTAAAGTTTCCAGGTGAATTTAAAGAGAAAAACGCTTGCCTCTCTGAGAGTGGGCCTGTTTCTCCTGTTTTTCCAGGTAGTGACTAAGATTATGAAATAAAATTAAATGATTGTTTTTATGTCATGTATGCAATTATCTTAATAGTTTATATTTCCAAAGCTTTCAGATACCTTTTTGAAACATTATGGAAATGAGATCCGGAACAAATTCTTGTCATCTCCCATCTCAGATAGAAAGGCAGGATTAAGGCTGACTATAATGAAAAAAATTATTTTTCCAAAAGAGGCTGAAAAAACATAAAGGCTTATAGTATATATATTTTTTTGTCCTGATTATGGGCATTAGATAAAATCTTGAATTAACTGATTTTGCAGAAAGTTAAAATCTCATTTTTAAGACAGCTTTCACAGTAAAAACCTAGGGCAATAGCATCCATAATAATATATACAGAATCACAAACTGGGAAGGAAAAACTCACTGGAAATATAAAAAGAGACATCAAAAGAAAATTGAAGATCATCACTCTACCATTAAAAATTCTCTGTTGGCAGCGCTATCTCCAGGGCAGATTTCACAGGGGTCTGTGGGGGCATCCACCATCAACACTCATATCTATAGTGTGATTCTACATGGGAAGAGCTACTTTGAGAGCAGGAGCTGTTCCTACCTCTTTCTGATCACCACTGCCTAAACTGCTTGTTGCAATGACAGTTTTTGCAGCACGTGACCTGTGCAATATCAGAGCACATTAAGACCAAGGATCCAGTTCATGTAAGGTCATGACCAGCAAGAAGAGAGTACCAACTGGACCCAGCAGTGTAACAGCAAAGCTTTCTGAATTGCACTAATCTGTCAAAGAATCAGTTGTCCAAAACTCGCGTGAGACAATTATTCGATTAACGAAAGAATGGATGGGCAGGGAGAGTGTAAGAGGGAGGAGGTCAATGCTATCTTAATCTATACTAAAAATAAAAAATACATGTTTTTTGGTGTGTTCAGACCTACAAGCAGTTGCGTTGTACAAAGAGCATCATTTTGCTTCAGCAAGAAACTGCATAACTAAGGTCACTGCTGTATATTTCCCAGATTAAATGCAAAGATATAGTAGCGAAATTCAAACAAATAGCAGCTTGCAAAAATGCGTTATTTACATTGCCAGACAGATTGGTGAGACACCAATTATTAGCCATGTGCCTTTACATGGATCAAATGCCATCTTGTCTCTTTCTTAGGGCAACAAATCCCTTACTTCTACATAAATGCACACAAGTAGGTTGAGAACTAGCATGTCTACTTTCAGTTCTACTGTAAGTTATCTACAGCAGTGTGCTGTGACGAAGTCCTTTAATTTCGTCTAGTAAAATGAGATACCTAGATTATTTCATGTGTTTATGTTTCACTTTTTTCTGATTCTTTTTTTGTTTGGCTTTGTTTTTGGTTTTTTGTTATTAATTGATCTGAGATAGCATCAAATTCACATAATTACTTACTGGAAATTTGGGTTGATTTCGTTTCATGAATGGCATCTCACATCCTAGCTTTTCATCTGGCTTATGCTAATAGCAAATGGTTGGCTGGTATATTCTCCATATACAAGGTCTTCACTGCAAGACAATCGGATTTAGCTACTGATTTTAGAAGAAAAGTGGAAGCACTATAATTATTTCATTAGTTTCTTCGGATCTTCATGTTGGTAAAACAGAGGTGTTCTTAATCTGTGCCGTGGGGATTCACTTTCCCTTCTCGCTTTGGGCCTTGGAAGGAGAAGATCTTGTATTTCTGCCCATGCTTTTACAGCTTCAAATTAAATAGAAATATTCATCATTAACATGACTTGTGGAGTCAACTTACTGATAGTGTATTGAGCTGCTCCGGGTACATGTGAGCTTCAGGCTACACTGGTCAATGAGACATAAAAATAGCACCAGTCCTAGAGCACATTTTCATGACTTAGTGAGGCTTTTTCCTGTCAGAAATTTGATTGAACGTTAAGAAGAAATGGTTTAGGATTGCAGCTAGACTTGCAATCTTGCTGATATAAGAGCTACATTCAACCTTTCACTCCTTAGATAAGATTAAATGGAAAACAGACTCACTTCAATGCTGAGCATGTAGGTAAAGAAAAACCAGAGCAAAAGAGGCATGAAAACACACGCACATGCTCACACACACAGTCACATCAATGCTTTGTTAGCATTGCAGCCTTTCCATGAGAAACCAGGCACTTTTACATTTCTATCTTTGTTAAACACAGTTCATTGCTGCTTGTTCTGCCGCTGCCCCATGGAAACTTTTTCCAAGTACATGTGTGCAAGTGGCTCACGTTCTTGCAATGACAAGTACCACTGTAGCTACTGTGGACCTCAGCAGAAAAGATAAAGTGCAAAATGTCAGTGATCACAGGACTCAGTCTCTCTACTGCCCCGGCTTCCTTGTCTTTCTCTTGGAAGTCTTTGAGTGAGTCTTTTCTTCCTTGTTTGAAGGGGGATTAATAGGAAATTGCAGCCCAAATCCATTAGGTCCATTTAGGAAGACACATTGAAAGTAGCGGACAGGAGCTAGGAAAACAAGGAAGAGATGATTAATGTTTATGGCTTCCAAACTGGGGCCATGAGTCTATTCCATGTTTTTTCAGAAAATATCTGTATGATTTCATTCCCACTCAGTTATAACAGCACAAATATCTAGTGTGATCACAAGCCAGGTTTCACATCAATCAACAAGATTTTAGCTGAAAAGCCCAATGAGAGATCTTGTAGCACAAGATGAGAAAATATTGGCAATTTTACATTAAAATACATCATTCCTCTTAGTGTTATAGTTCTAGTTCTCCCAGAATGACTTGCGTTTTGGGATAGCTGAATGTAAGCCCCCAAAATTCACACCTATATTTTCTGTTTTTTTATATTTCATAGTGACTTTGACATACAATGAAGAATTCCAGAAAGACTCATATCTAATTCATATTTAACTCATATCTTTTTTGTTAGACTTCAAATGGATTATCTTTTATTGTGAACAAAGTGATCAGAAATGACTGTACCTATTTCCTAATCTTTTACAATTATGGATGTTTTCTCCCTTTTAATTTTTGAATACTATGTATATAGTCATGCTTTCCATTATGTTTTAAAAGCTTTCAAGAGCACATACTTCAGCACAGATGGAGTTGATCTGATTTGTTTCAAAAGCTGTTTTGCACTGTGAGATTATCATTGACAAGATTTTAAAAGACAACTATTAGTCAGTTATGTGTTTGTGAGAATGATTGGAGGAATGTTGGCATCTGAAACAAGTTAGTTTTCATGCAATTGATTTTCTGAAGACTTTTTCTTTCCTCTGCTGTTCATCTCATATTAAAAAAAAAAAATAATTAGCTGTTCTCTGTGACAATTCCAAACTGAGATGGACTCCAGGGCTCCCTGCATTATAAACTGGGGTCCAGGCTTTATTTATTGACTTCTAGATCACAGTAAATGGTGAAAAATAGAGCAGTGTGTCAGAAAAGCTGAGTAAAATTAACTAAAAGCAATATATTGCCACAAGATCCACTATGATTAAAACTGGCATTCTCCTACCAAAGTAGTCTGTCAGAGATTTCTCAGATGGATCTTATTAAAAAAACTCCCACAAACACAAAATCCCCTAAAATTTAATTTCAATAGATGCAAACTTGGCAAAAAGAAATTGCTTAAAGGAAGAAAAATGCCAATTACAAATTCACCTTTTCCTATTAAAAGGAAACTATTTCTGTGTATTTCTTTTATGGATACAAGGATGAAAATAAAAAAGTCAGTTACACTCTTCTTCATGAAGAAGGCAACGAGGGTACTCTGCACTTTCTGGCTCTAATAAATACCAATAAATATTTTACTTGTGGGTGAAAATAATTATTACCTTTTTTTTTTTCTTTTTTTACATGCTATCAGAATGCAAAAATGTAGCTTTCTTCACATGCACTCACAAAGTTCTGTAAAAGACTAACTTAAAAAGCTATATACTTGCAAGTATTTTAAACATGGTTATGTTATATAAGTATTGCAATTATAGCATGCCTCACACCATAGTGTTTTCCAGAGGTGTTACCTGATCATCGTTCTAAAACCACTAGTAGAACTGGCTGCTGCAATGATTTAATTTGAAAACCTGATATATAGTCTGTTGTTAAAAATCGCTAAATTCATGAAGGGAAAGGGAAAGGGCAAACTTTCAGATTTTTGCAAACCAGCCAGCAGCAACAAAATAATTATGTGAACTATAATTCTAAATTGGAAAGAAAAGGAATATAAATTAATTATTTTGAAAAATATTTTCTAGGAATTATGTTTATTTGGAATGCGTAATGCTAAATATCACTTTATAATTGTTTATTTGCAACGTTAATGTTTTGTTGTGTTATTTCTATCTGTAGTGTTTGTGAAGTGAGCCCTGTTTATTGGCTAACATGTATTCATGTTGATTACAATATGTTGAAGTGATATTCAAATGTTTATATAGGCTATTACTTATCATCTATCTTTAGATAACATCAGAAAAATGTTGGATAAAGAAGAAACTCAGGAGAAATAAGGATGGTAGTAATGATTTTTGCTAAATGTTCCTGCTAACTGTTTTCATAAGACTAACATAATTTGTTTCCAATTTGTGAAACTCTCAGTGTTGAAATTAGCTGCAGGCTATATTTCTTTTTTTTTTTCTGGCATAGAGCCCCTAAATACCGTGAAAAGGTATAAAATACATAAAAAGTACTTAAAAATCCAAAACGAAAACACTCCAAAAACCTCACCCAACAACAGGATGTTTTGTTTATTTCTCTGCCTGAAGAGTAGAAGGGTAAACACCGCAAATGGAACAGGAATAAGAATAAGGGACTAGAAAAGGTAAGATATGTAAAACATGTTTTAAGATAAAGAGGAAAACACCAATCATGCTTTTTCCAGCATGTGCTGGTTTTGGCTGGACATTTTATTTTCTCTACAGTGGGTAATATGGGACTATGTTTTGGATTTCTTCTGCAAACAGTGTTGATAATGCACGAATGATTTAGTTCCTGATGAGCAGAACTTACACAATCAAGGCCTTTTCTGCCTTTCACCCCAGTTCAGCAGGAGGGAGGCTGGGGGTGCACAAGGAGTTGGGAGGGGACAGAGCCAGGACAGCTGACCCCCACTGACCACAAGGATATTCCATAACATATGGCATTGTTCTCAGCATATACAGCTGGGATTTTGATTGAACTGTTTTGATGTGTTGTAGAGTATGTGTGATCTAGTGGGTACTGTTATAAGACTACAAGATTTGATATGCAAGGTGTTATGCTTCCAAATGTAGGTACAAAAGGAGGTAATTTTAAGGTTTTGGAAATAGTCACACTATTTAAAAAGGTCCTCTCCCCATACTATCTTTCTAGATTGAATCTTATTAATTCTCCTAGTGCAAAACTACTCACATACAAAGGAAAATTTCATTATCATTTCTTGAAGGAATGGATCTTTTATATTTTAGCTAATTAAGCAATCAGAGCTTTGAAATATTGCAAGTTTCCATATTTTCTGGTAAGTACCTCTAATTTCTTTTGTTTATGGCTGATGAATTTCATACTTTTTGTAAACTGAATTGTCTGCCTCTAGCATATTCTGACTTGTTAGGTAAAGCAAAATCAGCTGCCCATATAGTAAGTCTATGCAGGATGAAATTGTTTCAGTATTGCACTTTTTACTATGGCTTCTTTACAATTTCCTTTTCATGTTACCCTTCTTAGGCTGCTTTATCTAGCAAACCTCAGCTGCAAAACATGCAGATAAGAAATTCATTCAGAAAATACCAGCATCTTTGGAATTGTGTCTGCAACAGTGTTATTATACAAACCACAGTCAAGTGAACAATTTAAATTTTGGCATGCAAATAATAATACAAATACATCCCATACTTCCTTTGCAATTCCCACATTCAATACGAATGCAGAATGTGTCTTTAAACATGAAGAGTGTTCTCACTTTGAATGTATTGTCTCATATCTTCAGAGCAAATGTTACCAAAAAGAAAAAGGAGGAACAGTAGGAGAAAAACGTGGTTTAACAGTAGACATATTAAAAAAACATTGTTATCAGCTTAACCAAGGGAAAAAAAAAAAAAAAAAAGCCTTATATCTGGTCTGAACTTTTGTTTAGGATGTAGTTTATGAGAATTCATGTATTACTTTAAATTCCCCTTATGAGTGCTACTGAGGAAACAAAAAGTCAGTGCTGGAAAATGTCAAAACACTTTTTTAACACATTAGAACTGATGTTCTTATATAAGGGCATCTGCTACATGAGATGAATTAATTTCTAAAAGGCTGGAGAAAGGGATAGTTCTTCTTTCTTTTTCGCTTTGTGAAAGACACAGGAACTTCTTCCCCTCAAAAGAAAAGAAAAGAAAAAGACAACAAAACCAAAACAAAACCAAAATCAAACCAAAACAAACAAACAAACAAACAAACAAACAAACAAACGAAAATAAAAATAAAAATAAAAATAAAAAGAAAAAGAAAAAGAAAAAGAAAAAGAAAAAGAAAAAGAAAAAGAAAAAGAAAAAAGAAGAAAAAGCAAAGATAAAAAATGAAAAAAGAAAAGGAAGACAGAGAATTCCTTTAGGTAATTCTTAAGAAAAGCAACAAACAAAACCCCCTGGAATCAAAGATTGTGTGAAGTTGTTTAGGGCTTATGTAGTGGGAATGTTAAGTACATTCCTCATTTACTCAATAAATTATACAAATATTCCATGGAGCTTATTTATGCTATTGATCCTTGAGTGACATGCATGTCACACAAAGGGCTGGTTTCAAGAGATGTGAGGGATAGCGCAAGAGCACCGTCCTGGTATTTTCAATTCTTTAGCAGAAAGGAGGAAAGCAGCCTCTGATAAAATTTACTGATCCTAAAGAGTATAAAGGTGTTCCTGTTTATGTATTACAATGATTAAACTTTCCTTTTTATAAGACTCAGATAGCTGTTTTTAATGCAAGTCAACAAATAAAATATTCACTAAAAAGAAAACTCTTTTAGCAGTAATAGTTTGGTTATTGAGGGAAAATTACAGAGATATGCGACAATTGTTTTCTAGTTTGAATCCAATTTCTTCACTTAGAGGCTGTCCTAATAGAATTAAACAATTCAAAAACCATAAAAATTCAGACAATCATAGCATTAGAAAGTACTGTTTGGCAAGCAATTACAAATAAAAGAAAAACTTTAACAACTACACTCATTTACTTGTGACTGCGTCTCAGGGATGCACATGAAGTGCAAAAAAATTTCAGCAATCAAAACTGAACCATACAACAGCGAAAAAATTTGTTCCAACAACTTGGTAGACAAAGATTTTTTTCACGTACTAAAGGGTCAGGAATAGAAGCAAGTGCTTCCCCCCGTGCTCTCTTTCTTTTCCCGTCAGACAGTTTTGGCCCTGTTATATAATATTTCAGTAAAATTAAAAAGTGACCAGACAAAGCACAAGGTAGATGGGGAAGGGAAATCATGTAGAATCCCTTATATGTATCACAATTTTTTGCCTTCATATTTTCTAAAAAGAAGAATATAAGTCTGTGCTTAGTGGCACCGTGCAACAGAAATTTAATTACATCTTATTTCTTCAAATAGAAAAGTTGAATGTTGAGGGCCTCTGCAGGAGACCAAATACTGTTTTCTCAAGTTCACCACATGGCCCATAGATACCTGCCATTCAAAACAACATGTTCGGGTCAAAATTTAAATTAATTAATTTATTTTTTTCAATAAATTATTTTCAACTCCTTATTGATCATGCTATATAGTCATACTACTGCCATTCTCAGAATCTGCAATGTTTAATGGGAAGAAGCACAGGAAAAAGAAGACGAGAAAACATTTACAGATAAAAATACAAATAAAACAAGAGTACAAAATAGAAGAAGGCATACAAATAAACAAGAAATAACACCTCCACTTGAAGTCAATTCTATATATCTAAAAATATCCTCTTAAAATGACATTTTTCTAGCATTGTCTAGACAATGCATAGACAAAGGAAAAAAAGCAATTTCCCATGAGGATGATTCTTTTGCATCTTATTTTGTGTCTTGAATCACAAAAGAAAATTAAGAATGTTTGGAAAGTAGCTCTCAAAGCTACTTTCAAAGTGTCTGTTATACAGTGCAATTAATTGAGTTTCTTTGTAAAAACCATTCAACTTTTCATATCCATTTTAGCAAGGGGTCTGTCAGATAAGAAGTTATTGAATGAAAAAGGGCTAAAGAGTTTGAGTAGCAGAGTTAAATACTAGCAATAACATTGTTATTACAGCCATGAGAATTCAGATTCTCCTTAACAGGTATTTTTCAGGCATTGTGGGGCTTCTCCAGCAAGGTCTGGAGAAGGAAAAATAGATTTATTTTATAAGCATAAATATACCTTTTCTCGCAAATAATGCTCAACAGTGAGAAAAAAACACCCATAAGTTGGTTCCATTTCTTATGAATGTCTGTGGTCCCAATTTGCCCCCAAAATTTGCTAAATACGCAAAAGAAACCAGCCTTTATCAGTGTTTCAATGTGGAAAAAAATAGTATCAGTACAAAGTCAGTAGTACATGTCTCTAATAACACTTTCTTAGTATAAAACATGATAAAAATGTATCAAATCAATAGCACTAGAAGGGCACTCATTATATTTAATGTCATTAGAGGCAAAAATATCACCACAATAAAAATATAAATAAGATTAAAGGAATGGAACTGGTTAAAAACATTTATGATCTGTCACTTGTCAAAATCAGTGCTCTTTTAAAATATAACAAGGCTCTATGAATGAGATCTTTATTCTAAGAAAACCAATTCTGCAATAGAAGGTGAAATTTATTATTTCTGTCTTTTAGCTTGAAGTTGATAGATTATATGTAACAACCATTTAAGGTATCAAAAAAATTGTATTTTGTTAACAGGCTCTTGTATTGTCTAGTAAGAAGGCTAACTGCATAAATAAGCTGAATATTTATGGATTATTGTTACATTCCATGTTATGGTCACTGCATACAAACCACGTAATTCTCCTGTAAATGCGTGAATATCCCCAAAGTGGCATTCCCCCAGAAGTCATTAAAAAAATTCTCTTTGTTAGGCAGTAAAACCATGCAAGATGTAACAGTGCAACACATATGTGGTAATGCAGACACTTCCAACAAAGCACAGCAATAATCCGAGCACACAGGCTTTACAACTTTGCTAGCATTGAGTTTTCAAAGGAGTCCGGTACCAATACGATTTGTTTTATTACTGAAACATAGGAGCAAATGGATGAATCATTCAAGTGATTATATATAAGAGGGACCAAAAGTTATCGGATATTTTCACAGTGCTGTAGTCATTACAGGAGACTACAGTGTTATTTGGTGGGCAGCAAAATCGAATTGGATTTTCTTGCTATTGCTCAATAAACACTGATGGTGTCATGGCAGGATACACTGTGTGCTGGTCACGAAATTTAGGCATGTTGACATGGCATAATCTCTGTCAACTAATGCTTATGTCCAGTACGTTCAATTAATGTAATTTCAACATATTGCAAGACAATAGTTTCTAAGTAACTGTCATTCGCTAAAAGATTGGTTTAAATTTTACAAACAAACACATTCATGTACACAAAAAAGTAAAAAAAACCAAAGAAGAAGGAAAAAAAGAAATCAGGGATCTAATTATGTTAATAAGAATGAATACCAAGTAACTGGAAGTTAATACCATATATTTATTCAGCTGTAAAGGCATGGGAGAGGGAAAGGAGGGGAGAACAGGAGAGGAGAAGAGAGGGGAGCAGAGGGAAACAGTGAATGATAAGGCAGTTAAGCAGCTAATGGGAGTGAAGCTGTTGTTTGAATGATACAAGTGATTTCTTCATTTCAGTTATCATTCTAACTGAAATCTTTATTAAATAAAGGTTTGGGGAATTTTTGGATGTCTATAGCATTATGTGCACACACTTGCCTCCCTTCATGAGAACTTTTCTGCTGGGAACAGCAGCACATCTTTTATGACAATAAAACCTCAATAAATATATAGTCTTGAACTGTCTGATGAGCAGCTGGCAAAGCCTGATAGACCCAAATTCACCCTGTTTAACAACAGACACTGGAGGCACTAGCTTCTGGCTTTAGCTCTAGCCACATGACATAAAGCTGGGAGGCAATTCTGAAGATTTTGAAGGGATGAGTAACCCATTGGAGAAGTTCCTCTCTGATTTACCATGGAGCGAAGAGGCTCTTTTCTAAGCACTTATGAGTAGAAAGATCAGATATGTGCCTGTGTGTTACTTACAATGAAAAATGGAGCTAAATTAGAATGTCTTCTTCACCCTGAATTTTGCACAGTTTTGGGAATAAGGAAAGACGGAAAGAAACTGTAGGAACTCAATAGGCTGTCTTCTAAAAATATTTCACAACATCTGCTGTCACCAATTAAAAAATTGTGTCATATAATTATGGTTTTTCCACTGGATTTCACTATACTGATGACAACCTGGAAATACGAACTCACTCTAATATCAAGATGCCTGCTTTTAGTTGATAATTTTTTAAAAAACAAGACCTATGTTGATGAAAAAAATATGACAGCAATTACTTTCCTAAAGTTGAAGAGGGATTTGGAGAAATAGCCATTTATCTGAAGAAGGAGATAAACAATCTCTGACTCAGAAAACTGCTGAAGAATTGCATTTTGTGATTAACTTTACTTCCACAAAGTATGTCATGGGAATACATAATATGTACTTTTTTTCTCTTTTCATGCAATGTGATTTAAGAAGATATGCCAGTCAAACTAAAGGGCAAAATGAACATAACAATGTTCACTAAGATACTAGACATTTATATTTTGTTTGTGGCAAAATCATTCAGAGACAGATACAGATTTTATTTTTCCGTTTGTTTTGAAATAAATTTCATCTATACTTGCAAGTGTTTGGAGCCACTTAGTTTAGTTCTAGAAAAATGTTTTGACCCAATTAAGTGGAAGAAAATGAACTCACTGTTCAACAGGCATAAATAACATTACTAATTGGATTCATTTTGCAAAGTTAGGCAAAAGAGTTTCTCTTTACTGGATCTAAACCAATGTGCTAAATAATAAATCTTTTCATAGTCCTTTGTTTTTCCCAAAAGGCTGTGATCCTTACGTGTTTCAATCTATCCCTGCATTTATAGAAAACATAGGTGTTTCTTTAATAATTTGCTAGACAAATAATTTTTGGGATTAACATAAGAAGGAATCAATTAATGAGTTAATTGTAAAAAACCACAGCTTTTGATTACCTTGCGCATTTTTAACTTTTGTTTATCCTTCAATTCACCTTTTTTTTTCCAAATGTCCTTATTTATTTCCAGGATCGCTCTCTGGGAGTTTTACCTGTATTCCCTGCTAGAGTTTTGTTCATCCTCTTTTGATGTAGACAGCCTCTCCAAGCTCATAGGGCACATTATCAAGAGTAATGGGAAAGGTCTAATAATGTTTGTGGGCCAAGATTTAGGGTGGACTTCAGACACCTTGAACAAGATTTAGGTTGAGTACCAGCGCCTACATTTGAAGTCATGTTCACAAGTAAGCTCCTCAATGACATCAGGAAATATCCCTCCACTGTAAACTGCAGAGATCTCCAGGTATTAGACTTACTGCTCTCCACATGACATGAGCCACATGAGCCAGCTCTATGTATTACTGGGTGTGCCTGGCAGCATAAAAATCAGTCTACAACTATTTTACCTGGTAAGTATTTTGAAGTATTCTACATGAAGAGGTTTCTGAAACAGAAACAGACCTTTGTATCAAATAGATAAGTCTTGTCCATTAACCTCCAGTACCAATGACTCTTGTACTGATGGATCTGGAATTGTGCAAAATCAAGAGGAGCAGGCAGCTGGGATTCCACCTGTATTATTTTGTAACACAGGAGCGGTGCCCTCCTGGAAAGCAGAAGCTATAAAGCTGAGTCTTTCCAGCTGAGGAGGGCTTTGAAAAAGTGTCATCTTAACCCTTTGGAGACTGCACAATGACTACACAGGTATAAAGGAACTATTATTACCCCTATGAAGTACCTACAGCTGCATTTTGTAAAGGGACTGACGATGATGTTTTAGTTGAACTCAAAACATGTGTGGCAGACAGGAATTGTTAATCACGTTTCTGGATCCTAAGGAAGTTTTTGTAGGAACAGAGCACTACTCCAGCGGTTTTCCCTGTTTCAAAACCAAGGATGCAGGATACAAAAAATTCTGTGCTTGCACAGTAATGTGCCTTATGTATCTATAAACCTTAAGCTTTATGGAAATTATTTTACAGATTGTTTTGGACATCAGAATCTTCTTAAACAATGTTTTGGCTCTGACCTTATATTTTAAACATGGATTTTCATGGTTCATTGGCAAGGACTTATTCTGTTTATTGAGCTTCAGGTTTTATCTCTTACAGATTTTGAATAAGAGTCTGTCAATGGGATCTGTAAAGCATAATCATGGTTGTGGCACAGCCCAGGTTTGCATTATAATCAAAGCTTCTCAATAATTTAAAGACTGAGCTAATAGTGTTCAGATGTTATTAACATACAACTATTATTTAGTTGTTACACAGACACTAAGCTGAATCATTCCTTCTTTTTTCACTGTGTTGGTAGCTGTGTAAACTTATGATTGTTTTCTGGGGAGGTGGCCTTTGAACTGAGTCCAAATAACTCTTGTCATAATGCAAAGATGATTGAGATTTATTCTCAGTAATTCCCAATTGTAAACAAATCTAGACAATAAATAAACTCAAGATAAGGTAATGAAATTGCCAAATATAGCTAAAGGTAAAAAAGATTAGATTAGAGCTAGGGATGCATGGGGAAGAATTTCCTGTAGAAGAAACAACATGAACCCAAAGTGCTTTTAGATTTTCACTGTGAAGTTTTTTTCATTTCAAAAGATAAACTTAACACTTTGGGCACTTAAATAGAATGTCTTAATTCATAATTTAAATTACAATGTCACTGTGCTGAGAGTCTTTTTATAAGCTCATCCTTAACATAAACCCTGATATTTTGTTTTCCTTTGTAGTGTGTCTTTACAGGTTTTGAGTTTCAAAACTTATTACAATCTATTAGTTTTCCAGTGACATTTAATCAGTTTCAGGACAGATCATAAAGTTTTCATTTTACCTAGCTATCAAAATGTGGCTGAAATTTCCCCTTTATGTGTCTTTTCTACATAGAAATAATCAACAAGATTAATTCAAGTTAAATTAAAAAGTGATTAATTAGTCCATATAAAAATGTTGTGTAGATGCTCATCCAGAATTAAAGCAGTCTCAGTGAAAATTTCACAATAGGCTAAATTAAATTAAATCAAGGTCACCTTAGTTCTTAATAAATGACAACTCCAGCACTTAGCATGGTTTAACTGTGCTCTTTAAACATATGTATCTTCTAAACGGGCAGTATTCCTCCATGTCTTCATTTAGACAAGCCTGATGAGATTTAGTCTCCAAGTATTTGTTTAAAAGTCAACTTCAGAATAATGGAATGACCAAAACCGAGGTGCTGGAAGGCCTGCATATATAGACTTGGTCCTCACAACTCTGACCAACGTGAAATGTTGAGACATTCCTGTATATCCACAGAATGGCTCTACATGGAGTCTCCTGCAAGCAGCCTTAGTGCACAGTTCATCTTTCTCTCATGCTGAGTTCTTGTACTGGGGTGTGATGAACACGTGGAAAATCTTAGTAAGAACATTCTGAATAGACACGGATCTAGTAAATGAACGAGAACAGATCTTTTACAAGAAATTTTGAAGCTTCTCAGACTGTCAGTTCCCTCTGATTATTTTCTAGCCAATGGCAGACTTTCTTATGTCCAGAAAACAACAACATGAATATTAGGGATTTATTGCTGATTTCTCGTGAGAAAATTCTAGTCAGTATAAGTTTATGCAGCTGAATTTCTGGAAGAAACTGCTGAGAGAATACCAGAACCATCATACATCTGAGATACACAGACTGGGTGGCAAGGAGAGTAGAGAATACAGCATCTACAGTTCATCACCTGTCTATAGGTGAGAGCTCCCTGCACTGCAGAGATGAAGTTCTTGCCTCCTCTTTTGACTGTTGTGCATTACTTTTAAAGTCATTCAATGCTTCTGTATTATAGATTATTACCAGTTTGTTTGTGTTTAATGAAATTGACAAAACTTGCTACTTCAGAACAATGAAAAAGACCATATTTTACTCCAAAGTTGTCAAATGCTCCAGAACCAAGGAAAAAAATGGTTTCACTCACTTTCAAAATACTTATACTTGGGAAAATTCTTACACATTGCACTGCTGACAACTTTATATTCCCTCAGCGTTGAGGAAACTTCCTTCATGGTCATATTGAACCTCACATCAAATAAAACTTCCTGCTTTTGCAGATTTGGAAATCATCTTTGCTTTGGAAAATATATTACTAGACAGAAAGTGCAAAGCACTAAAACAACCTCACAGTAAAAAACTAAACCCCACATGCTTATAAGACATGTAATGAATTCACCCCCTGCAGTTGTTGAGGTTTTCATGTGGTGATTAATATGTTCCATTGAATATATATAGATAGTATGATGAAATGATTGCTGTTTATGCTAGAAAATGTTTGAGAATCTGTATTGTATTTGGGAATCTCTGTCATTGCAGAAGTAGATGAAAAATCTAGCTGAGAGGTGCTTTCCCTTCCATAAAAGTTCTTGCATAGTATATTCATATAAGCAGTGTTCCGACTCCGCTTAATGTTAATTTCAGTTTTCACAGAAGTAGAAGTTCTTTGATTAAACAGTAACTATAACAGTTCTCATGTCAAAGAAAGTTTCAAACCTCTAATAATGTATGAGGGTAGATGCGTGAATTAGGTAAGTCTATTTATGACACATCTGTTTACAAGGAAGTTAGCATGACTGGTTTGGGTTCACTTGACCTTGAGAATAATCCACATATCTCTCTAATTTAAAACAAACAAACAAACAAACAAAACCATATAGGGATCGTATCAGTTTCATCATTTCTCACTTTTCATTCTCTTACAACACAGCCTCTCTTTATTTCTGCCACATTTGCACATCTGTAGGCAGTAAAAATGTCAACCCCTTCAACTCACTGTGTTATAAATGCAACATCCATTGGTTCCAGAGGTTTCATCCAAGAGGGCAGTTGGAAGGTAATTAGAATAAATATAATCAACTTTTGGTCCATTTAGATTTTCTTTCTCTGATATTAGCCTTGAAACAAACTGGAACTTGTATAAGTGTACAGATGTTCACATAAAGAGTATGGTAGATAACTCTCACTAGAGAGCTGAATTTGTACACTCCTTAAATTTCATTCCAAGAGTCAAAAGACTTGCTTCTGTGTGCTTCCAAATAAATTTGCTGTAAGATAGAAATAAAAATGGAGTTCCAAGAATTTTTTTTTTTTTTTTTTTCCTGTTGGTAAATTTCAGTCTTGGTACAGGTGTCAACTTTGACATTTAGGAGAGGAAAAAGAAGAGGAAAGCATTCTAATTAATTCCTTGCAGATCTACAGGAGAGTGAAATTTAGTGTCTACTGCACATAGCACCATTGTTTATGAAAGGTACAGCACTGCTTAAAATTCTGTTCAAATGTGGAGTATTCCAGAATTGCATCTATATATAGCTTTTAAAATTGTTTATTCTTCTTTATCTGATTGCTTTTTAATATCAGGGAAAGGTCGAAGGCTTCTGAGCAAAATCTAAGAACATGGGAATCTACTCTATTCAGCTTTTGAAGGCTGAAAGACTTACTATTTAAGGTTTTAGATTAGCTCAGAATGTGTAAATTCTTTTCTACTTCCATTTATCAGAAAAAAGGTATTAGTATTCAGTGCACTGGAGAAAAAGCACTGGCTTCATCTGCAAACAGAACAGGGAAAAGTTATCAAGTTCGAATTCAAGTATACATGACCTAGGACTTGGTCTAAACTTTTAAATTCTCAATTTGAGCAAATACCTAAAAGCAACATCTGTAAAAGAATAACTTTGATATTCTTCTGGAAAATTTTCATCCATTGTCTGTAAACTAACTATTCTTTTCAGTGGACAAAGAATATTTTGAAAACACATAGTAAGTTTTGTTTGCAAAGCCAGTTATGAAGAACTGATTTTGCACACAGCTGCTTATGATCCAAGAAACATCCAGCTGAGAATAATTGCCCAGTGATAAAGTACAAATAAATGGAACAATCATAATAATTATTGTAAATGAAAGCCACAGAAACAGTTTTTGAGTGATGTAAACTTTGTAGGAGGCTGGTGGGCAGGAGAAAGTCCAGTGAGAGAAAATTATTAGTACATTCCTGTTTTACACTAAATTTGGGATTTTGATCCATAAAAGAATTCTTTTCTCTCATAGCAAAGTCTTTGGTGTAATGTACTCATTATAAATGACGATTAGCACTTCCTGATCTACAAAAATTCTATATTAAAAAAAAACCAATACATTTTTGACAGCATAGATTGTACCTTCTGTATCTGTCAGTTAACATAATAATCAAGAGGAATTAAAGTCTATATCTGACTCCATATCTCTGTATTCTTGATTAAAGAAAATAAGATGAAAAAAAGCCAAGCTGTTAGTTTATGTAAATGTAGTTGCCCTTATAAAACAAAGCGAGCCATGTGTGCAAATACTTTCATATAATACACATGGTAACAGATTCATGTTTGATCTTATAATTTCATTTGTATTTTCTCTTCCTTGATAACAGATTGTTCTGCACTTGTTTTATACTTAGGTATCTTTTTTGTTATCCTGTGATTTAAAGTTTGTACATATGGATAAATATTTCTAAATAAATAGATACATATAACTGCAAGTATATTACACATTTTATGTCATGTATAGGACTCTAAATCATTCTACTTACAGTAAAGAGGTACAGAAAGCATGTAGAACAAAATAGTCTGGATGATTAGAAGTGAAATACTTTCCCCAGTAGGTTAAGACTACAAAGTTGCATAATGAGCAACCATATGCATATGAAATTCTTATTTTCTGTGTAAAGCAGTTAGACCTCAGGTGAGATTAAAGACTTTGATCCTTGTCTGCCATGAAACAGAGCAGTTCCACTGAAGTCATAGGTGTTAATTTATACTAGTCAAGAATCTGGAACACGTAATTCCTTTTGCTGTAAACTAGTGAAAACATGATTGCGCAATGGAGGGAGGTTTTCTCCTAAGATGCCCTATCTTTATTCACCTTTTTTGTAGGAGTGGAGTTGGGTCACACTGTGATGGGAGACAATATTTATTAATGAGAGAGAAAACAAATTGAACATTTCTCCCTATGTGACTTTGTTACAGAAAAGATTTTCTATCAGGAGAATATGTTTGTTTTAAATAGTGCACTGCCAAATTAATTACAGACCTCTTGTTTTATAAAATAATCAGCTGAGTATGTGTTTAAAAATTTAGGAAGGTGGGAAATCAATACCATTTCAGCAATTCATTCTTCACAGGAACAAGATTTATGGATTTGATTTGATTACCTGGCTTGTCTCACGTCTTGTCCCATAGACTTGAATCAGAAATGTGAAAATATTGTAGGATCTCCCTTACAAAAAAATAAAAATCCCAAAACCCAAACCAAACAAAACCAAACAACAAACCACAACTTTCCTGAATCCTTTAAAATAAAGGAAAATCATGTACCTGATGTTAGGTTTTGATGTCGTGGATCTTCTTTTACTGGTGGGACACATTAAAAAACATAGATAATAAATTAATCTACAGTTTCAGGTCAAAATAGTGAAATAAATTTCAACAAGAAGCATGTTTGTTTCTTGGAATCATCTCTCAGATAGGATTTTTTTCAAGCGTGAGTCTCCTCCTAGTAAATCATTTAAACAGAGAAATTTTCTGTCCAGCAAAACCGTATAAGCAAACTGCTTCTAGATGGTAGTTTAGTGAACTTGCACCAGGGTCACTGTTATCCTTTGAGGTTCAGGATTTCAATAGACAAATTTTGTATGCAAATCACTGCATTTAACCAATGTAGAGAAGATATTGATATCTCCAATCACTTAATAAAGTGGTGTAATTTATTGCTATTAATTATCTTTAGCAGTATAGCAGAAGCCATTTCTCCGTTTGCATATTACTGTGAGGAAACAATCAAGGCACTTCTGTGTCCAAGAGGTTAGCCAGAATACTGGTGATCATGAAGTCCGTCTTGAGTAGAAAAAAAATGCTTCTTGTTACCAGTGTAGCTATTTTACAGCATGAAGCTGGTGACCTAAGGCATCCCACACGCTACGGAGATGAACTTTGCACTGCCTCCATAGGGAGCACAAGAGCAGACTGAGTGGGGACTGCTGATCCTTGGCTCCAGTGCCGGCGGCTGCACAGGTCAGTGCTGTGCCAGCCAGGGAGGGTCACAGGCAGGGCAGCGCTGCAGATTGGATGTGCTGATGTAATCCTTGATACTCATATGCAAAGGAGGCACCAGACATTCAATTACTGGGGATTTATGTACAATTTCATCATTTTGGCTTACTTGCATATATATAGAAAGACTAACAAAGCTCCTCTTTCCAATCTCATAAAAGCCCCCAAACCTGAATGTTTGCATTTTTATTGCTGTTTGCAGAGATTTTCATCCCTTCATTACCTTTACTTTTTTCGTATTTCAGCGGTTTCTTCTCAGTTGTTTTTTCTACAAAGAAAAAGTAGCGCAGTTAAAGTTTGGTAAATTGATTGCTGAATAGATTTTACCTAGAGTTTCCACATCAAATTCTTTGAGAATTAACACAGGTATATTAGGATTTGCTTCCAACAACAATACATGCAAATTTGCAATCCCATGCTATTTTTGTGACAATCTCATGCTATTTTTATTGTCATCTTCTACATGTATATGAACATACAGTGTAAATTCCTACCTTCTTTTTCCTTAGTTGTCTTTGGTTTTTTTGTGGCTAGAAAGATTTGCAAGGAAATAACATTAAGTGACAGGCATCAGAAATACAGGGCTTTTACAATAAGTACATTGTGCAAATATTCTCTCCCTGGTAATTTCCCTGGAAGAATTACTGTGGTAAATGTGTCTCACGGCATGCATACAATGTCTGTAATATTGCAACAGTGCCTGCTAAGCTTAGTGGCAGTAGCAGTTCTGGGCTTTATGTAGAGTTGTTGGAAATTGTTTGAATATTGCTGGTTGCAGAGTAGTTTAGAAAATCCTGATAAAGACTTTAGGCACTTGAATTCTGTAATTTCCTAACTACTGCCAGATTTACCTATTTATTTCTGGCCAAGACACACAAGGGAAGGCCTCTGCCTATTGCTTGCTTCTTACACTCTTTGCCAGAGCGATCTCAAACATCTGACAGAAATAAACAAACAAAAAGTCCCAGGATATGGAGCTAGATAGACCTTTAGAACAGCCAAATGTGACCATTCAGAAGTCCTGCAGCAATAGATTGTGATTTATTTAGGTTTTTTTCTCCCTAATCAGCATTAACTTAGAGCATGTGCTTTTTTGCTTTTCAGCATGCTTTTTGCCCAGCTGCAAATGCATTTGGTCTGTGACTCCATTCAACAAGGCAGGTTGAAATTAAGCAAAGTGTATCACTTCAGGCATCTGAGCCCGTTTCATATTCCCTGCTGACTACAGCAGACAAATAGCTGGCTGCCCTCAAATTGTTCATCTGCACTTTGTGTTGTCCAACCAGTTGTAATAACACTTCAGTGTCTTCTGGTGCTTGTGTTGCCTGATTTACACCAGATCACCCATGTCTAGCTCACCAAAACGTGCTGCAGAAGGTGAACAGTGAAAATCACATAAGCAGTTGATCAGAAGAGCCCGTGGTAGAGAACTGCACAGCTGCAGTTCACCCATGCTGCTTTACGTTGTCACTGCTCCTTGCTGATGAGCAACATGCATTAAACATTGGTATGTTCATTTCATAAGTTCTTTCCATAAAACATACCAGAAAAATGTAACATTTACCTGCTGTTGGGATTTCAGCTGTTGGCTCTCCAGAAAAATAACCAGTAATGAAGAGGAAGCAGGGGGAGAAGGGAAGGAAAAGAACAAGTGTTTCAGTACCATGTTTTTTCAGGGCAAGCAACTATTTAAATAGATCTTCTCTTTCATCTGCAACTTTTCTGCAGGATATTAATTTACAAACAAATGTGCCTTAACAATGGGCGTGTATATAGAATTTCACACTGAAAGCTAAGAGTCTCACTCTTTGAAGTACTGTAATCCAGCATGCAATGATTCCAGCAAATGCAAACACTGTGCCAATCAAAGCTTTCCAGAAAGCAAACACTTAAAAAGACTTATTTTTAAGTGTGCCTTCATGCTTGTAGCTGACTATACTATTTTGCAAAAGATGTATTCGGTGTAATTGTTACCTCTCTTCTTATCATACTCACATCCCAACCAAATACTGAATACCTGGCATTGACCCCTGTCTGAGTGTTTCTCCCACGCTAATAATTTGCTTTTTAAGAGTAAAATCTCTTGAGAGATTTTGACTACATCTTTGCACACCACCTAGCACAAGAGAAGCATATATTCCTGTGCTACTGTAATACCCATAATAATTGATGAAAATTGGTCAATCCAATGGATAGAAATTCTCCGGTGTAAACCATTACCACCCTTTTTAAATGAAAGAAATTAATTCAATTGTCATTTTGAATTCATGAATTTTTTACCCATTGTTACTTCATTAATCCCGGTTTGATGTAAGAACACATTTTGAAGAAAAAACCTCACTACCCAAACAAAGCCTCTATTCCTTGAACTTAGAGTAGGACTAAAAAGGAACAAGATCACAAAACATTTCAGGGTATTCCTTTGATAGAGTTATCTCTGTACTTTCTTCTTGCTGAATTTTGGCTTCAGATGAACATGAGCTCACACCAAGGTGAAAATGTTTCAGCCAATGTTTTTTCAACAGGAAGACTGAGCAATTAAACATCATTTTCCCTAACACATTCCAGGAGACTTCCACTCCAGTCTCAGTCTATAAGGAGACCTGTAAATGTCAGTGCTCAATGCTTAGGCACCATTGGCATTCAGCAAAGGCCAGTTTTGCTGCTTTTAAATGCTAACATGCTAAAGTCCTTTAATATTTACCTTTTTGCCTATAGTCTTGCTCATAGCTTCTAGAAGTGTATGATACATTACTGCACTGTGACTCATAGAACAATTAATAAGTTTTCTTATTTTCAGAAGAAAAAACCAAGACTTTTTCTGAAGTACTAAATGTAGGAAAGGGGTTCATGCTCTCACTTCTTAATTGAGGGACTGTCTCTCTGAGGGATCTGTATGGGCTCAGTTACATGCTTGTGCCCTAATTTAGGATTAACTGATTTCCTTAGACAGTGAGGTATTGGAAGACTGTTGACCTGAAGGGCGGGTGGTTTGACATTCTGTTGTATGAAATGGGGCCATTTCCTCTTCTCAATGCATCAGCAAACTTCCACTTACTCTGGGAACACTGGGAAACATATTACCCCTATCACTTCATTATAGACCTAAATGGGAATATAGTTTGCCAATTCTTATGGGATTTTTTAAAATGTTGGCCTACATGTTCTTCCTCTTGACTGCAAACTGCTGTTTGATATTCCTGCATGTGTAAAATATGCCACCAGCTTGGTTTTTTTTCAAGGTAATGTCTCACATTTGGTGAGTCTTTAGCCAGTATGCAGGGAGTAAATTCTGTTTCATTACATATTCAAGTTTGATATATGATCAATGGCTGTCAAAGACTCTCTTGTACACTAAAGCAGAAATAGTGAAAAATAAGATGATTTACTAATTGCTTTTAAAATTGAGTGAGTGCCTGTTTGGTGGGCTGCCAGGTTAGATCATGGCAGCAAGTTACTACTCTAAAATTGTATATGTTGTTAATTTGGGTGGCTTTCAAAATCAACTGTGTCTTTTTGTTTATACCTGCATTCACTTAATGATCCAATCTCTTTACTAAAACCTCATTTGCTTTTACAGTAAGACTGAACAAGATACAATGTGTGAATGAATTCAGCCCAAGATAAATATATGAATTTATTTTACATTCCTGCTAGATCTGAACTCCAAAATCAGTGGGTATTTTGAGTCCATTACTACATCTCATACTGAATTACACAATAGCTATGTTCATATTATGGCAAGTATACTGTACACCTGGCTAAGAAATATATGAAGCAAGCTATATAGACCTCTATAAATAAAGAAGGCAGTGATCCAACTAAATGTTCTTTAAGTGGAGAAAATCAATTTAAAATAGAAACTCTAGTGTTTAAAATCTTAAGCTAGATCTATTCAAGGATGGTTTGCTCAAAATGGGCAGTGCACAGTGGATTACTTTTGTAAATGAGCATAGGTCTGCTTGTTACTGTTTTTCCTTCTTTTTCTCAGTTCTTTTCTTTCTTTTTCTAAAGGCACTGTTAACCTTTATAATCATTTCAAGCAGCAGCGTATAAGCTCAAGGATGTCGTACAACCATCCCTCTGCAAAGGTCAAGGGAAAATATCTTGGCTATTCCTTATATTTCCAGTACACCAGGTTAAAATAGCTTTTGATAAAAAAGCATTGTAGACAGTGAATTTGGGTTAAAACAATCCTTTTTGCAGAAAGTATGAGGAATTAATCACTTAAATCTGTGATGGTCCTCTAACAGTAGTGAGTGCCATCACTGGGTCTCTCAAATAAATCAGTGCAGAAGACACTAAATGTCAATGAACAGATCCAGTGAAAACAAGACTGAACAAAACTGAATAATAGAATCAAATAGAGCAAACTTTTCTTAAAATACTAGCGAAAATGGAAATAAAGCCATGGATAGCTTCACAGGAAGTAATTGCAATGATAACTTGAAAACTGAACACTGCAGTTTAGGGCTGCAGGAGATCCTTCACTGTAGGCACTTTTCAGTTTCCTCATGTTCACATTTTCCCTTCTCATCTGTGGTGCAGAGTAACACTGCATTTTCCTACAGGTGTTTAAGAGCAGGTATTCATCTTCTCTAACTTTAAGCACCTAACACAGGTGAGTAGTTTAGGAAGCTTAAGGGAATCAGTTTGCCTTGCCTTGTTGTCAGCTAACTTTTCATCAGAATAACACATGGGTTGGTTTTGATGTGCCAGGTACAGCACCAAAAGGAAAACATAGATCCTGTGCTGAAGAGACAACAACTAATTGATCTGTGAAGGTCCATACTACAGCATTTTCACAGTTCAGAGCATGCAGTGTAAACACTGTCCTTCTGATTCTTGTCTGGCCATGATTTGCAGTGTGCAATGACTTGCCACAGTAAGCATAGATCCCAGTCTTTATCTGTTCAGAATTCTTACTTAAAAAGGACGTTATCCTGATGCCTGATGGTTTTTTAGGTCTTTTATACATTTTAAACCCCTTTGCCTTCCTTTTACCCTTCACATATTTCTTGTACCCTTTACATATTTCTTGTATCCTTTACACATATCCCTTGTACCCTAGCCCCACATATCTATAATTCTTGTAGTCTGATATGTAGCTTAGTTTGGGGGTCCTACCAAGCAAGAAGACGAAACATACCCAGTGAGACGTCAACATCTCTACACTATCTCAGAGCTGTAGGCTCCAACCTCGATGGGCCTCTTTTCTTTGGAACATGTTTTTTTGTAAACCAGACTGGAATTTCAGTGAGGGGGGCTGAGGGGGGTGGGGGGACTGTTACTCAATCTATCACATTTCTTATTGGAGATTTTAGATTGATATGCTAATTTGTGAAGTCCATAAAAACTGTGTACTGGGGGTGTTTGGGGTTGGTTCCAGTACCCGTGATCGGGGCTTAGCCTGTTCCTGCACCTGTGTGGACCCGTGCTCTGAGTTCGCGGCACTTGGATGCGTGGGGGGCCCGGGTGCTTGCGGCCGTATTTCCACCAGTAACAGGCTTTGCTCCAAGGATCCTAGTAAAACCAAGGTAATTACCCTTTTCCCTGCTACTGCTGTGTCTGCCTCAATATTTTACCACGAAGAAAAGGCATCAATCCAATGATTTCAATGGAAGTTTTTGCAGTGTGACAAATTCCCCTTGAATTCTCCTTAAAACTAATCTAAATTAGAAATATTCCTTTCTCTTCTTTAATTTATGATTTTTTATTAAAAAAGACTTTTATTGGAACAAGGCCATCAATGTGCCTAGTGAATTAATGATGTAAGTAATTTTCAAATGGTAAAAGAAGTAAGCAAAAGGTTCTCTAATTCAGTTATGCTACATGCTGTTTTCTTATTTTCAATACATGTATTTGCATAAATATAAATTATACATCTCCACTCATCTAAATCTACCAGAATATCAGTTTTGTTACTAGTGTAATTTATTGTATTTTCTAGGAAGTGAAAATTGCTAATGGATTTTGAACGTTGCAGCTTCACAATATTACATTATAAATGTGCTTGGTTTTGTGGTGTTTGGCTGTTAGTAAGCAGATGGAATACAAGAGTATCCATAGTATAAGCATGAAAATAGCATCTCTAACATGACAAAATTGCCAAAATGCAAATTGAGACAACATGCATCCAAAAAGAAGGTTTATATTCCATAATAAACAAATCATGACACGTACTTGCAGTGTTTTTTGATTTGACTGCGAAGTAAAAAGAGGAAAGAGAAATGGTTAAAACAGTCAGGTTTAGCATAATATTGTTATGGCAGGGAATGGCTTTGTTTGTTCTATATGTTTCCTGCATATCAAAACTTAATTTTTAGTAGTCTCACAGTAATTAACAACAGTCTAATAATGAATAATAATAGTAGGGATGTTCTCATTTACCGATTATAATTTTTTTACAGTTAGAGTTACAGATGACTAACATTGATAATAAAAATTTTAATTCTTCCCTCATTTCCTTTCCTGAAGAAGCATGGAGCAGACATTTTTTAAACCCATGATGATAGTTCACAGTGAAACTGAACGATGCTCCTTCCTATACCAGCAGCAATTTTGCTCTGTCTTGTACAAGTGAGGCTGTGCCTGAGCGACAATATCAGAGACATTTAGCAGAAATGATGAATAGTGCCAGATCAAGATCTGAATAATATATCATATGATACCTGTGATGGATGAAAATTAAATTACTGCTCATCTTGAGAGGCTAACACATGCAGGAAGATTGTGAAATCCAAATAAAATGCAGATACCCACAAATAACAAAATGAAACCATTTAAAGTAAGCAGGTTCAGAAAGCGGTTCAAATTCTTTGCTGGCATATGCTTTTGACATCAATGGAATTACAGAAGCAGAAATTTGACCTTTGATATACACATATATCTATATCTTAAAATGAAGACCAGCATTACAAGTATGTACTGTGCTATTTAGTTGTTGTATGGCATGTCAGGGCCATTCTATACATCAAAATAGATCACAGGGCCATGATTTTGACATTTGTCATATGCAATTGTATTTCACTATTTATTTAAATAACATTTTCAAAAGTAATGAATACATAAAATGCAGGAATGCATACCTGGTTTTGTAAGGGGAACATCTTTTTCATGTCTGACTGTTTCATGCTCTAGAAAAAAAAAAAAAAAACAGCATAACAAAATTGCCATAATGTTTCTAAGTTACATTTTGTATGGGTGATGGATTTTTTTTTTTTTTCTTTATTTTGTTTTGTTTTGTGGGGGTTTTTTTTTTGGTTATTTATTATTTGGTTGATGGTTTTGTTTGTTTTTTTTTAATTAAGAAGGATTTCATGTATGTTTTTCAGGATTAAACATTCAGTTTCTCTTGTTTCATGCTGTTATTTTGAAAAAAACCTCACAGGTGAAGGGTTATTAACAAATTATCCACTGAAGGATCTGCCACAAAAAAGCAAAGTTCATTAGTACTGCACATAGCTCCACAAATATAGCTACTATTAATGATACTAAGAGTCATGCATGTACTTAAGGAAGAAGTAAGTTAATAGGGTCTCCTCTAATTTCTTATATGCAATTTTTATCTATTTTCCATTTTTATTATTTGAAAGGAGAATATAGAGTAAACTCAGCAACCATTCATTCAGCCTTTGTTCTTGATTAAGATGTACTTGAGCTGAATTCCCAAAGCCTTGAATGCATACTATTACATATGAAAAAATTATATTTAGGTGTGGAAAATGCATCTCGTCTCCACATGCCCCCTTCCCCTCTCTCTCCTCCCATCATTCTACTTCATAATTATTACTAAAAGAAAATATAATTTATGTTATGTTGATTGAAATATAAAAGATGAAAAAGCTTATTTTTTTTTCAAATAAGTCTACCAAACAAAAGACATCGAATAAAACCCACCCCACAGATCTCATAGCACAGTAGTAGCTATTCAATGGAAATTGGGGCCAAAATACATTTCAGGGCTGAGGAATCACTGTTCATGCCAGCTCTACTGGCCTTGTTTCCAGGTGATGTTTCCCACAGCTTAAGGACTGTGCATCTTTTTCCTTTTGAGCAATGAGGACCCAAATGTGTGCTGTAAAGTGGAAAGTGCTGAAAATGTGAATGGCCTCTGAAAAAAGGACAATATGCCTCAGCCTTTCTGCTACTTAGATGAATAACTGAGCTCCTAATAACTGTGATTTCAGGTGAAGAGACAAATTGAGAAATGCCGAGATAAAGACATCATAGTGAATTTCAAATGGGAAATATTTTTATGAAGCATAAATGAAAACTTGGTTCAGTGAAGAGTGATACCTTTCCCATATCTGGACTTTTTTTGATCATTAAATTATTTGGGGAAATAATTGATATTTTTAATTATTTGTGTAGTTTACATTGCATTCTGAAGGTGTGAAAGAAATAGAAAATCAACAAGCAGGCTGTGTGGTAGGATAAATTATGGAATCTTTCTTGAGTTCTTTTTGACTGAGAAAAGGATGCAACCATATTAAAATAATTTCTATTTTTTTAACTTAGCAGGACCATTTATCCAACGTAAGTAATTTTTAATAGTGGTTTTAAAAAACCTTGTAACTCCTATGTGAACTTTTGTTGTTGGGACTTTTGATATGGGAAACGTAGAATGAATTCACTCCTGCACTGAAGAAATTAGTTATGTCAAACGGATTTTTAAATAGCAATGACCAGTCAGCAGGTTAAATGAAAGAAATGGAAGACGTGGTGATAAAGACACTATAATTTTAAGCAAAACTAGAAATTGCCAAGGGTATGTTTTTGTATGTAAAAGTAAAAAAAAGACACACATATCTAGCAATTTTACAGGAATTTTTCTGATTAAGGAATCACATACTTGCTGGCTTTGCCTGGGCTACAGAAGACAAAAGAGGTTAAATTGTAATCGTTAGATACAGAAAGAAGAGAAAATATACTCTTTGTTTTCCTTTCTTCTTAACATTCAAATATTTTTTGAAGTCAGTTCTCACTTGTTCTTAGCTTCCCCTACTTGTTCAAGGACGCACAACATTTAAACCCCTAAAGTTTAGATAGCTTTGTGTTGACTGCCAGTGATAATGAGAATGTTCTAATTCCTTGGCTGACTCTTTACAGTTTCTAGAACACTCTTTATTACTTTTTTTTTTTTTCCTGTCAGCATTACATTACAAAAACTACAAGGTCTAAATCACAGATAAGACCCAAAGATTTAGAGTTTAGTCCCAAAACCATTTTCTCCATGAGATAAGACTGATCCAAAGTCTTAATCCATCTGGTGATTTATCCTCACATTTGGGATCCTTTCAGAGGTCTGATTTACTGCTATACCCCATTTCATTAGCCCAGTTCTGGCTAATGAGAGACTGGAACAAGTAGCTAGGGAGCTGAAAGACCTTGACCCGTCTTCATCATTGGGAAGACAATTCTTAGTAGAACAGTATTGCCTCTCTGCTGGTTTTGCTCTGTTATCAGTTATATATTTCAAAATACTGTAAAAAATTATTGCAATGCAGATATACTACCCCAGATGAATGCTGAATAGTGTTTAACACCCCCCACCCCCCTCCATAAATCAGGAGATAATCACTTATTCTTACCTGGCTTCTCAGTGGGAGTTGTCTTTTGTTGTTTAATTTTCTCCTCTGTATCATGAAAGCAGCATCAAAATCACAGTGTGTTAGTATAGGTGCATATAATTGGAAAAATATTTCTATGGGCGATATTATGCATATGGTTCACAATGACAAAATAAATGCATGTCTGTAGCATTACTATCCCATTATAGCACTGTAAAACAGCATGCATGTATTATGAGTTCTGACTGCGTGGTGAGATCATACTCCATGGAGAAAGTAAATTACCGGGCCTAAAGTCTCAGCTGCCAGAAAACAGCCGCATACCCTTCAGTGTCTTTCAGGCAGGCACTCAGGTGGAAACCATTCTATTCCTGCATCCATTACACCTTTGCCAACATCACCTTCCTGAGCGTCTAAGTCCAACAGCTTGGTATTAAACAACACTAAGAGCTTCTGTTTAAATACTACCTAACCACAAACATGAAAGGAGGTATCCATATGTGCCTACATGCTGAAGATGAAAGACTGGGAGATGTCCAATCTCATAATAGCTCACAGGGGGACACATGGGACAGTTTTAATGACAGTCTGTACCACCTACTGTTGGACAAGCCTACCTAGACCTATCTGGAGATCCCTCACAAAACCTTGGAGCAGCCCTGAACTTCCACTAATCTCATGGGAAAAGCTGCCCAAATCCCCATGCTCTTGAGCTGCCTGTGGATTTGCTCAGCCCGATGCTCAGATTATGTGGACCCATGTCGACATTAGCCACCAGACCTGAACTGCTTCTTCTCCTAGTAAGTTGGTGGGACTACACTTTCGAATCAAGTGGCGTTTATTTTTCCTTCCCAATGCCCCAGTCAGGTGGAAACTGGGGTGTTTATTTTCAGATTTCTTCTCTGCCCGGTTTGGTTGATTTTAAATTCACCCTACCTCATCCTTTTATAGCTCTACTCCATTTTGACTCTTTTTCCATAACCGAATTCAAGCCTCTCTTCTAAGTCCTACCTTTCAACATTCACAGACAATACTAAATTCTTCTAAAATATGCTTAAGACGTATTCAGACTGTATTTCCCCTTCCTTTTGCTAAAAGTAATTTGCATCCACATGCCTCTGGCCTACTCCTTTCTTTCCCCTAAGACCTCTGGAAGGTATCAGATTGAAGGTGACAATGGCTAGGTGGAGATCAGATTGGGCAGATATGCCTTTATTCCCTTGTCTTATTTGTTTGGTCTGTTTCTGGAAGAAGATCAGTGCTGATGGGGTCAAATATAGGCAGGGATAAAGCTCTGTGGTTACTGATATTTTCGAGTATTTGGAAATTAAATATAGCTCTGCATTGCTATGCTTTTCAGTTGTTGTCTGGTAGGTGGCAATTTAATTTCTCTAAATTTGTATTATGTTTAGTGCTTTTTTATCCCCCTTAATCAGCTATTGTTATCAGCTTCTTATGAAAGCAGTGAATTAAAAATCTCATCTCATATTATGAATGTCTGTGAAGCTAGAAAGGTTTTTATAGCTCAACCAGCAGCTTGAATGTGCAACTTATTGAGAGAAAGTGTCATTTTTTCTGCTGTTAGAAGAGCTTTAACATATAACAGTGCATTTCACTAGTTTAAATTGGGACATTAAGATTTCTATGAACCAATACAGAAAGAACCCCAGGCTACTGACTTTAACCAAAGGCCCTATAATATGCACTGGATTAATGACAAGTAAAAATCAAAAAGTTTATTTTTCTTTGGATATTATCCTAACATTTTTGAACACTTAAAATTTTTTTCCTGTTCCTACTTCTGTTGAGAATGTTTAGAAATCTTTGTTCTGTAACTCTTGGATAATAAGTCTGTGAGGAAATAAGTAAGGCAGTAAGTCTGTGAGTGGATGGCATATCTGATCCATTTGAAAATACGGGCGGTGTTTCTTCTCAAAATGAGTTTATTCTTGAAAACAGAGTGTCTTGGATAGGCCTGTGGATTTGCATTCATCTGGGAATGAATACAGTAATTCTTTGGTATTCATTCACCTACCTATTCTGCAACCTAACCACACAGCAAATATATTGACCTGCTGATTCCACTGGAAGACACCCTGATGCATTCCCTGGCAGATCTCCAGGTGGTGGCTGCTTGGCTTTTTCTCTGAATTTCTAGCCATTTGTGGTAGCCAGAAGGAAAACTGAAGGAGTAGAATACCCAGACTTAAGGAGAACAGTCTCTATAAGGGAATGCACTTCAAGATATCAGGAAGCTTCACAAAATCATTCTGTTCACCACATTCAATATGAAGAAAACCAGAGAAAAACATGTGATGAGGATAATACATATCATTTTGCCAAGAACAGAAGTCCCATTTCTAATTCTTCATGGTTTTTTTGTTTACCGTATCATGAGGAGTCTTGCAAATAAAAAATTAAACAATTTTGAGGACTTCCTAAAGCTACAAAGAGTTCAAATTAAATGTTATGAATACTAAAAAAAAAAAAGAAAAAAAAATCCTGATTTTGCTCTAATTTTGAGTAAACTCATAGTTTAAAGTTCTGAAATCTTTCATTGGAGAGAATTTATTTGCTCTGCAGAGCTTCAGTTTTGCAGCACTACAAGCATTAATATTAATTTTTTCCCTGATGTACCTAATTTAAATGGAAAAAATATGGCTGTAAATATTTCTCTGTGTATTGCAGGAAGTTTCAGCAGAATTGCATCAGGAATGAATTACCTGGCTTCACTTGCTTTTTCTGACATACACAAAACACTCTTTAATTTAAACATTTCCCTACAGGATCAATATATTTTCTGAAACTCTCTAGTATCTCAGTCATGTGATACTTCCAAGTCTGATGACAGGAAGCATAGGAAAAATGCTTTGAACCTGCATTGAATCAAGGTGAAAAAGGAGGCCACTGTTTTGTACAGAATGAAGCTTTTATAATTCAAGCTGCTAACTCAAGAGCTCTCATTGGCACACAGCAGGCAGAAGCACTATTACCACCAGTGCCTGCAGATTAATACTTCCAGTCATCAAGTGAAACTCAAAACAGCCACTGTTCTCCAAAGCAACCATTAATCACCAGAGAATAGAGTTTTTATGCTAAAGGAAATTTAGCAAGCATTTTTCTATCTTTTTTTTTCTCTAAGCACCTAAATTCCTAGGGCTTGGGGTCTCTAATATACTGTACTATGGTAGAGCAAAATCCTAATCAGTCCAATGTACTGGTACGTGACCTGATGCTCTGATGTTTGAGAATGCCTTACCAAGGAAATTTATTTTCCTGCTGCTATATGGATGAGATTGGGCTACTTGTGCAGCAGGACTGATTTAATTTAGCAGGAAAGGTGAGTGCTCATGCCACCTGTCCAGGCAACCCACTTTCTGGCCGCCGCTGTGGTCACCACGCTTGGCTTCCTCACTAGGATATTCTTGCCTTGGCTGAACCCTCCCACTGGCTGAAGCATTCTGCTAGCTGTTAATACACCAAAAGGGATCAATGAGTTAAATAAAAACTTGGCCTGTGTGTATTTGAGGGACAAAGTGAAAAATATTTTTCCCTTATTGATTCAAAACCAATACATCTTCACTAAATGAGCTACTCAAGGCTTCCAGGAAACCTCAAAAGGCCTATGAAAAGACTTAACTCACGAGGTAGAACATTGTACATTATAAAAATGAATGAGAAAAATACTAAATACATAGGAGAAATTGATTTTAAAAAAATTAAGGAAAAAAATGTAATGAAATAAAATCTGCTTGCTTATCATTGAACACATAAGGCTTAAAAGGTTTATTCAATCACTTATTCATGAGCTCTTCATTTCAATGTGAAGTGCAAATAGCAGCACTGCCAGCAAAGGTCAATGGGATGTTGATACTTGATTTCCAGTGCCCACTGTTTCTGGTAAAACAACTCAGGAGCGATGTAAGCTGAGCATCAATAGCTGAGTTTTCTGTGAGGTTACCCTCTTAGTCTTGTTAACTCATACCAGACTTAACTGTGGATCCTTGAGGGCTTTCCTTCTCAAAACACATGATGAGGCATAGAGCTTGGTTTGAAAGGGGGACCCCTTGTCCTGCTCACTGCAGCCAGTTGTTCTTAATTACAGTTTACCTGAATACACAGCCAGTCCAGGATTAGTATTGCTATTTTTAGTTCAGCTCCTGTTCTTCTGAGATTCAGGAACAGGAGGTTGTCTCTGTGTAGGCTGTCATCTGCTCAATGAGATTGTAGCTTCTCGTTTTTGGGGGGACCACACTCACTTCGTGTAATAATTAGTTTACTGAAAAGGTTGAGAAGGGTTAATTCCCAGTACACCTCTTTGATGTATTTGAAGGCAGTAAAGAACTCCTTCCTCCAACTCTGGAAAATGGGTTTTGCTAATGCTTTTTAGTACACCAGTGAGAAAAGTCACAAGAAGGGTCAAAAACTGTGACATCCAAATCCTTTTAGTTAAATTTCAGCCTCATTTTTGTTCCTCTCCCAACCACTGAAAAATCCAATGGCACAAAGCAAAAAACCTGTGGCTAGCTCAGGGATGTCTCCAAGATTTGCAGACCACACATATCCTTATTAAGTGGAGCTGGGAGTAACTGGAGGTTACTTTACCAAACCTACCTGGCTTATTCTGAGAGACAGCTTTTTCACGTTTAACACGTTCATGCTCTGCAAACAAGAACCCCATATTAGAAGGCTTTTTAATTTTAGAAGATTTTAAAAAGAAAAGATTCTCATTATAACTTTAAAAGATGACTTTGCATTGCCACTAGACTTGAGAAGAATTTTTTGATAAGTATATTTCACAAGAATAGATGTGTAACTACTTTTTTCCCTATAAAATCAAAATAATGAAAAAACTTTTTAAACTTTTTAATGTGGTTTAATAATTTTCTGTGGATTTTTAGAAATATCATAGAATTTCTAAAATTATGAATTGCTTCTACTATTAATTGTGATTACTATCACTGATCTATATAAAAAAATTCTCCTTGATGTTTAATATAGAAATTATGGCAGTTTTTATTAGAATGAAAGTGGGGTTTTCTCGTAAAGAATGACAAATGTTCAGTATCCTGCACAAAGAAAAGAAAAATAGCTTTCCATGTTTCTCTGTGTCCTGGATTTGGCTGGACTAGAGCAAATTTTCTTCATGTTAGCTGGTATGGAGAGCCCATAAACATCCTGTGTACCACTTACTATAATGGATATTATTCTGTATTATAACGTAACCTGTATGCAATTTTGTGCTATTTAAAAACAGTGCACTATCCAAATCCCAACATTATGAGACAGAAAAAAAGAAAGCTATGTCATTTCAGAGGAATGTTAAAAATGTGTTTAATACTGATTTGTAGCTCCAAAGTCAAAGCTGTGCAGCAGGTGAGCAGTGCAGCATACAAGGGAATAAATCTCTAAAATTTGAACCAGAGGCTTGCCAGACAATTGCACAGACCCTTCCTCGTCTGTCACCACCATGATTATTTCCCAGTGCAAAGCTGCCATGGAGACAAAAGGCATAGGTGGGTCTCAGCTGAACTGGGAAATGGTTCCCATGCAAACTGGGACCTGTGAAACACACCTGGTCCTGCATTATAGAGTGAATCATTGAAAACTGGATTCCAAAGTCAAAAGGTTGTGCGAGTTTGTGTGGATGAATCCTATCGTAAGCAGTTAAAACTTTGTAAACATAAGGAAATACCTTCCTTCTGAAAGGTAAAATAACAATATTCTATATTGCCTTGATACTTACTGTGTTCATGCGGGTTCTCTGAGGTAGCTAGAAGTAAACAAAGAAGGCGCATTTTAATATTTTTGTAATTGTGATGCAGAATTTAATGCATTTCTTAATGACATTTCAGACACATAAAATTTCAGTGAAATCTATATTGAAGTGTGCAACAGTTACATTGACTTACACTTTCCACCCCAGACTCATAAGTGGGATACTTAGCTAAGGAACACAGGCACTCTAAATTCCTCATTTAGCCAAAATTTGGTACAAATACTCCTGGAAGGTTCTGCACCTCTTCACTGAGCTGGGTCACCCTCACTAATTGCTGCCTATATACCAAACTTAGGGAAAACACCTTGCTACGTAAGGTATTCACTTCAGTGCTCACTAAGAGACACAGCATGTTCGGACCATAAGGTCTCTTCTAGACAGAGACAGAAAAATAATTTTAGCTTGAGTGAAGAAACAACACCTAGGGCAGTCTAAACATGAGAGTCCCTGACAATTGCGCTTGCTCTGGGAGGCCAATGAATTTCAGATGGATTCAGGGATACTCCTAGAAGCAGAAAGCTGTATTTGAAAATGTTCAGTAACTTAATAAGGCCACTACTAAACAAAAGGATTTCAGTGCTGCAACCTCTAAACTTTGTGCCATTTCATTTTCTACATTTTTCCAGAAAAAAACCCCAAAACCCCAGATGAGATAAAACTGAAAACCAAGTAAATGCTTTCCATGAATGTTAAAACAACATTCCTCAGGTGAAGAGAGAGCTCAGCAGCTGAGCCCAGTGTTGTTATTGGTTCCACAGAAGGAAGAGAAATGCCAAGACCTAGCCCTCCAGCTGGATTTTTCTTCCTGACTTTTGCTACGCAGCTGTTGTTTTTAAGAGAAGAAAGGCTCTACCACCTGCATGCCTTCTGTGTGTGAGAGAGAGTAATCCCACAGAGAGATGCAGCAGGGCAGGGGATGAGCTATCTCAGCTGTGAGTCCCAGCAACACAAGTGATGTGAGCTCCCAGGCTAGGATTCACTGAGCTCCTGAGCTCCCCAGCTCCCACTGGGGACAAAAACTGCTGTGCATGCAGGTGTCTGTTTTACTTGTTTTCCCTGCAGGATAAAATCACTCCCATTTTGCATCCAGTCTCAGATCCAAATTGTTGTTGTTGTGCATTTAAAGAGACAGCAAATGGAGATGGTGTACAGCACTAAGCAAAAAAAACCAAAAAAAACAAAAACAAAAAAAACAACAAAAAACCAATAAAACAAAAAAAAAAACAAAACCAAAAACCACAACATTTTTGTGAATAATAAAGACTAAAGATACAAAGTAAGTGCATATTCTTGCTCCTAACTGAGGCATCAGAAATAAGAAATAACAGGGGAAAAAAAAAGGTCCTATAACTAAGCCACATTTGTTTTTACATGTGTGTAAGCAAACCTTTTTGTAAATTTAGGCTCATTTAACACCTTGAAACCAACCAAAAAAATGATTCCCTAACCATCATAAGCTGAGGCAAATTCCATTGCAATTGAATTTCCATTAAATATGTCAGAAATTTGTAGAGGAAACTAATTTTTTATTGTGTCAAAAGACATAGTGAGACATGCTCAGGTAATTATGAATTTAAATTTTTAAAAAGGAATTTCACAGCAAATATTTAGATAAAATCTGAAGTTCAGGGGCTGGTACAATGTCTTACCTAACAATTACAGAATATTGTGACATGTAACACTTTCAGTAATCACCCAAAATGATCAGAGCTAGGCCACATATGAACAGTATTAATTTAAAGACTCTTTGCTTATACTGCTTAGTGCAGTTTACAAGCAAGCTTTTGTAATAACATCCTTATCTCAGATCTGCCTAAAATCAAAACAAAACCATTACTCCTTAACTTTTCAGTGAAGCCAGTTCAGTTATTTTCCCTTTTATGTTGGTTAAATACAAGTCACAGAGGATGTTTAAAACAATAGGAACACAGCTAAACTCTGGTCCCTGAAGTTTGTGAAGGTATCTCTGTTGTCCTTGTCCTTGCTTTCTGTGGAGGTATTAATCAGACAATCCTATATAATGTCAGTATCAAGACAGATTGAACACTGATATTACTGCTATCTGTGCATTGCCTAAAAGTCCAGCTTTCTTATTTCTTGCTTAGCACTCAGAGATATTTCGACCAGATATTTTGATGAAATAATGAGGATATTCTAAAGTTAAAAGTCTCTACAGGATGTGTTGGTTATTCTAAAATACATCTATATTTTTTTCTATTTAAAAAAAGCCAAAACAAAACACCAAGGCGAAATTTTGAAATGGTATTTGGGCCATAAAAATAAACCTTTATGTTTTGTTAAATGTGATTTCAGTCCATTCAATATTAATGTTAGCCTTCTTGTGTATCATTAACTCATCAAAAAATGCAACTCAAATGACTTACACAGTAAGCAGAAAGTTAAAAAATGAAATCCCAAGACCAATAGATTAATTTTTGCAGTATCACAACTATCTATAATGTGGGTACCCTGATTTTTATTTTATTTAGTGAAAACGTCAATAACCAAGTCAGACTTTGAAAAATATTTAATGAGATATTATATGTTATTTAGCCTGAAGGGTGAGAAATGAAAGGCTGTGTTCTGCAGATCTGGGAATCTCACGCACTTCATGTGGTATCTTGCACTGAAAGTGCGAAGAAGCGTTTTTTGGTTTGGCCACTGATGGAGAGAGGGTGTTGGGCTAAATGAACTCTTGGTCTCATTCCAAATAGTTATTCTGATGTCATTAGCTAACAGTACTATCTTTTGTGTAAATAAATACTTATTTTTCACGATGTTAGAAAATTCAGTCCTAAGTAAGCATTTTATCTTCATTTGTTTAACACTTAAACTGTACTAGGGGAGGAACAAGGTCAGATTTTATTCTAATGAAAACAGTTGGATTGTTGATGTAATACCTGAAGATACATAAGTCTGAACTGCATCAGTGAAATTATTTGGTTCTGCTCTAAGTAAAAATTTGAATTTTTTTTTCTGCCATTCTAAATTAAACTTGGTAACCAGGCTTGGTAGGTGTCTTGCTGCTTTTCACTTCACTTCAAATCTTCTTTGACTTGCTTGCTATTCTGAAGGCCACAAGAGTATTAATTATATATGGCATATTTTTGTAAATGAGCTTCTGATATGGGTTCAGAAATTAAATCCTGCATTTTATTGAATCATAAATTAGTAAGACAAAAAGCAGAATGTGCTTTTTGATTATAACATGTCTATTTTCCATCTGGATAACAATTATTTGCCATTCAGGCAGGAAATACATTTATAAGTGTGCACATTCTGTAAGAAAAGTATATGTTGTGCAGGAAATAAAAGCAATGCAAGAAGTACTTGTTTTAGTAAAGAAAAACAGAATAATAATACATGCTCTGGGTGGGAAAAATTAGTTCCAATTGGATAGTTACAGGTGTATTATAACTAAAAAAGTTACTTTCCACTGGACAAAGTAAGACCCTGGTTTATTTCCCATTAAAGAGAGTACAAAGATTCTTTATCATGTTTTGAGCTGGGCATTGCATGAATACACAACACACACTAATGCTAATCTGTGACTTTACAGGCCAAAAGAGAGATGAAGATCAATAAGAATGCATCATGACACAGGTAAAATCTTTGATTTCCCCATTTAATATGAGTTCCTTCTCCCTGAAAATGAACTATAGACAAACTAACGATTTGTCCTTTAGACAAATTAATGGACATTCCTCCTTCAAAAATTTAAGTTTTAGGAACTTAAGAGACCACATCATACTGCATAATTTAAAGTAAACAAGGTGTAAGGTTTTTCAAAGTGTGAAGCAACTGTATTATAAAGCCAAACAGAATAGAATATATTCCTTACATGTTTCAGATAATAAGTTCAGGAAAAAAATGGGATTATTAGGACTTTCCAATCTGTTAAGGAGCAGTTCCCTATATTTTTGAAGGTATTGGCTGTACTCTTTGTCATTCAAAGAAGAAGTCAAATGTTGGCATAGGTTTTTTAGATCAGCAGACCTGATCTCTCATATCTGCCTTTGTCTTACTCAAACTCTTTTGGCTAGCTGGGAAGCTGGCAGACTCTGTTGAAAAGCCAGTCTGCTGAGTACATGTCTAAAAAACTGACTCAAAAACCAGATTAGCTGCAGCAGAGCTCCTAAAAAGAGAATGGCTTGTGCCTATCCTGACCTCTGCTCTACATTAAAAAATTGCCTTGACAGTGTATGACCAGTCGTTACCCTGTGGCTGAGTCAAAGAAAAGAAAGCAAGATGTGTGGTGGAGGCATAAATAGGGGGAGTTGGTATATGATTAAATTACAGTACATGTGTGCAAGCCTTGTCCTTACAGGATCTCTTAATTTGCCACAACATTCACTTTGCATTTCTGGTTTACTTTAAACCTAGCATTTCCCAGGATATTTGTCCAGGTTTCTAAACATTAAGGAAGTATTATCCCACATTAACATGACAAGTATGAAATGCTAAGTGATTAAGGCTGTCTGGAATGTTTGTAGGGAAGCAGAGTGCTTGAGCTTCCAGCTAGTGATCTTACTCCTATTCTTGGTCAAGAAATGCTCATCTGAGTCTGTGCATCTCCACAGACTTCTTTGGATCACTGTATCAGCAGTGGCTGAAGGATGATAATAGGATAAATGGTTAAGACAAACCCTCCTAAAATGCCATGATTTGCCATTATCATTAATAATTAACCACTGATAATAGAGCCTGTATTGTACTCACTTGCAACAGACTGATCTCCCTATTGCCAGTTTCTACCAAAAAAAGCTGTCAGGCTGCTCTCGCTGGTTTTTTCTGCCTTATTTTCATTACCGGAGCAGCCTGGCACAAGATATCTGTCTGCTTTCCTAGAGTTATCATATTTGTGTCCTTGCTGTTTGGTTCACTTTTTACCTCAGGGCTGCATGTTGAAAAACAAGCTGACTCTTGGTTTTGGAGGATTTTTTTGATGTTGTCTAGAACAACTTGTTTTTAAAGACATATTTTTAACTGGCAGTTTAAGAGCGCTTTCTATAACAGGAAAACCCAAAAAATAATAGAGGGAGAAGAGGGAAGGGAGAAACTTTATCATGGTGTAAATATAATAGAAGTAGCAAAGAAGTACAGACATTTCCAACTTTTAAAAATGACTTTTAATGAGAGGAATTGCATCAACTTCATTCTGAGATGCATGCCTTTAGGAATCATCAGTAATGATCCCAATCTTTCTCTGTTTCCCAGTTTGCCACTTAAACAATAGAAATGCTCTGGGAAATGTAAGTTGTTCAAACAGCAATCTCACATGTTAGCACTGAAAACTAGTATCTTTAAAGTACTGTAAGTCTTAAAATCCCAGGAGGACAAGTCTTCCACCGCCAGAGCTGGAAAGAATAAAATTTCAGTCAAATGTAGATGAGGTACATCTGCTGCATTAATGTATTTCATCTTTAGGCACGTGTGGTGAAAGACCTGAAGAGCTTCCTCTCAATATCATCCTCGGATTCTGACGTTTTCATGTGCTGTTCCCTGAAATTATGGGATGGGAACATACAGATGAGGGAGAGTATGCTAACAAGCTTTCACTTTTAGAAATATCAGTTTTACATTTGCATGTAGCTACGGCAAAACACAGCGGAGCTTGGGCCGTCTTTATTGCAACGCAAATTATGGATTCACAAAGGGCAACTGAGTGAAATCAGGCAGACTGAAGTTTACAGGATGTTAGAATAAGTTTCCAGAATATAGATGTTAGTTGATGCAAAATACGTCCACCAGTCTATATAAACAGTTGGAGCCAATAGGAGCACCTCTTGCTGATGTTAATAATCATTGACATCATTGAACTTTCAGTCATAATATCTGGTATTGGCGAAAGCTGCCAAACTAACCCCCTGGGACCTGATTCTGTGCAAGTAGATAGAATAGGAACTTCTTAGCTGAGGTCCTTATCTGTGACTGGATTTGTAAAAGCATAAAAATAGTTGAAAATATATTTACCTATGTTATTAAATAAATGTGAAATAATAAATTAGAAAAGATTAAGATGACCATCAAAATCTAGAAAAGAAGAATTTTGGATGGGAGATTAGTTGATATTAGGAGTGGAGAACAATAAAAATTAATTAAATTTTGAAAAAATGGTCTTTTCCCAGTGTGCTACTCAAATTAACATGGTGATTAGAGCAGAGGGCTAATGAGTAACTTCTAAAGGCATAACACACTGAGCCATCTTTGTTCCTCATGAAATGCTGCTGATCACTGCTTTTGTTTTAATTACAACTTTGTTGAAGCACATTTCTGCAAATGATGTCTGCATAGATAAGAAAAAGAAAGGTAGATTGCCACTGGAAAAACTATTAATTCTGGAATTGCATCTGAATAAAATACCTCTGAGCATTCATTTGCACACATCTTTGTGCAGTGCAATAAAGTAATAGTTTATCCCATGGGGAAATTTTTAGCCAATTAACCATGTATTATGTGGGTTTGCAGGTGTTTAAGCATATTATGCTGATTGACAGGTGTGAGAGTTGCTGACACAACAATATATATGTGCTATACCTAACTTACAGTAACAACACAGACCACCAATCACACAGAGCATTCTTTCTTCAGAAATCACAGCTGTTTCATAATCACTAAAACAGTAGTTAAACTGGCTCCAGTTTTTGGTAGCAGGGGCTGAATAAATTACTGTTGTACTTTAAGGCAAGTAAGAATGATTAACACAAGTTGTAATCATAACTGCAATTGAAATACTATGCCAGGTCTATCAATATGAATTATTTTGCAGGTTTGTTGTTACATAAGACATAAAAGAATATAATCTCAATTTTACTTTGAATGGATTACAAGTTGTAACCAGTGTCTAGGTTTTAGTTAAATCCTACTGAGAATAAAAGCATGGGCATTTTTTGAAAAAACATGGATGCAAATTAGAATCATTAGTTTTACATGCTCTAACTATGAGTACACTGAGGTACTAAGTAGATAAACATGGAGCTTTCACCTTAATGTTAAAATGTCTAGATTAAATATTTGCATTAGACCTTCTATCTAAGTATAATGAGAGTGCATACTCAATCAGTTATTAAAATCTACAAATGACTTGCTCCTTCTTCTCACTTCTCTTTCAATGTCAATCCTTAAGAGAGAGGGAAGGTTGTTAATTAACAACCCTGTCTTGATGTCCCTTGTCATTTATTTTCTGTTCTTGTTACTAAACCTAAACTATGTTCCCTGTTATAGTTAAGTGAGAAATATAAGTATCTCCAGAGGGGCAAGTAATTGCATTATGGCAGATGCAAGACAAATGAAACACTCTTTGCAGATGCTTATTTCACTCCATTAGCCCTAAACTGAGACAAGGGTGAACAGCTTCAATGTAGATGCCTAACTTTAGACTTCTAAATTTGCATGAGTTAAAGTTTCTTAATGATTGCATTAGTCTGACTACCTAAAAAAATCTTAACATTTATGAATTCAGTGAAAAGTCATGTGCTCTTGACATTCATTCCTCTCCCTGCTTATATTGAGTGGGTACTTTGGAGAGTGTTTTTTGTTCATATCTTATCCCAACTGAAATACCTGCAATATGGAAAGTACACGAGCCTAGTCCTTCAAATTCTGTCCATCACTTGACAGAGTTTGTACAGATCATTAAGCCTCACATAACCCTGTAAAATGGACGTAAATTATTTATGCCCTTAAGATAGTTGAGACAAGGTAAACAGAGGTCAAGGAAAATTTCAGCTAACTGATGTAGCCTTTTCAGATAATTTTCCTTATTTAATATAAATTATCTGTTCATCAATATTCCTTGAAAATGCTGGGGACTTGTTTCAGCGTGGGAAATCAAAGCTCACCAGTGCATGGATAGTCATCTATTAATTTAAAAACATCTTTAGTCAGGAGTGGATTTACATTGAAAAACATTTTGTCTGTAGTTTAAGATTCCTGTAAAGTGTTCTTCAGTAAAACCACTTTAATTCTTAATCAGATGCAAGACAACAATATCTGGAAGATCCTTTGGGCTCCATCTTGTGGCTATTTCAGTGATTGCAACCTCTTGAGAGAGCTGCCTGCCTTCAGCTGGTTAAAATAGCCCTGCTAGTTTCAACAGCATACTAGCATGTGGCTGTTTTAATTATTTTCACATATGTAATAAAGATATTTTGTACCCTATTTTAAGAAAACGGTTTAAAAAGTATTTATAGTGGTTTCGGGGTTTTTTTTTCTCCCCCTATCTGTTTAGGACTAGAAGTTCTATTAAGGGGCTGTGTAATACACTTTGCAGTTATAGAATCAGGTAGTCCACTTTCTTATCCTTTGATGTTTGCTAGGAAACAGCATAATGAAGCTGTGGTTCATCTTGAACCAGTGGCATCTGCAGCTGAGCAGAAATTCCATGCTACCATGACCATTTGCTTTATGAATAAGATGGCTGACTTCCAATTTTTCTGGTCAATTCCAAAGCTAAGCAGTTCTAAACCCCATCTCACCTTTTTTTTTTTTTTTTTTTCTTTTTTTTTTTTTTTTTTTTTTTTTCCCGGTTTGGGAAGCATCTTGATTTTTATATATATTGAAAATGGATGCTGCAGTGCCCTGGCCAGTTTATTCCACACCCTGTATACTGAGCAGCAGTTTCCAAGCCATGGATACAGTACCTTTACCGGGAGTACTTGAAGGAAATTGTTCTTTACTGAATTGAAAAAAGGATGCAATTTGGAGCTTGAATGTACATGTCTAGCCCATTTTCTCCTTTTGCTTGATTTTAGCTGCACTCAGATTATCTAAATTTTTTATATCATGACGCGTTTATTGTGAAAAGGTATAAATGTCATCCTGCATAATTTCGTGAGAATTTATTTTGATGAAACTTACGACATGGATGGGGAGGTTTTTTTTTTTTTTTTTTTTCCACTTTCTAAATTCTACTACATGAATTTAAGAGCAAGGTGTCAGAGCGATAATGCTGAAAATCAGAATGGGAATGTTGCTATTGACAGGCAACCAGCACCTGCATCTCACTAACTTACAAGTCCTCATAATATCTCACTGTAGGCAGTCTATAGAGCAGATAAGACTCACAGAAGTCTTGAATTGGATGTGCTTCCAGAAGCAAGACAGAGTTTGTTCTCTGTCTCTTTCTCATTAGCTCTAGGGAGCCTGCAGAAACCAAATCCCTGGCAGCTTAGGTTCATGATTCACTTTGAACAATGAGAGTGTTTTTCTTACAAATTCTCTTGAGAACGTGCAACCACAGGGATCATGCCGTGGTTAAATCATGTTTGGGTCCACCAGAACCACAATAAAGAATCTTCAGACAAGATTTCCTGACGCTGACCTGGAGAGAGGACTTACTAAGCTTGTTAAGATTTCTTGCTTGACATTCCCAATTCTGTCTGTGTCCTCTTTAGTCAGAAATAAATAGGGTATGGGAGACATGATTTAAAATGAGAAATTCTACTTTCTGCAGTACTAGGAAAATGTGACATTTTCTTTAATACGTGTCTATTTCGAAAAAAGGATTTTTGGAACTCTCTATAATTATAAAATATTTTTGATTTATAAAAATACTGGTTTGGTTTATATAATAGAAATAATTATTAATATTTCTTTCATTTAAAAATGGCAAGTAAATGTGAAAAAATGCTGACGTATTACAGAATGTTACAGTTCTGTTTACTATTTTCTGGAGATGCCCTGGAAATGATGGGATTTATATCACTTCATCAATACTGGGGTCTATTTTAATCGAATCCTTGCTCACAGTGCATTGAGTCAATAGCAAGAGTTAAAAATTTTTGTGTACTGACAGCCGGATTTGCTCTTGGGACATTTAGGAAGTGCCTTCCGCATACAAAGATTTCTGCCTCTTGCCCTTTTGGAATTGACGACATTTACACATTTCTATGACAGATCCTCTATCCCACACATGTTGAAAGAAGGCATAACATGATGCTGGAAGGTAAAACTGACTATTTTCTAGGACTTTGGTCTCAAAGTCCTAGAGAGCTAACCTTTCAAAGAGAAATAGTGAATGCTGAAATTTCATGTGTTAATTGTGCCTTAACATTCCTGTTAGTATCACTCATATTAGGAGAAATCAGCACAATATGTAATCTTTCTCCATCTTAATTTTGTTCTTTTCTGTCTCCTTCCAGCTCCTTCAAGTCTGATTTATGCTATGCACAGAATGTACCATCGACTGAACGCGTCATTCCATCTTCTTCTCTTTTATGATGGCTTGTCACTCTGTATGGCTCATTATTCTTGTTTTTCTAGATGAGGGATGCGTGTTTGAATACGACAAAATAATTGGAGAAAGCTTTGTGTAGAGTACAGTGCCTGTGTGCTGTATGATTCACATGAGAAATGGTAAAGTGCTGTTTGAACTGTGCATGCTACTACCACAATATATTTTGGATAATGAGCCAGTCAATTTAGAGCACTGCCGGGCTACTTCTATTATTTTTGCAGCTGTGCAAAAAATACTGTATCCTTAAGCAAAACCAGAGAACATTACCCTTTTTTATTGCCAGTCAGAGGAATACACATGCAGCCTAGAGCAATTTCTTGTGACAACAGAATAAGCAGAAATAAATAAAACCTTATCATATTAGGAGTTTGCTACTAACATGCAATATTTTCCATGTGGGGCCTGCAGAGAGGTGGGAGCTAGATGAGAAAGCATGGTAACTAAAGCACGGCATGTTCAGTTTTTGGAAGAGGGCTTATTACTTCTCTCCAGTTGTTCAGTTTAGTGCGTATCTACAGAAGGTGGGAACATCACTGAACCAGTTTTCCTTAGTTACTGGAAGATTTTATTGTTCTGGCATTTTTTCATTGGAATCACTACCTTCCTTGCTGACAATGTTGGTTTTGATCTCAGAAAACCAGTTGGAGATTTAATTAAAAAAAAAAAAAAAGATGATATTTTAAAAATGACTAAAGCTGAATTGCAGTTTATACTTCCATGTTTCTGTGAAATAGGTTGGTGGTAACCACCAGGATGAGATACACCCTGAGCCAGGTGCTTGAAAGTATCCTACATATACTTGTTGCAAAATCCTTTCAACTAGAAAATCAAAGGAAAATTTTTTAAGCAGAAGAAATATAGAAAAGAAAATGAAATTGAAAAATTGATCTAACTTCAAAGAATGTTCATTAAAAATGCATTTCCCAAGCAGTTTTGTTGGGGAAGATTATGGTTAAGGGGGAAGAAAATCTTAACAGGCAAAAAAAAGATCACTAGGTGTTTAAAACAAATTCCCTTGATGTTCTTCTGCAAATGAATGGGCCCATAATCTGTGGCAAGGGTGAGAGAAGCAGCACCCTTAACAATTACCTCACTATTTTCTTTCCATTAAGAATGTAGCCGTTCATGTTTTTGAACACAGCAGGCATTTTGATATCTGAAAACTAATGGCTCTAAGTGTAGCTGCCAGTTTTCTGATTCTCCCTGGTTCATGTGCTACCTTTCATGCCTCAGTTGTTGCAAATTAATCTTTGGACAAAATATGCTGCTTGATACCTATTAAGCATAGTTGTTTTTGATAACTGAAATGAATTTTATTATTCTGTTAAAGACATGAAGTGAAATTTTGGCTTCAGTGGAGTGAATGGGAATTTTGCCACTAACATCAACACAGCCAAGATTTCACTCATGAGCTGATGAAACAGTTGAGACTATAATTTTTTTTTTTTCCAGTTCAGCTAACAGCTCTGTACAGGGATAACAGAAGAAAATAAATCAGTAGGATTGAAAATGTCTGCATGTATAGACAGCAAAGGTTGGCTCCATTGCCTAATTATGTGAAAAACAGAATTTACGAATGGCAAAAGACATGGCCCCCCTCCAGAAATCTCCCGTCAGTAATAAAGAGCTATTTTTTTTCTTACTAAATGAAAATACATCTCAAATAATCCTAAAAAATGTATGGAAATGTTCTGGAAATGTTTAGTCAGAGACATAAGATTTATAAACCAGGTAATCAATAAAGTTGAATAGGTTAAAAAAATACCACCTCAGTGCAAATATTTCATTATTTTTGCTGTGTGAATAAAATCAGAAAATTAGGAAAAAAAAGTTTTAACTCAGCAAATCTTATTCTGAAAGATGACACTATAAATAGATATTTAGGGTCTGCTAATACATTATGTTTATCTTCAAATAAAAATAATGTTTTAGGTGCTGATTTAGGGCAAATTTTTCCATTAATGTGTTAAATTATCAGAGAATGGCTTCAGCAAAGGTCACATGCATGCTCCGTATATATCTGAAAAGAGGAAGTTAAATGTGCCTAGAAAAGCAACTTCTGCAAAGAACAGGCAGCCAGGTCAGCATGCACAGTGCACTGCAAGTTCTGTTTTCTTCGACAAGTTCTAACATGGAAAAAAAGGCCTTTCATTTTCCTCCCAGCCAGAATGATGAAGTGTCTGATACCGTCCTGTATTGGCCTGTTTTAAAAAGGAGTTACCAGTACTGGAAATGACAAGAGTGTTATCACGGCAGGAGCAGATCAAGTTGGTTGATGGTAGCACATGAGGTGGTGTGTGTCATCACAATGCTGTATATCATTGCAATTGTATCACTGAACGAAAGAAACATTTCTCACAGCAGTCACAGCCTGAAAGACATTTCAGTCAAGGGAAAAGATTGGTTTACCTTTCTTCTCCCCTTCCTTTTTCACTGCAGCTGAAATGGAAACAAAAATACTGTGTTTTCAAAATTGAAGTTAATAACAGTATCAGTAAAAATAATTCAAACACCTATATATGAGTCTTTTAGTGTACATATCTCAAACCATACATATATTATGACATATAGGAATAAATTTCTTTGCCAGGTGAAGAAACTGAAGTATTTCCTCACAGACACCCAACTCTGTTATTGATGAGAGCAAATTCCAGTTTTCTGTATTCTCACACATGACTTCAGTCACGGTCATCCTTCCTCCCAGACATTGATAATAGGAGAGAGAGTCATAGAGTGAATATTTCAAAATCAACAATGAAGGAGGAAGATAGACTGAAATGGGAAGACGTGAAGAGGCAAGGGGAGCACAGAGGAAGGTTATGAAACATCATCAATTTAAAATAAATGTGTGCTTTTTTTCCTATTAGAACTTGTAGTCTTAAAGATATGCATAAAATAAGTAGCAAAAAACTGCCTGAAGTTATGTTCACTTTTCTAAGCCTCTGCTTAACATCAGGATTTACAAAACCTGCTTATCCAGCAATCCCACCTCCAAATCCCATAGCATGAGTTTTGTAGGAAGGGAGATGGGAAAGAGACTAGAAGAAAAATGATACTTTAAACCCAGTTAAAAAACCCTGGAATTGTCTCCTCAGTGGAAGCTGCGCTGCGTGACCAGTATTCAGACTCTGGAGACAGAATAAAAGTCCCCTAAAACTCAGCCTTGTAGTCCAATAAAACATTGCATACATCTACAATAGGTATACTGTGAAACCATAACAAAATTTTACTAAAAGAGATGAGGTAGCTAAAATGAGAGTTATCTGCATTTACAGATAACTGCTGCAACTCTGACAGAGATGAGCCAAGCTTGTACTTAAATCCATTCAGACTCCCTGTAATACCCATTTCCCAGCCTACATTTATAGGACTGAAACTTCTAAAAATGTAGTTACAGATGTCACTTTATTTTGAAATATGTCTGTTAGAAGCAGTTTTAGTAAGCCTCTGCCTTAGGCTAGCATTTGCAGGCAAAAGAAGAGAGAGGAATTAGGACTCAGGAGCTCTTACTTCCCAGAAAAGGATGTTCAGCACCAGGCTGCCAGTATGAGTGGATCTGATGTGGCACTGGAACTGGAAATGAAACTAGCAGAAGCATAACTCTGCCCTTCATTGGAAAACGTGCCCTGGTACAGGGCAGATATCAAGGGTCATGAGGTTAGAGGATGATAGACACTCCCTAGTTGTTTCAAATGTTTGTGTTTTGGGGTTGGGTGCTTATTTCTGGCTCTTCAGTGTTCTTAGATGAAAAATCACTTCACTTCAAACTGTTAGTATATTTAGATAAAACAGATGTAGAAAGAAATGGTTAAAACTTGAATTACTAAAATGCTATTTATCAATGGCCTGTGGCAAAAATAGAATTAGTTGAATTTTAAGCATCTCAAGAATGTGCCTGGCAGCCTGGCGGCAAAAAAAAAAAAAAAAAAAAAAAAAAAAAGTTATGACTAGACTTGGTAAAAGACTACCACAAGGTTTCCAGGATCTGGTCCTCTTCACAATCACTTGACTTTTCTAGGTAATGTGTGTATCAAAGCTGTGAAGTGCAACTTTCACAAAGCGTTGTTATAGCAGATTTAGTAATTTTTACCCCCAGAAAATGCTATAGGAGCCTCAGTGACTTTTCAAAGGCATCCTTATGTAGCCACTTGAGGTGTATTGAAGGGACTCCCAAATCACCAGTAACCCCAATATCAAGACTCTGGGAAGGGCTCATAGGTGAATGTACAGTACAGCGCTGGGCTCCTCCTGACTCCTGTGCTTTCAGCTTATGGGATGTGGCTCACTCTGCTTCTTCTCCCGAGGCAGAGCCAGGCCCATCCATGCCTGTCTCTGCACTTATGGCTGGCTAGCTTCTCTTATTATGCTACTATATCGTGTTGTGACATCTGTTGGAATTTTCACCTTGGCCACAGTTTTTCTGACGGAATGTACTGTAAATACTCAACAAATGTTAAGAGACAGGAGAGACCTCATTCTGACTACTGTTGCCAATAGCATTGCTCTGATCAAGTCCTGTTACTCAAATGTAAAATGGCAAGGAATAAGTGAAAAAGAGCATAACACCATCCTTTACATTGCTCTTTCAGAAGCTGAGAAATGTGTCTGAACCTGAAAAGCAGCAAAAAGATGGATAGTTAACCCAAGGAATTTTGTTTACAGGTGATAAAAGCCAGATTACCTGCTGAATAATGTATGGTAGCTAGGGAGGGAAAGACGTGAAATAAAGTAGAATGATGAACTAGAAAATGTGATGCTCTGATATGAGAGAGGCTCTTGGTCATGTACTTTTTTACCTTGATTGTTTGGAGAAAGAACAAATTCTTAAGTCAACTTGTTTTGCACTGTACTGATGAGATTATCTTGAAGTCCTTGAATTAGGAATTTGTACATGAAAAACTATTCAAAGAGGACGATATTAGCAGCCTTAAATCACAGTCTGTCTTTTCTAAACCTATTCCAATGCAATCATACATTTCCACTTACTATAGATAGGATACAAAGCAAAACACGTTTATCAAGAACATACATACCATATTCTGGGATCATAAATCCAGATTGACAACTATTCCAGAAACCAGAAATGAACGTTGTCATATTTTATGTTTTGTGAATAGGTAGAGAAAATAATTACAATCCATGACAGACCTTGTTCAATTTTTTTTTAATGTAGGGTGGGAAAATAAAGCTTTATTTCCAGCAGTGGAAAAATGAGAAAACTGTGGTAATGTAGTAACTATTTTCAAGGCGGGGGGGGGAAGGAAATCAAGTTCAGGATTGTTCTATTGTTTTGGACTTTTATCAGAAACTTGAGCCTGGATTACCAGCAGATAGTGGTTTCAAATGACTTTTTTCTGAGCTGTTGAGCAAAGAGAAACCTTTCAGAATTCATGAAGATGTCTTGAAAAGAGCAAAAATCTTGAAAACACTTGTTCTTATTCAGCAATAGTCCTTTCCATGTAGTTTTATGACCCAGCGGTGGCCAGAAACAGATATTTAGTCTGAATACTGTGGTGGAAGTGACTACTTCTACAAATCTTCCCTTTATTTTCTTACTTGAAGCAATTGGTTTCCATCCTGAAACATGAGGTTTCACTTTATTTCTAAATTACAATAATTAATTATGAAAACTACATTTCCATAAAGATATCCAATTCCTCTGTGCCATTTCTAAAGAGCCCTTGACTTAGATTTGTGAGTTTCAGTCTTATCATGATTACACTGATTAATCTCAAAGGGAATCTTGAATCTCTCCTAATTCAGTTTGTATGAGACTTTTTGTAGCTTTTTCCTAGCCCACTCCAGTGCCCCATTATCACATAAGACTTTTGTATACAACACTCTAGACAAGATGCATCTTTGATTTATGCAATACCTTTAGAACGCTATATGCATTTTTTCCTAATGTATTTACATATGGAAGAAAGATCTTCACTGACTTGTCTGCAGCAATACTTAGGTACTTTCCTGAATATACATAGTTAATTTAGAGATAAATCTTTCTCTAATATTTTCCCTCCACTGTATATCACATTCTATTTATTGACACTAAATTTTCTTTGCCATCATGCTGTCTTTTCACCTAGTAAATTGAGTATATCACAGTCCCTTCTGATCCTGAAATCTTTAACTGATTTTTTAATCTGAAAATTTCATACATTACTACTTCTATCTTATCCTGCTAATTAAGTAATATAACATGAATCCAGACATGGAATCATAAGCAATTATTCTATAAACAAGCTGCAAGAGGTTCAATTCCTCTCTGCTTCCTAACCAGATATTTATTTTCTTTAATATGTAGGTCTTAGGCAGCAGCTATTTGGCTTCTATAGTAATTCTTATACTGAAACTTTCTAAAGGTCTATTTAAACCATTCAATAAATGCTGTACTTATTACTTTATTAATATATTGAAAACACTTATTATTAAGACATAGTTTCCATTTCTACGATGAAGGCTGGAACTCTGTTTTTCCAGATATTTGGTTTTGTTCTGAATTTAATTATGAATGCACCAAATTTCTGACAGGTTTTTAAATTTCTGAATAACCTTGGAGTAATTTCAGTGTATTTACCCTGACACGGTAATTGTTTTGTCTGAAGGTGATGGAAGTTTTGACTGAGTTCCTACATTTATTTTGCTTATTAACATGTAAGCTGTGGTGAAAGAAGATCAAATGCAAACCCATCCCATGTGTCAGGTACTCTGTGATAACTGTTCATATGCATGCTGTTACGCTAAAGTGAAAACCACCTCATGTAGACAGCTACAGCAAAGCATCTGGCACACTCTGAGATGATACTGTCTTTGCCCATCTCACCATGAATTGTCCATCTGTTCATAGTTTGAGAAGAAGGTACTGTTTTAAAATATTTAAGAACCATATAAAGTGATATTTCTCTCTTCGGTTTTCCTAGCAGATATTTTATCTCTCTCTTTCAGTCTTTTTGAGTTCAAAATTTCTCTTAGCCATGTCAAGTGAAATCTTAATCATAAACCACAGTTAAAAGAACCATTACAGTGAGCATCAGAGGGGAGCATTTAGCCTTGAAATTGGCTGGAGCATCTGTTATTTAGAATGATTCTCATTTAGTAGCGGGAAAAACCTTTCCTGCCCTTTTCCTCCCCTGGTCCAGATTTTAATGAACAGTTTTGGAGAAATAACCTCTTATTCAACTATATTCATGCATTTTATCATTAATAAGCAAGAATGATGTTACAGTTGAACTCCCCTTAAAATCTGCCTATCCCTTTGCCTTAATTTGTAAGACATAGCTGCCGACCTAGTAAGAATAAATTTATTCACTAGATAACCCCCAAAAAGTCTACAGTGTTTTTCTCTTTATTACCAGCAATTCCTTAATGAGAATATACAAATGTATTTTCTAGAAGGAAAGTGTTCAAACTCTATGTTGAGTTATCAGTATTCACACTGTATGGATAATTAACCCTACGTCCTGGGTCCAGCAATGACAGGGTTAATTTTACAGTAGTCAGCAGGGAGCATAGCCAGCACCCAGAGGTAATTCTGTACCACCCCATGACAATTTCCAGGCATGGGGGTAGAGGTGGCTTCCAGGTTGGGTAGGTGGCAGAGGGAGAGGACGGTTACTGCCGGGGGTTTCTGCAGGGAACATTTATACGTGAATCACTTGCTTTTTTTTCTTGTAGAGTTTGCCATTAATATAATTGTTTTTATTGCTTATTGTCTTATTGCATTGCTGTTTCCATTAAATTGTTCTTATTTCAACCCATGATCTTTACCTTTTGGGCCTCCAATTCTCCTCTCCAGCCTGCCACAGTGGGGGGAGTGAGGGGGAAGTGAGTGAGCAATGTGTGGAGCGCTCCAGTGGAAACGCTAAATTGGGGAACACCATTCCTAAGCCACAACAGTTCTCTCTGTAAAGTCACTTGGTAGAAGAGCCAAGAGTGTGATAATATTCCTGAACAAGTTCCTTTTGACTGTGTGTGGAGCCTGGTTCAGCGCAACTGCAGCCATAAATCCAGAGGGACTGTGACATACTTTAGAGATGAGCTTGTGTAAACCTCAGGAAGTTCAACAAGGCCAAGTGCAAGGTCCTGCACATGGATTGGGACAACCCCAAGCACAAATACATGCTGGGCAGAGAATGGATAGAGAACAGCCCAAAGGAGAAAGATTTGGGGATGTTGGTGGAGAAGAAGCTCGATGTGATGTGTACTCACAGCCCAGAAAGCCAACAGTGTTCTGGGCTGCATCAAAAGCACTGTGGTCAGCAGGGCAAGGGAGGAGATTCTGTCTTACTCTACTCTGGTGAGACCCTCCTGGAGTATTGTGTCCTTAATTCCAGGAAATACCTAAAGTATCTGTAGACACACTTTCGTTTAGAAACCTGTTTTGACTACCAAATATATTTTTCTACATACATATACTACTTAGTCAGCTTGAATATTTTCCTTAATAAAAAGCAATTAAAAAATCAAGTATCAGGCCATAAAGACAACTTTACACTTTGTATTTTGCTATAAAACATATATCATCTTTACGTAACCTACTTTTTTGAAATTGAAATTTTAACTCCTTCCTTTTCTAAAATAGTATCCATTCATGTCATGTATGTTATTTCTGTCCTTTTTCTCTTATTTTCTAATGTCTAAGGAAAATTTTTTACAGAGAAGTGCTGACTCACAATGGGAATTTTATACCTCCTGTTACAACTCAGTCTTTATTATATATGTGTCATTATCTTAGTAGGACTTTTAAAGCTCTGGTATTTTCTTGAAGTATTTCTTACCAACAATGTGAAGCAATGATGTTCTGTAATGGATGGGCCATTTGAAGAGCCTGATAGTAAGAGTTTTGTACGCCAAATATATCTATCTTACATTTTAGTTCTCTATTATTCAGGATTTTCCATTATAATTCTACACTGAGCTTGTGTGAATTAGATTTTCACATTTCAGAGATGTATTTATCATAGCAAAGAGGTTACTTTGAGGCCACTTCTGTTACTGCAATTTACACTGGATTTGACAGATTTCTGTAAAGTAGCAAGTGCTAATCAAAACACTGCTGTTTCTCAAGGAGTTTTGGTTGGCTAGTTTAACCTGAGATGTCCTCTGAGGAAGAACCCCATGTACTCTCAGTTGGCCAGAAAAATTAGTGCTCATGAAAGTGACCTCCTGTTCACACTTGGTTACAGGGCAATGGCCACAAAATTTTTGGAATACTTTTCCCCACAGAGGCTTTTCTCAAACTGTTTGCCTGATGTATGTGACATGTCACTTATCATTGTCAGGAAAGAGAAGGTTAGTGATGCGCAGCATCCCACATGAGTGCTTAAAGCCACTTTATGCATTGGGGTTACACTCTTCTGACAAAATGTCAATGTCTTGTCATGCATATTCAGTGTCACTGAGTCAGTTGTATTTGCTTTTGGAAATGTTGCACTTGTATGAGTCCCAGAAGCTAAGAAATAGCATATATGTCACATGAAACAGAAAAGACGGAAACAACTTTTAAAAACCTGCAGCCACCTGAGCTGAACTGCCTTCAAAGGAAGATTGTATAAGATTTGCTGTGTCATGACTTTTGATGACTAGCAAATTACCGAATCCTATTGTTCACATGAAAGTGGTGTCACTATGCATGAGTATGCAACCTGAGATTTTCCCACTCGAGCTCAACTTTCCCACTCAACTTTTCTGTTGGAATCTTGCTTCAGGGGCCTTGAAGGATCTGTAGTCCTGCTCACTGTGCAGACCTAAGATACCCAAGACTTAGGAGGCAGTTGGCCTGATCGTGTGTCTGACAGCATCTAATCCAAATGTTTTAAGTTCTTATGGAGTCCGCAAGAGCCAAAGAGAAATATCCTCTCAGGTGTGAGATATCAGTTGTTCTCAGTGAGCTGTGCAAGACATCAAGTTCATCCACAGGTGACACACAAGGTTGTGTGCAATCCATTAGGAATAACTGAAGTGGGTAGTGCTCATCTCACTTGGGAAGCTGGTAAAGGCTGCTCAAACTCAGGGCTATTAATCTCCACTAGATTATGATATTGCTCATCCAAATAACCTGCTGTTAGTATAAAACCAATTCTAGATCAGACTTCACCCAAGCTGTTTTACCAGAATAATCATAAGTGTCTCTAATGTGACCTTGTACTGCAGTGAACTTAAACTCAGCATACTTTACACTAAACATTCAAATCTTGATTCTTGTGTTCTGACAGGCAGGAAACTGTAAAACTGTAAGACAACTAAACAACACAGACTTTTATGTTTCTTACAGTGTTTTAATATATAGGTTGAAAAAATAAATCCATGTAGAAAAAATTGGCATGAAATGAAAGTTCACTTGTGAACACAGCTCATAGTTTCTACTGCTGTTATATAAGAAAAGTTTTGCATATGTTCTATCAGCTACTACAGGAAGAAGGCTTAATTTTATTATAAAGAAAGAAAAATAGTACAGTTAATCACTTCTGGGTACTAACTTTCCTTTTCAAATATACTGAGCATAAACCACTTCATGTGCAGCCAGTGGAATCCTACAATGTTTAATTAAATATGTCCTATCTTGAAATAATTCAGTTTTGGAACTTGAAAGGAGCTGTTATTCACCAGTTGTTTCACTGTCTGATCAAACTGAGTTAATTAAGTCCTTTTTAAATACTTATTCTTTATATAGTTGGGTGGGTGTTTGACACTTCACTGAAGCTAATTCATTAGCATTGCAGCTAAAATTCTTTTACAGACATTTATTTCTTCTTTACAATACTTGATCTTTTGAAGTGAATAGCACTTTATTTTATCATTTAAATTTAAATAAATCAATCTTCCAACCAGAAATATTTATGAGAAGAATTAGAGGAGAAACTCAATGGTAAGATCAATAGTCAAACACTTAAGGGTCTAATTAACATTTAACTCTTCATTAACCTAACTATGTTTCATAGACATATTTGCAGGAACATAGTGGGGAGATCATAAGCCTTGCTTGCCTCAAGCTTAAAATAAAAAGCCAAGTTCAATTAAACCAATAATCAATATACAAAAAGCCACTCACACTTCGAATCATAGAATTAAAGTTGTAAAAGACATTTAAGATCAAATCCAAGTGTCCACCTAGGATCACCACCATTTTTACCACTAAACCATGTCCTCAAATACCAAATATATAATTATTTAAAATTCTATCAGGGATAATGACTCTGCCACTTCTCTGGATGGCATCTTTCGATGATTGACAACTCTTTCTGGTTCTCTGGATGGCCTCTTTCAATGCTTGACAACTCTTTCTGTAGGGTTTATTGCTGCTTGTTGACTAAAGTAAACTAAATGAAATGGTACAATAATGTGTCTGTATTTTTCTAATGCCCTTGACCTTGAACTGACAATTCAAGTTCATCTACTTTGACTACTACAAGGAGTTTCAGACTATTTAAGTCCTGGTTCATTTTCATAGAATCACAGAATGGTTTGGATTGGAGGGAACCTTAAAGATAACCTAGCTCCAACACCCCTACTGTGGCGGCACTTCCACTAGACCACATTGCTCAGAGCCCCATCCAGCCTGGCCTTGAACACTTCCAGGGATGGATCCACAACTTCTCTGGGCAACCTATTCACCGACCTCACAGAAAAAATTTTCTTCCAATATCTAATCTAAACTTACTCTCTTACAGTTTGAAGCCATTCCCCCTTGTCCTGTCACTACATGTTCTTGTAAATAGTCTCTCTCCATCTTTCTTGTAGGCTTCCTTCAGGTACTGGAAGGCTGCAAATAGGTCAGTCAAAGCCTTCTCTTCTGCAGGCTGAACATTCCCAATTCTCTCAGCCTTCCCTCATAAGAGAGGTACTCCACCCCTCTAATCATCTTGTTGACTTCCTCTGGACTTGCTCCTCCGGGTCCACATTCTCTCTGTGCTGGGACCCCAGAGCTGGATGCAGCACTACAGGGGGGATCCCACCAGAGCAGAGTAGAGGGAAAGAATCACCTCCCATGCCCTGCTGGCCACACTGCTTTGGATGCAGCCCAGGATGCAATCGGCTTTCTTGTCTGCAAGAGTGTATTAAAAGCTCATGTCCAGCCTCTCATTCACCAGCACCCCCATGTCCTGCTTGACAGAGCTGCTCTCAACAGCACTTTTTTCTGGTAGCACTTAAGCCTTAACTTTGATTCAGAATGATAAAGCTGTGCAAAGTAATAGCTGTTTTCCACTATTCTGCTATACACTATATGAAATAGCTGCACTTAAAAGCTTGCAAATGTTGTCTTTCATAACTTTGTCAGAGAAAATATTGCCTCATTATTTCTAGTATTCCTTAGGGAAAATCTAAATACAGGAAGCAGTATTATTCAATTATCTGAAACAGTTTTCAAAACTGACTGGAAGACTTTAAGATTGACTACCATATTCCCATGATTCAAATGACTGTTATTAGCTAACAAGTAATTACATATTTTTCTCCACGTTAAATTATTTACATATTTAAACTGAGAGACTGTTTTATAATGAGTAAGTTGCATTTAATCCATATGTGAATAGTGTAAAAGTAAAACAAACTTTTGATTGAATTTAGTTGAAATGAATAAATAAACCTGAACATAACTGTTTAATTATAATTACGGTGCCTAAAAACGCCTAGTATTTGAGAAGTACTATAGATTGTAATTGATTTTTATTTGATAGCTCAAGCTGATATTTCAATACAAGAAGAGAGAGAAAAGTGCAATCAAATAATATGTAGTAGAAGTAAAATGAAATCTGAAATGAAAAATTTAAATAGAAAGAATGAGACAAAATCAAGAAAAAAGAAAATAAGTCCTTTTGACTTTAAAGTCTATAAAATACCACTGCTACAACTTGCTTTTATAGCCCCATATGCCCCTGTCACTTGTCAGCCAAGTAAAAAGAATGTCTGGCAGCAAAATATGCCATTCAAGGATATTTAGGAATGGCTAACCAAAGAAACTAGGACTTTGTGAATCCTTGCACAATGGATTTATTTTCTCAACAGGTTCTCAAGGCTCAGTTCAACTTGTGATTGTTACCTTTTCCCTTAGGATTAGATGAAGCCTTAGTTTCTTTTCGTTTTGAAGAGTCTGAAAAAGAAATCAAACATAAAAATGGAAGGAGAAAGTTAGCACTATAAGTATATACTTTGCTTGTGGGTACTGCAACAAATGTGCATAACACCAGAATAATCAAATGTGTAAAAGAGATGTGTTAATAGAATTTCCGTCTAATTCAATAAAAGGCACAAACTAAGGTTGAAAGCAAACCAAAACCAGTTCCCACTAAATTTGCTGGCAAAGTTTCTGCAGGTCAAAACATGCACTCATTCCTGTGCAGCCTTTCATTTCAGCCTCTCATGTGCATTTGGTAGCAGCTCTGTTACTAATTCATTCAGAACAGACTTGCACTCCCACTGCAATATTGGCTGTGCAGGTCAGACAGCAGTTAAAGAACACCACAATAAGAAGGGTAACAACTTTGTTATTTCTGAATCATGTCAGACACTGTTCCTTTCAATATTTCAGATCTATTAAATGAGAAAAATCTAAATTTAATCCCTTTTCACCAACAGTCTGTAATTCAAAATATATCGAAAGTGCCCTGAGATACCAGCAGAAGACTTGTTATTTGCCAGCCACATAATGATAAGACATTACCTTTTTCCTTTAAGGCTGCTGGAGGCTTCACATCTTTTCTTTTACCAGTCTCTAGAAAGAAACATTTAACATTTGTCACAAGTCGGGTTAGGGAAATAAGATGACACTTGAAAAGAAAGCAAGTCAAACAATTTGATATGTGGAGAGCAGAAAAGGATGTGATAATTAAACGGATTTAACAGCATGGAAATAAAGAACAGGACAAAAAAACAAGGTCACCCATTCATCTTTCTAGTCTTGGATATGCAAAATAATAAGCCTTCAATATGTCATTATTTTCTTCACATTTTGAGGAAACTGTGGAGCCCGCTCTCAAGTAGGCAATGAGGAATTACTAACAAAGAATAAAGAAATTCTATAGAGCAGTTGGCATCAATGACTTTTTCTTTTACTGAACCCAAATAAAAAATTAGTCCACATTGATACAGTTGAAATATTAGGAATACTGGTCTTGAAAGCCAGAGGCTGCTGATAAAGGTAAGTGGGAGGTTTTTTTTAAATTCAGGAGTGACAAAAGGACCAGTTACTCATTCAGGACTCCATTATTCTTTTAATATCAAAGAGGCCATATGGGTATTGCCTGTGAACAGAATTTCACTTCCTGCATATATATAGCCTTTTAAAATCACAGGCACAGTGGCTATAAAAGAAGAGTAGTGCTCATCCTTCAAATATACATTCATATATTTTATGTCAAAATGAATAGTCCAAGGACTTAATTGTATCTTCATTTTTTTTTTTTTTTCTGCAGTATATGACAAAGTACTAAAGGAGATAAGAAAAAACCCTGATATTTTAGTTCTCTCTTACAGTAACTGACAAGGCAGAACCCAAGTCCAAGAAAACCAAGTCAACCAACCAGCCAAACCCCCCAAAAGCACCCCAAAAAATCCAGGAGTTAGCTAAGCACAGATAAAGGAAAACTATGATCTTGTGGTGCTTAGGTGAGACACAGGGACTGACAGCAGTGGCATAGAGGAGAATTCTCAGCCACAAGTGGTGTCCTAGCTTCATTTCCTAGAATTTTCACAAGGAATAATACATTCCTCACAGAAGTGTGTCACTTTGCTCAATATCTATTCAGTAGCCATAATCTGGACTGCATCGAATATTTCCAGCTTCCAAAAAAATGGACGTAACAATTTGGACTTCAGGTGTGCTATTCCAACTCGGCAACTAGGCACAGTTCTGACACAGCCTTTGCTGCTTCCTTTAATCTTTTAAGCTGTTTCAGGACTCCCTAGAAAGAGTGTTCAGTGCACATCGCATTGAAACAAATAGGGTTTTCTCCAAATAGACGCTATCAAGAAATCCATGACCCCTGTGTGAACAGCTAGCAGTGGTCTTGCAGCCGAAAAGATTAGAGACAAAGATGTATGTGCCCTCGTTGTCAACAAACGAAGGAAAAATCTTGACATATCAGTCACCCTCAAACACCTAGATCTGTGAGTAGCCTCAGCCACTTTCATTCTCAGACACCCACAATCCTGCGGCTATAGCCACATGGACAAGATTTAGTCTAGTTCCCTTCAGTAATGTTCCCACTATGGGATTTAGACAACCCATTTTTGACAGACTAACATCCAAAAGTGGTATAAAAATAAATTTTAGTATTTCCCCCAAGATGTGAATTCAAATAGGCACATTTCAAAGAAAGCCAGGTGGTCTCTAGGGACCTTACTGGGATCTGTGCAGCACAAATATAATTAAAAACAATATAATGAGTAAAATAATCTAAACAGCAGGATGGGTTTGGTTTTCCACACTTCTGGATTCCTACTCAAGAGCTGTTTCTAGACTAAATAGTTGCTCTGATATTCAGATTTCTTAGTTTCTTCACTTACCTTTTTCTCTTAAGCCCTCTGGATTCTTGGGATTTTTTCCTTTCAGAGTATCTGTAGGGAGATAATGATATTTCTGAGACTTAGAAGAGAGGTGCGTTCTTCTGCATTTGAAAGAAAACCCAAGAAATATTTAAAAACTAAGTCTAAAATTGTGAATATAAATGGATGCAACCTTGACCTCTCTTTACATCCTCTCTAGTGACTATCTCATATTTTTAAGGTGTAATAATGTTAGTAGGAAAAGCAAGAGTAGAAATTGCTGTTGAGGACTGTCTGTAGAGACCTCATAGAAGGGAGAAAGTGGAAAGAAGAAGGGGAAAATGCAAGCAATGACACAGGATTAGAAATTCTTAGGGCCTTATCCAAAACTGCATGAATACAGTTTCTGCTCTCACTGTTTGTCTGAAAAATATTTCTGTTGCCTCAGTCCTTCAGGTAACATGTATTCAGGGTCAGCAAGCTCAGGAAAAGCATACATCATGTTGTGTAAATAACTAATGTTTAAATATTTTTTTCAAGACACAGTCTCTTTAGGTCTTAAAGGTATTTACCAAGGAAATTAGGAAAAAATAGTTTTTTTCAAAATAAGGAAATAATTTCATAGGCTTATGAATGTATATGGTGTGAGTGAGAGAATCTCACAGCCTGCATTCCATCTGACAGGATATAGCACGTAAGCATCTAGAAAAACACATACAATTTATTCCAAACGAAAGTAAACCAAATCCTGAGTAAAACAGAAAAGCTAAAAGAAGATCTTTACAAAATAATTTTAACTCTGAACATCCTCCTGGCTGCTATGGTACCAGGAAGTGATCCCACTTATCCATCTGGTTTTAAGTGTGAGTTGTAACAGAAAAAGTTCAGTTCCAGGGCGGCTGAAGTTCTTGGAGAAACCACACTGTGCACGGATAGGTTATGAAAAGAGGAGCCTGCTCTTCACAGCAACAGGTAGACTCTTCCTCAGGGGACTGAGAGAAAACTTGCAGCGAAAGTCTGAAACCCTTTGAAGTAGCCTCTGTGTTGACTGTATGAAAAGCCTTGAGACAACAGCTGCCCAACCTGACCACTTTGGGCACGCTGCTGATCTCAGTGATCATCAGCCACTGTTGCAGCCACAGCCACAAACCATTGCCTTTGGCCTTGTGGATTTGCTGCCATGTGCCCATGAGGGGTTTTTTTGCCATCCATGTAGAGATCTCCCTCGGATTTCCCACAATGTGTAGCTCCTAAGGCAGGTTCAGTACTTTTGATCCTTAAAACTTTTGGCTGCAGCTCTCAGTGTACTTTCCATAGGGCACCAACTTCTCCACCATCTGAGCCAAGGATACTGAGATCATCAGTTCTGCTTTCCTTCCGGGGAGCAGGTTTTCATTTTCAGGTACTCACTGAGGACTTTTCAAAATTCTGCTCTCAACTGGCCACTTTCTTGCTCATCCCAGAAGGGGAAAAAAATAAAACTGTCTTAAAGTCAGCATTCACCTTTTACTGCTTTCCTCCCAGATTCTACTCCAGTGGTGAAGCAGGGCCAGGTTAAGATGGCACAGAATGATGAAGCAGCAGCAGTGTGTGATATCCTCAGGATAAATATCTAGTTCTCATGTAAATGACAGTAAGTAAATGGAAATAGGGGGAAATGTTAACTGATACTGCTCACAATGTAACTTTCCATTTTTAAAGAAAAAGATGTGTAAGTTAAGATAAAAAATGCCACAGGCCAAATATTATTTCATGTTACTCTTCCTTTAAAGGAAACACAAGTATTGCATAGCAAGTGCAAATCAGCTCATTTGTTTCTTTAACAACAGTGTGCTATAATGTATATGGCAAGAAAGAAATACACACTACTGACTTATTTCCTCTATCAATCTATTAATAAAAATGGATAATTTTATTACCCACATATAGCTGACATAAGAAAATATCCAAAGGTATCCCAAAACATGCCAAAAGCAAAGATGAAGGAAAAAGAGCATTTATTTGGAAAATAAATCATGGAACACAGGGTGAGAATGAATTTACATTATCTATACAGGACAAGTGCTGTCAATTTAATAACTCAGCATAATGCAAATTTCTTAGAAAAATTCAGTGAGGAGTTGTATATGAAATATTATGAACTTTTAGTACCATTGGTAAACCCTCTGGATGAATGAACTTCTAGTCTGGTTAGCTGGGTAAGATATCTACCCAAAGCCACGTGGCAAATTATACCTTAGAGTTTCATTGGCCTCAAGTTATTTGAATATGCTTATGTCAACAGAAAATCAGCTTTTATATTCGTTAGTACAAATGAGCTTCTTTACTCTTCTTTACTGCAGGGAAGAGCTGCAAAGCCAGTTGTAAATTCAGGCACAGTCTTGAGATGTCCTTTATCACAAGGAAATGGAAAGCATATTATTCCAGTGTTCTCTTTATTTACTGCCAATAAAATTAGACTCCAAGACTGAAGACATTCTATTCACCTCATAAAATAGATAAAGTAACATTGTAAGGTTATGATCTATAGAGTATCCCAGCAACAACTTCCAATTCAGGGATTTATTTTTCTTATTTCTGCTTTAAATAAAACCACTACACTTCAGTTTATGAAAAATAGCCTGCTTTAGGATGAGATTTTTGGTCTGGACATCCATCCTTGTTCATTGGAACTTAGCCCTTCAAAGGGAATGAGGTGTGATGATACTTCTTTTATTGCATAAAGTGCCAGGCAAACATTAATCACCACAAATATTTAACACTTCACCGAGAAGTGTTCCTTTATTTAGTTTACATGAATAGTAACAAACTCCCAAGATACATAATTAGGAAGTATATGCAGTCTTAAAAACCCTTACTTTCCTGTGTCCTTTGATGTATTTGTGTTTTCCAGAACGATGCACTTTAAGGAACAGATTGCAAAACACCAAGTTGCAAAGAGTAAGAAGAAGCCCCCAAGTGACCTGGTCAATAACCTTTGCAGAGACCCACTGATGAGGCTTGAAGAGGCGATGGAGAGGGGAAGGAGTGGCATGCAAATAGGCTTTGATTAATTTGTGAGCTACAGTTTGGGCAGATGACTGAAATGGGGGACAAGTAGTACTAAATATATGTTTATGCAGCAGAGGAATCCATAATGCAATAAGAAAATGCACAGCTCAGAATGGCATCAGGATTTCTCAGAGTTTCTCCCCACAGCTTTGTAAGTTCTCCCTGTACTTTTGGTGCTGATATATTTTGGACTGAGCTATACAGCTCACTAATCAGGACCTTCGTTTTTAGATACAGTCACAGAACTATGCAAGTTTGATGCCTATTTTATGAAACAGCGATGTCTGCATCAGCAAGAGCTCTAAGGATCTGAGGGACAGGCTCAGCAGGGCTGGACATCAGTGCTACTGCAGGGGCTCAGTAGCCTGTAATGCCTTTACAGATATATTCAGCAGCAATTTTCCAGCTGTATTGACATGTAAAAGAAATTCCTGCCTGCTTCTTTCTAAAGGTTGGGTGGAGAATATCTAACCTCCATTGACGTGTTGGAAGGACATGTTAATAACTTAGTTATTGAAGTCATTGATATATTAAACATGAGCACAGGAGGCAAAAAACAGTGCTGTGACCACACTCAAAAAAGGACAAATTATGGAAGCTTGTTCAGGCTGGTAAACTCAATTTCATTGTCTCTAAAGAAACTCCTGTCAAGGAGAAAAAAGTTTTGGGTCTTCTCTCTCTTTTTTCTCCTCTCCTTGCTTCCCTGTAATCCTTTGAAAGGAGCAGCAGGATGAACAGACATGCTCCATGCAGGGAAACAGGGAGCAGAGCTGTCGCTCAAGTGCCTCTTCTAATTTTCCAGCACAACACCATCAGGCAGCCACAGATTATAGGCAGTCTGTGGAGAGTGCCACAGGATTCCAGATAGGTTGGGTGTACACTTCTGGTCCAGATAACTAAGCTCATGTAAATGGGGCATGTGTGCTTTTGGAGTAGAAGACGTACAGAAGAACAATATATGCACCATAGAATTTGCAGATCGCTATAATTTAATTTCAATTTTTGAATAAACAAGTGAATGAATGAACAAAGCTTCTAGGATTTTGAGAATGTATCTAGCAATAAGATTATTCCTCCTTTGTTTTAGTTGGTTTTTGTCATCTTTGAATACAGTCGAACTGACCTCATCAGTCAGTCCTTTCTTTGAAATAGCGTAGAGGGATTCTAACTTGAAATAGACGAAAGTCTATATATTGCAGACCATATCTATCTATATCAATCTATAGACTTTCTACAGTTATAGAATATAACTTAGAATAAATATTAATTTGACAATATATATGGTAGATCTTTTCATTCTGAAGATGTCAAATAAGACTTATCCATAAATAACTTCTTCCAAATATAGTTATTTCTAGAATGGAGGGAAGAAATAAGATGTGTAAAAAGGTAAAAAGCACCCAGCAAAACAACTGATGAAAGGAAATTCGACTGAGTTAACCATCTATTCTCACCAAATAAAAAAAAAAATAAAATAAAATTGAAAAATAATAATAATAAAAAAAAAATAAAAAAAGATTCAGACCACCTCTCATGTTGCAGATGGTTGACTGGATGAAGCTCTGGAGTTTTAGCTATAACTTTTACAGAGTCCAGAAAACGTGTTTCCCACTCACACATTCATAAACCTTACTTTATTCCTATTATGTTCACACATTTATGAAATTATTCAGTTCAGAATTTCTTAACTGGCTCCTATTAAAGGCTTGGCATTCTTTAGACCTTCTTTGGAAGGTTCTTGACTATTACACAGAGTGGTTTATGACATTTATTTAATTAATTTTGAGAACTCTGAATTTTAATTGGCTCAATATATTCATGTTCCCCCCTCCCCACCTTTTTAATGCTCTAAATCCTGTACAATATTTTAACTAATTAAATTTTGATTGGTTAAGATTTATAAAGACAAAGACTGATAGTGATTGTTTAAAAATTAGCATCTTCATTCTACTTTATGCAGTTTTAGCAAATTTTATATTTTATTTTGTATTCTTACCTTTTTCTTTTAAAGATGTAGGATTCTTTCCTTCTTTTTCTTTAGCATGTTCTGTAAAAAATAATTTACCAGTCTTCAAGCTAGAGTGTTAAATGGCTAATGTCTAACGCCTCTAGGATAATGATTTATTGAATAATTAGTGGCTTCTAACTGACATAAGATACCAATTAAAGGTGTAGCACAAAACTAATTTTCATCAGTTTTAACATGCTCACAAAGTGAAACCACAAATTTTCTTAAATTTGATGAAAGAACAAAGATCACTCAAAACTTATTTCTCTTTGCAGCTTGTAATAAATGTTAACAAGTGTTCCTAAATTCTGAGTTTAGATGTCTAAGTTTTCCTAACAGGTGTTACCAGGGCTCTCTTTGCACTTCTAATTCAGGTAATGCCAATTAAGTTTCATAGTAAATTTACTGAAATAATATTATGCTTATAAATTTGTAACTAAATCATACTTTGGAAAACAACATGGCCAGTGCATTCCAAGACTTTTTTCTTGATACACATAGATCTTAGACCTTTATACAAATTTGTCCTGTCATGTTACCTTTATCTTTTGTGGCAGCTGGAGATTTCAAATCTTTCTCTTTTCCAGGATCTGTAAAAGAAGCAGTCACACCAATAAAGTGACCGTCAGAAGCCACAGCTGAGTGAAATGATGAGATTTAACCATAGGAGAGAATGAAGTGTTTAGATGGTGTGAGACACTAAAACTGTATGTTGGAAAATACGATTAAAATTGAGTTATTGGCAGATTTGTACAAAATTCACTGGTTTTTATTCAGAAATTTAGTTCACAAAATGTGTTTTATAGATTTAACTATTAGACCTATAAAATTTGCAAACTTCAACTTAATATGAGACAAGGACAGTTTTTCAGTGCTTTTAACCAGAAAGTCAAAACTGATGCTTTGCAAATTTGACTCATTGGAGCTGACAGCGGCCTACTTCCCTCATCTGGGATTGTCCATTTTTGCTGAGTGAGCCAAAGGTCCTCTTATTGGATCTATTCTTTCCTAAAAGCCAGAGGCTGATCAAAGTGAGTGAGCAACCTAGCAGTGACAAATAGGTGGATGAAGAGTTGCTTTTATTCCACCTACAGACATGTACAGAAGATGGCTCGGCCACACCAGCCTTGGTAAATACTCTCAAGCAAGGGTAGTCCCCTGAAAAAGGTATGAGAAGTGATTTGCACCAGGCAGAAAACAAGAATTCTGTTTCAGGCGAAATGTGAGATTATTTTTCTGGACTAATGAAAGGTCTCCAAAGCTTTCTGGAGTTTAGTCAAAAAGAGCAGAGACTTGGATGTTGACTTCCTCCATTTTAAGTGAGTATCTTAACCATCTGACTGCTGGTTAAACTGTTTTATATATGTCACCTGAGAAATGCTAACAGGTGTTTTATAGAAAAAGTAAAAAATACTAGGTTCCCCATCACATATGAAGCAAAAAATTCCTTCTATTGAAAAACTTCGCAGCAGGGCAGTGCCAGAAGGTCTTAAACACAACTGTTAGAAGACCCTCTTGGTTTCCACACACAGGATAAGAAGTCGAGAATCCTGATGAGGACGAGTTTATGTTTAGGAGATGGAGGCTGTGTTTAGGAGATAGATATGAAACTTGTGTAAGCTGCAATGGGTAGTTTTCGTGATAATTGTTTACTGCCTTAATGACACATAGTTCACAAATTGTTCACAACTGTTCACAGTTCACAAATTGTCTCTTTTTTTATAAAAGCATGGACTGTGTCCAATAGCAATTTATCATTCTATCAATAAAGTTTCTTGTTTATGTTTTAGTACTTGTCTCTGACTAAGACAAACTGTGGCGCTGGGGAATATGAATTGAAAGAATCCAGAAATAATAACTTTTTATTTATGGTAGAAATAGCCATCAAGTAGAAAAACTTAATTTGCTGTTGACATTGAAAGTCCTACTCTGTTGGGACTGATGTCAAGAGATAAATTTTTCATTATTTTTCTCCTTCTACATAATGTTTCTTAAAAAGCAATACTAGCTACTTCTATACAATATAATTTTTAAAGGAGAAGACTTGGGAAAGAAATCTGTTGAACAAGGTCAAAAATGCATTTTTATTGAAATAAAGCTGTCTCTTCTATTCCTCACTACACCTCAGACATCTGCTTCAGAAGCTACTTCTCCTCACCTGCTTTGACCTTCATGTTTTGTACTCACCAATTTATTATTCAGTCACTTATTTTCAAAATGAGAAAATACACAATTTACTGCAGATATCTGTGAGTCATATTCAGTGGACATATTCAGACATATTCACAGTCCTAATAAAAAAATCCATGCCAATTTAAAAATATTAAGTTAATCACAGAAGACTGCAAACAGAAATAAAACTCAGTGGGAAGAACTTTTTGTTCTGTGCTCATGAGTATTAAAAACTCCTAAGAGATTTCAATGCAATAGTGTCTGCAAAAAGAAAGGGCAGTGGAAAACAGACCAAAAGAAGTAATTTAATGCATGACATAAAGCCTTTACTTTCAGAAGCCTGCCTGTAAGTATTTAAGTCTGTTGTGCACCTCCATTATCAAGAATATAGTTACCCAAACTCTTGAGGAAGATGTTACTTTAATGAGTAAAACTATAGCTTACTTCCTTGTTTCATCTTTGGTTTATCTGAAGAAAGAGAAGGAAAGGGGGAAAAAAAAAGTGAAAAGAGAAAAGAAAAAGGAAATGTTAGAATACATGTTCACAAAGGAAATTATTTTTAATGCAATCAACTAGTGAAAATGTATTTAAATGCATGTTGACCCTAAGTGCTTAAATATACCTTGGACACTCACTGTTGCTTGACAAGGAGTGTGAATAAACCCTATGGTCTTCCATATGTGCAAAAAGAGCATGAAAACCCTTAGTGTCATATGACATCCTTTAACTGGTGGCAAGTCTCCTTTCTTAGCACTATTGGATACCACCCCAAAAGATTTTGCCTTTTTACCATCTGCTTTAAATATTAATTCCAGTAACAAGCGTTAGCTTCCCAGCAACTATCCGACATTTTCTCATGAGATTTTTCAAACCAATAGGTCAGAGTTAAAGTGCCTTCTTGCTCACCTTTTACCAGTTAAAAACGTTACCTGTAATTTAGTTTTACAACTAATAAAAGACCAATGAAGTGAGATGTTGCTACCACCTTTCAGCCCATTTCCAGAGGTAGGAATTTGAGGTCAAAGCTGCAATAATCACTAAAACTTTGTTTGAAACAATGAAGTTATGTCCTGATTACTAAGCAAATCCAGCCTTCAACAGTCCAGATTTTCCTGTAAGTCTCCTTATACTGTTTTTCTTAGATTGCAAATCCCAAATGTGACCAGGACTGAATCCCTCTATTTTTTTTTAAATGAATCGTGATGCAAAATACTCTTCTGTGAGTAATATAAGTACATGGTAATATTCAAAAAGCACCCAGAAAGGTTTTTTGGCTTTTTTGTCTTTGAGTGATCAATGTGTTGGCAGCAGCTCCATACATATTGGGTGCAGAAATGAGAAGCAGAGGCAATTGCTGTGTGACAGTGTTTGTGCTGGCTTCTGTGCATCAGAGGAACTGAGCTGTTGCCAGTGCTTGGAAGTGGTTGCAGAAATAGTTGTGACAGACATTACATGTTGCTCTTATTTCTTGGACTTGGAGTATCCCCATGCCAGATACTGCTGGCATGGGGAGACAGTGCTGCTGCTGCTGCTGCTGCCTGCTGTCATGGGAAACAGTTTGCCCCACTTTTGAGTTCCTTGGGTATCACAACCTGTGGTTTAGAAAACCCTGCTCCATGCCAACCATGTGAAACTATAGTTTGTACTGCTCAGTCTGTGCTTTTTATGGCACAATTAAAATGTTTGGCAGATAAAATCCCATCTAATGGTGGTACATTGTAGAAAGGACAAATCTTACAGCAACAACACACCTCATTGCTGCATGAGATAGCCAAACAGAGGGGAAGCAGTGCAGATATCTGGAGAATCACTTATGTGGCAAAGGAAAATAATGTGGAGATACTCAGCCTAACTATGTCTGAAATCTAGGCCAAGGCCCACCTAATTATAATATTTTCCATGACAACTACCAAGCAGCTGACAGCTGCTGCAGGCTGTCTGTGCTAGCTTGAGTAATGCTGAGTAAAGCTGAAGCTGAGAAAACTGGAGAAGAGACAGGGATAATAGCTTGGCTGACCAAAGCTACATCAGTAAACGTCTTAACCTTATTCTAAAGGTTACTGGCAAGTTCATCATCAGGGCTCAAACTGCCAATTTGTGGATAAGTAAATACAAAAATCACTTTAGTAGGCAGCTAGGATATGTATCACATAAAGGAAGCCTGAGCTGAGAAGCTTTGGGCATTTGCACCGCTCTTTTATTACTTTGCTTCTTACCATACTAACCTAAAAAAGTATGGATTGTTTTAAACAAGTGTACAAGAAGCAAGTAGGTAAGATAAAAGGCTGAAGGCAATAATAATAATAATAATAAAAAATCTAAATGTATGTAATAGGGAAAGACATGTTTAGATGGTTTAAGGCATCAACCCTTCTCTTTTTATGTTCACTCAGTGGCTTGAATTTTGTTTTGGCCTGGGTGTAGACTGTCCATTAGTATTCCTGCTCTTGTTGGCTTGGGATACTTAATGTAGACATTGTGTCCCTCTGAGCTAAGTGCCATCAACGTGTGCTTCACGTAGCCTTTCTTTTGGTGCTCCCACTCAGATATTCCCACTCATGCTTTATCCATACCAATCCTGAGGTTTTGCAAAACATTTCTACAAGGTCTGGTCTCATAAGCTTTTGAGTTTCTCTGAAGTGGACCTTTACCACTCTTCACGGGGCTGATGTTTTATCTGGGACAAGAAGGGCAGCTCAGCTGACTTCAGGGGGCCTCTCTGTCCCTTTACCACATGGCAAGTTACTCTCTAGGACTGACTAGCAAAGGCTAATCCCTGACCAGGCTACAGGGACAGGAAGCCTCCTGCAAGATGAGTGGGACATTGAGACCCAGCACAGAACTTTTCAGCTGAAGTGGGCAGCCTTTTACCTGAAGCTTTTTTTTGGGGTGGCAGTTTTGTGGAAGTGGGACAAAGCTAGTTTTGTAGTGGAAATCCCCTGTTGCTCTGACAAAGACAGCAGAGCTCTGAAAAAATACTAGTGAACCAATGGATGTAAAGGTTGCCATCATCCAGCTCTCTGAATCTGAGGTTATTGTTTCTGTGCCATTGTCTTTTAAGACAGATAACATCAACATGTTTTATTTTCTTTTTACCTTGCACTGCTGCCTTTGTTGCTTTTCCTTCCTTTTTTCCAAGTCCTGCTGCAAATAAAAGATACAGTTTTAAGTAAGATTTCTAGTCAGAAGTGTTACTACATCAGACAAAGCTCTTCTTAAATGCTTACACACTATTTTGAGTCAAAAGATTTCAAAGATTTGCAACCATGATATTTTTCCCCACCAAGATATGAATACATAATAGATGTTTTTCACCTGTCTAAAAAAACAATGATTTTTTTTTTCTTTCAGAAAATAAATAGATCTGGTCTAGCAGAAGGTGTGCCTGCTAAGAGCAGGGGGCTTGGAAAAAACCCCAACCATTCTATGATTCTGAGGTGTCAGGTGAGAGAGGGGCTAAACTGCAGCACATATTTTATAAGAGTGAAGAGAGCAAAACAAGCAGGTCTTTACTTTGCCCAGCCATCTGAGGGTTTCCCGAGCAAGCGTGGTTTTCTGTTTGCACCAGCAGAAACATCCACTCTTCACCCCGACACAGCAAAATATTGCCCCATATTCTCAGTTTTAAGCATGTGGTTATTCTCTGTGAGGGTAGCAGGCCACAGACGGACTGTATGTTACAACATCTAACTTGACCCTTCTGAATACTGATATTTCTGCAGGCAAATGAGAAGCATGAACCAGATCACTTGTGCAGCAGGGCTGCTTAACATTTGCTGACACCAGGGGAAGCAGCTGAAGCAGCCCAGGCCAGGATGCATGGACATATCCAATTGTTTATTCACAAGCTTCACAAGCACAGTTCCTAAATTCATTTACACATCTTGGGAGACAAGGGATGGAGATCATTTGTTCATGGCTCCAGATTAAGGATGAAATTATCTAAGAAGAGGTGGTGCAAGAAGGGGTACCATCAGACTTTGCTCACATAAATATGAGTATCTTTTATAGTTTCTGACTATTTAAACTGCAGGTTTGGTGAGACTATATAGATTATACAAGATTACATATTTAGGACAATCTATATATTTTGTACCTAATTGAATTATTTGGGGTTAAATCTTGCAAATCTATAAACACACATGTTTAGCTGTACATTACACTTCCAACACTTCACTTCTTTGAAACCAAGCTTTTGTAGCCATAATTTATAACCATTATACTAAATAAGAAGCCTTGCTTTGATTTAAAAGGGTATACTCTTACAAAGTTTGAGACAAAAAATGTGGCATTAAGAAAATAAGTTTCACTTCCATTGTCTTGTTTGAAATTAGTGCAAAGAACAAACAATCAGCATAAATGGCAGGATGTAAAGTGGACAGTGAAAATTAATTTACATCTGATGGGAATAGAAAATGTCTTTGCAACTTCAGGGTCATTAGCACATATAACAACCTCTCAACTTGTCATTTCAACCTGTCATTTTATTACAACAAATCAAAACTGAAAATTAAGAGTTTGTTTTTTAGAGACAACGTAAATTTTGAGGGTGTGTTATCATTATCTATGCTGAGAAAGTCAGGGAATTCAAAAGATCTATGAAGTGCCTCCATGTGTGTTCACTGCTTCCCTGCTGCTCGGACTGCAAGTCTGGCCCCAGGGGCACCACCAGAACACCTCTTCAAGAGCATTCTGAAACTGCTGGGCAAGATGGCTCAAGCAGATCAGCTTGGTTAATAAGTTATGGTCTGTCTGCAATGTCTGCTAGTGGGGGTGCCAAAGGAATGATCTGTTCCCAGATTCCCTGAATCTGAGATTCAGTGAAACGTCAGGGATGAATAGATCAACCGTTTCATGTTGAGTGGAATGAATCATCTTAGACACATCAATCGCTCCTTTGTGATGTGAGCAGGTGTTTGTGAGCAAGCTCCGTGCAAAGAGTGAAATATTGCACTTCTGCACCTCGGTTACCTCAAGGAACTTATTTTATTGAAGATAATCTTCAATTTTCCTGAAAACAAAGTCTAGGCTGAAAATCCGTCTGACTCAATCCTCAAAGAAAAACAGTGAGTATTCAATTTCTAACAAGTACCTAAATTGGTATTGGTGTTCATGCACACAGAGAAATCCAAAGGGGACCAAAGACTGTTAATATTTATTGCAGATCTCTGCTATTAACATCCATGTTTCCTGGGCCCAGATCAGCAGTACTACCTATACTAACCATAAACTGGACACTGACAAGCCAAGATGAATCTGAGCCCTGAGACCTGCCACTGGGCAAATCAATATCAAGGTGCTTCTAAAGTGCTTACTGAAGTGGTCAGTATCTTGAAGAACAAGCTTATTTTAATAGAGAAAGAAATGTGTGAAAAGGGGCACCAGAAACCTGTCCCCTATGCATTTCAAAATACTGTTTTTAGCACTGATAGTTGCAAAAGCAGCTATGACAAGAGTTAAACGAGTTATCAAGAACTGCTGTTGTTTTCTCCAAAGCATGTTTATCCTTTTTAGCTAAAATGAAAGCAGTTTTGGTTTGTAAAATTTCTGAAAACAGAAATACTGATGGAATATAAGTACTTTTTCTGGATGCTGAACTGTAGGCTAGAAGAGCAGTACAGCTTTCGGAGAAAACCAGGTAATTAGTCATCACATTTTTGTGATGGTGGTGGTAGACCACAAGTGCGGTTATAATAGAGGAATCATCCATCCTTGAGAAACATTGAGGCTGCTGTAACAACCAGTATTATTAACACTATTCTGGCTATCAGTGCGTTCAGTAATGCTACAACACCTCCATGAGTGAGTGAGTGCTTGCAAAGAAGAGTTTGCAGAGACAGAACAAAGCTTCAGTAACTTTTGGGAACTGCCAAGTAGACATGGTAGAACAGTATCTGGGAAGGACAAACAGGACATGCCATTATTCCTTTTGCTTTTTCAGAAGGGAGGTATGAGCTACTTTGGTGATGCTGAGAGGTCTTTTGTCATCAAGGTAATAGTTAACACTTTGAAAGTCTGTACAAATAGAAAGCCAGCCCATGTAGAGTCAGTGTTGGGAATAAGACTCAGAAGAAGGTTTGGTTGTCTCTGTTTCTATTGGAGCCGAGACAAGTTTTTTGGGTAGGTCAAGATGTGATCTGTTCTACCGGGCATTTTCAAAGTTCCTGCCACTTCTGAATGGCAGCCTGAAAGATGATCTCTTTGTGGAGAATGGTCCTGTTCTAGGTATTCCCTATTTGAAAAGCTTATCCTTTAGCCATGTGACTTGAGTAACGTGAATGTTATAATGTATTATAATTTTCTCCTCAGCAGAATGGCAGGCATTAAAAAAATAAAGAAGAAATACAATCCCCCCTCTTAAACCAAACCCACAAAAACCCCTGCATGAAACGACAAAAAGTAAAATAAATGCACATGAAGGTAAAATCAGAAATTCATCAGGGATCCATATTTTTGGTAGATTTCAAAAAAAAAATTAAATAAATAGAGTCATACTCCCACATATACATTGTCATTTCTCAGCAAAACTCTTGACAACTTGGTATAATGTAGATCAAATGTGCAATTTATTTTATAACTGTGTCTCTGATTCCATCATAAGCTTTTAGGAATCAAATGAGAGACAATTCAGCAGATAATGTTTTATGCTGAAAGTGGTCAGGAGAGCAATTCATCAGTCAAATATTTCTGTAGTTTCAATAATTGTAGGCTACAATCAAATTTGTCAGAATATTTTTATCCCAAAAGCGTGAGGTTGCATAACTAGCATCCACATCAGAAATATGCATTCTAAAATGTCACTGATTTTAAAGCTATTTTGAGATATTTGTTCAGTGTGATGGAAGATTGAAAGAAATCATTCTCACTGGAAACAAAAAACATTTCACTCACTGAACCCTAATGTCAGAGGTTCGTCATTGTGACATCACAAACATCAAGAAATCGAAAAGATTTCATGCTGTAGTGACTTGTGAGAAAATGCAAGAAAACTCTATATGAGTTTGATAGTTCATAAGAAGCACAAGCTAGTGGGAATGATCCAGACCTCCTTCTATGCCAGCAGATTACATTTTTTAATTACCAAAGAAGATAACTTCATCAAAAGCCTTGCTTTTTTTCTGAATAAGATTGTTTGCCTTCCATGAACGTGCTTAAAAAGTTTTACATTTGCCAACACCTACTGAATGTTGAAAATCACATTGTGCCCAGAGAGCTGCTAAGTCTATAAGGATTTATAGCAGAAAAATGAGAAACAAACAAATAAATAACAACAACGTAGAACAAACAAATATGGATTTAAAAGCAATTCTTTTCTTCAGACTTAGTGAAAGGTTAAACACTACTAAACTACTACTATTAAACATTACTAGAATTGTCCGCATCACAAAAAAAATATAGAAGAAAATAACAACTGTCCTTTGTGATTCTTACCGAGTGTCAAAAGGAAAAAATGTAACATTTTAATATAAATATGATTTCTCCCCTGGACTACAGGCTATGTTTGAGTTTCAAAATTAGCAACATAAAGTTGAATTTAGATGACTTGCTAACAAGAAATTTTTAGGAAATCAACACTTACCCCAGAGCTAAAAGCAGCTTGTTTTTATTTAATGAAGAATAAAACAAAGATGTCATTTACTTAGACACCGGGGAACAATTTCAGGTTCAACATTAGGTTCCTCCTATGGTAAAACCAAGAGGGCTGAGGACAACACTTTCAGTTGTGAGACTGCTCTTTTGACAACAGAAATAACAGAATTATTCTTGTATTATATAATGGAAACACACAGTTTCCACTTATCCTTAATTAAATGAGAACTTCCTAAAATTTTTTTTCCCCATTCATCTGAAAGGGAAAGCTTATTAAAAGTATGGTGTTCATTGACATGAATAAACATGTACTGAGAGTGAAGGGCAGTTTGTAACTTGACATTACATTTTCCATTTCTGTTTAAGTTACAACTGAAATCTGTAATGTTCTTCAAGGCAATTTGGAGCTAGTATCTTATATTGTGCATATGTAAAAACCAGACACTGATGCAAAACAATTAAATATTTGCTGTATTTGCTCAGCTTGAATTTATGTCCTTGATGTTTCTCACCAGTCCCTGTTCCCTGTGCCTTGTGGGAAGGAGCAACCTTTGGAGCAAGCATTGATGCTCTCACACCTCCTGCCTTTTGTCTTCAACAGTTCACGTATGAGAGGTAGGCAAAATCTGTTTCACCAAACCTCCCTGCAAAACTCCCTAGACTCCTTAAAGAAAGCAGTTGTTCAGTCACTGGGTTTGTGCTGCAATTAGACTGGCAAAAAGAGAAATATTACTCTATGTCATGTCTCTGTGGAAGATTGGTCACTTCTCCACTCTTCTTGTCATAAAAGCCTTATGGTTTGAGTTAGGGTTAGAAACTGAATTTCATATGGTTGGAGAATTACAATTATTCTATGGAAAACTTGAAGAAAAGACACCTGCTTTGAAGCCCTGCAAGGAAGAAACCACTATAATTTAAACAGCTGGTTTTTTAAAAGAAGTTTCGTCTGTTAAAAGTTTTTTTTTTTCACAGGAAGCTTTTTTTTCATTAGAATAAACTTAACAGCAGTGTTATTCCATTCCAATTTTAAAAAACGAATAAAGTTACTTACCTTTTGACTTTGGAGTTTCCACAGATGCTGCAAAATAAAACATTCATAGAAAAAAAATCGTGTAAATGAATAAAGAAATTAAAATTGATCCTAACACCTCTTCCTTTCATCAATATGCTAGCTAGCTATACAGAGCAGGCATTCATTTTTTTATGTAGAGAGAAACTGACACACACATATGTTGCTTGTTTATATAGTCTCAAGGCAGATGACTAACCTGCAGATTAAAAGCAGTGGAAAACAAGGTCAATAGATAAGTTATGTGTGGAGCTTCAGTAACTGTGCTATTTTCAAGTATAAGCATGACAAAAGGAGTAAAATAGGTTCTAGAATTGGTATGTATTAAACACAGGTGGAGGGTATGTGACAGAAATGTTTTTTTAACAATTTTAGTGATTTGCAGAAGCTAGGATTTTTCTCTCTCTCTTTTTTTTGAGTTTATTGAAACTTCTAGTATTGATACAGAGGAGGACCCAGTTTCAAAAGTCTTCCTTAATATAAGTTTTCTCAGTTAAATTTCTTTACTATTCTTCATAATTGCATTAACTAAATTCAAATCAATTAAAGTACCACATTTCTCTTTTTTTCATTATTCACACCTTCATTCTGAAGTGTTGTGACACGTTTTTATGCTATAGAAAAGGACCGATTCATTTTTTAATAAATTGACTGTCTACTGTAGGTATTTCTTGCTCCAAATTTCTATCTGAGAAAATAGAGTCATCTGATGAATGAGTCATCAAGCCTGGCTGTAAAAGCAGAAAATCTTTATGCTCTACCAAATTTGGATAAAGTGGAGAAGTGGATTCCACTCTGGAATAAGAGTAACTTGCTGCAACAATAAAATGCATGGGTGCTTGGTATAAAAACAAATTAAAGAGCCTACTTTTTTTTCCCTACCCTCCACACTCTGAATCTTTTATTTTGTATCTATTTCTCCATTCCTTTACTGTAAGTTTCTTTGAAAAGACAAACTTTTTAAAAGCTGAAATAAAGAATTCTCACCCTCTTGTTCTTCTCAACATTTAATTAGATCTCAGTTCCAGAAGACTGAATGGTTGCTCCACATCCATTCAATTGCTTAAGTAACATTAATTAAACCAGTAAAATTATATTCATGGCTTTATTTTTTTTAGCCCTCTGCCTAATCCTGTCTCAACTGAAAATCAAACCAGATAAATGAGACTCTAAAACTTACAGTCTTTTGCAGGACTTACCATGTACTTTTGTTTCTTTCTTCGTTGTTTTGGCTGTAAAAAGAAACAAACAAAAAAATGAAATATTGACCTATGACATGAATTAATTTAAAATCTTAAGATAGTTTAAAAGTAAGGTAAAAAGAATATTCACCAGATTCCATTATTTTTTCTTTTTTCTGTGGTTCTGAAAAAGAAAAAAAAAAGTAAAGTATATATTTTTCTTCTTGTAATGCTTTGTTTGATTGCCTTGGACAATCGTTTTTGATGTTACTAGTGGCCATTGGATGCAACACATTCCTATGGACTCTAATTTCCCGTAGCCCTTCCCCTGTATGTCAAAATAAAGTCAGCTTTCCTGTATGTCAAAATAAAGTCTTTATAGTTTTAATCAGCCTCTTTATGGTTTTCACACTGCATAAACAGGGTCAGATTAGCTGTTATAATGAAGAGCAAGAGATTTAACTTTTATAATTAGGTGCTAAAAGGAAACCATAGAAACAGTGTAGGTTAAACATCTGCAACTTTGCTTCAGGGTGGTTTAAACAGAGATCTGCAGCCCAACTATAAGTGCCTCAGGACACCTGTGGAAGAAATCTTCACTGGAGAGACAGGCGAATAAACAGATTGTCCAGTCTGGACACTACTGCTCTACAGCCATGGGGGAAGAGGATCCTGGCCTCTTTTACAGGAATGCACAGTGTGGAGGAAACGACTCCTCACTGGAGCTCACCACCTGAACAGGGTCTGGAACCTGAAGCTGCAAAGCTTCACCTGCCTAAACTTTGTACCCTCTAGCAATGTATGGATGGGATTTACAACTTTTTAATGGTAGTTTCTGTAACACCTCTTTCCATGCTGCAAGAATGTGCTTTAACACCCCCTCACAGAAGGAGCAGGCAGTCTGCCATGGATAGAGAATGAGCATCATCTACCAGCCAGTGCTGACATTCACAGTAGCAAAAAAATAGTTAAGCTTTTTCTGCCTGCAGATTCTTTTAAACAGCATATGGAAAGGCTCTGCTGTGCAGATTCGGATGCATACAGGAACATTTCCTAAATTCAAGAGTATCTGGGCTTACTGATCACAAGATATATCATAGTATCATCACATCATAGAATATACTGAGTTGGAAGGGATATTATTGAGCTCTAATTCAGGATATTCTGTGATTCTATGATTCACAAGGATCATTGAGTCCAGCTCCTGGTTCTCCACAGAATAACCCCAAGAGTCACACCATGTGCCTGAGAGCACTGTCCACGTGCTTCTTGAACACTAGCAGGCTGGTGCTGTGACCACTTCACTGGGGAATCTGTTCCAGTGCCCAAACACCCCCTGAATGAAGAACCTTTTCCTGATACCCAACCTAAACCTTCCCTGACACAGCTTCATGCCATTCCCTCAGGTCCTGTCAGTGGACACCAGGGAGAAGACATCAGTGTCCGCTACTCTACTTCCCTTGGTGAAGATGTTGAAGCCTGCAATGTGGTGTCCGCTCAGTCTCCTCCAGGCTGAACAAACCAAGTAATTTCATCTACTCCTCATACAGCTTCTCCTCCAGACTCTTCATCATCTTCACAGTCCTCCTCTGGATGCTCCCTAATAACTTCATATCCTTATATTGTGGTGCTCGAAACTGCACACAGGACTCAAGGTGAATACTTTTAAATACATGCTCATCGCTCACCAGTATCTGATGATTGTATTTTCTCCAGGCTTATTCTAGGTTATGTTTGTATTAAAACTGTGGTATAGAGTTGGGCAACATTAATGTTTATACAGTTTCCGCTCTAGAACCAAGATATAAAGTTCCATGTTTGAAGCGATTTCGAATGTTGTACCCTCACTAAAAGCAACCTTATTCATGAATGTGATGTATCATTCAACTGAATAAGAAGAAAGAAACAAGAACTGTCAATATAAAATTAAATATATTTATCAACCACATCAATATGAATAATATTCCCATTGAATAGTAATTCATAATCAATAATTTATAACCCAAAGCACATACTGATCTAAAATATGAAAAACCCCACAATTGTTAAGTTTGAAACAAAATATGTCATTACTCAATACTCCCACCCCAAATAAGGTTATATCAAACAAACCATTTCAGTTCTATCTGAAATAAAATACTTCTTTTTCTGAGTTTTTAAATCTCTCTGAAGAGCCATCGTACATGTATTTCAAGAAAAATGTAGTTTCCAAAATAAGGCTTTGTGCCAAGTTCTTTAAAAAAAGTTATTATTTTTTTCCCCAAAATATCTATGGAATTTCATCACAATTTCAAAAACGATATCTTTCAGGCAAAATGTACATTTCAAAGCATAAAGATTAATTGATCGAAATCATGGACCTAGTTTTAATATAGTTATATAAAACACATTTTAGTGTATTGATTACATAACATGTATTAAAAGTATTATAGACTCTTTAAAGACATATTGTCTACGAGAAATGAAATTTTAGTGGAGATGATCGTGGAACAGGTTTGTGTCATCAAAACAATGAGTCGTGGTTGTGATTTTCCCAGCAATATGAAAAAGTGATGAAAATAGAGAGCAAGTTTGCATTTATTGCCTGAATAAATTAATTTTCTTGATGGCATCCTACCCTGGGTTGCAATTCAGGTATAGGTCAAGGAGACAAAATATAGCAAAAACTGAGAGGACAAAAGTTTGGGACTCGGGGGTTTGGCTGATTCAATGCTCGAATCATAACAACATCTGCAGCTTTGGTTTTGTGTAGCCCAAGTGCTCTTCAGTCTATCTACTTTCATGCAGATATTCTAGGACTTGTTCTGCAAATTATAATTTTGACTGGTATTGAGGGGATTTCTGTTTTACTATTGCTCAGGACATCTGCCTGGAAACTAAAGGAAACATATTCTGTCATCAGTGGTTCTGAGGCAATTATTTTTCTCTCTTATTCTAAGACCTCTCAGCTCCCATGAGATCAGGGAACTGTATGATTCTAACAACACTCAGCAACTGTTTTGGCAAAGTATAAAATAATCCATTCATTTAGCTTTATTGCACAATTATTTTTCAAAACTCCTAACATTAAGAAGTCCTAGAGAACTTTCATAATAATTTTACTTCCAGAAGCACATGAAATAAGATCCTTCCCCATGACAAAATTTATAAATATGAATAATGTAGAATGTGATACCAAGTATTTCTGGGAAATCTGACACGATGTGAGAGACATACCATGCCTCTGTAACTCTTCCCTAAGCCACATTATTCCCTCAAGCACAAATGGTGCTGAAATGCATTTAGGCTGGCAAATTTGCTGTGGTGCGTTACAATCCAGGGGATTCATGTTCTGATATTTGAATGGAATGAACTGAAAACTTTCATTGCATGAACCATTAACTTCAGGAAACTTCAGACCTAGATCTTGCTTGTTTGCCACAAGTTATCATTGCTTGATCTCAATGTCTTATTCTTTACCTTTTTTGTACTTTCAAGTAGTCAGTATGGCACGTGAAAAGATATTGCCAACTGTAGACACATTAGACATTTGCCATGGCATTTGTCATCCTTTTTATATTTAACCACTTTTGCACATATATGAGACTGTACAGCATGCTTTTATTCAGAAAAGTTTTGCTAATAATGCATTATTTTTCTACTATGCATTGAATGGAGATTTGATTTAGTTTGACATTTTACCATCTCTATTCACTCAGATGCTTTAAACAAACGGCTTTTGTTTTCTTATGAAAACTGACAAAGTTATGTATAACATGCCCGTAAAACCATACAAATGTGGTTTTTGTTTCATTACTAGCGACATACTCCTAGGCAATCCAGAGTAGGTGGGAGAGAGAAGAGAAACTGAACCTGCCTCTGTAGCTCTTTCCAAAGTCACATTATTCCCTCAAGCACAAACGGTGCTGAAAAGCATCTAGGCTGGCAAATTTGCTGTGGTGTATTTCAATCTTTACTACCAGAATAGACAGTCACAAAGTGTGACCCTCTGCCATCCAGCAGGAGAGAACAATTGATTTCACATCATAATTTATATGAGTATGTGCACACGTCATCTCCTAATTCAGATGGAGCATTCATGACCAAGAATTGTTCAGGAAAATAAAAATTGTATAGGGAATGACACAGAATGGAAAAAGTTTAAATACTTGGCATTTAGAGTGGATATGCTGTTGTGTGGGATGCACCACATGTTCATTAACCAACACCATTTTATTTGCACTCAGTGGCTGCATAAAAATGCTGTTTTCTGTACTGTTGTTTATCTTTTACCACAGATATTTCACTGAAGCCTACTGTTGTCATATTCTATGCAGTGTCTTGAATACTTAAATCCTTAGATAGCAAAAAGGTAGCTTGGTCTTATAATTTTGTAACCCTGGTTTTATGGACTATATACCTGTCATTTCCCTTCTCAGAACTTCATATCATGTTGATTAATTAAAAACAAGTGAGACAGAGTCATAAATCTCTCCAAGAAATCCTTTCATTAAGAATATTGTGAACATAAGCATCTAGATAAAGAGAAGATCCCTTTAGTCCCTTCTGTTGAAGGGAAATGTTGCAATATGAGTTCAGACACGTTGTTAGGCCTGAGATAATCTGAATGAGAATGTCTTGCATCAAACTAGATTTTTTCCAGTTCTTCTGCTCCCAAGGAGTTTGTATTCTGCTTTATTTCACTGCTATTCTTACTTTCTGGTTCAGTGTAGAAAAACTCACTGCCATTTTGCACTTTGATTTATGAAGATAATAAACTGCACCTTTCTTTATGGAATATAGACATACCAAGGAAACTCCTTATTTTGTGAAATCATGCCACACATATACTCACTCCTCTATATATGATCATCTTTTGAGGAGGGCAATAAACAGATTTGCTGATGGATTTTTGTGAAGAAAAGGAAAGCAGGTGACAGTTCTCTGTATCAGTATCTTTTATTGAAACCTGATAGATACCCTGTTGGGAAATATCTTAGCATAATTTTGTGCAAAGAAAGGAAAGAAAAGCCTGGATGAAATGCAAAAGCTTTCAGTTCCATCTGTTTGGTCCATGGCTTTTCTTCACAGGCAGAAAGCAATGGCATTAAAATTCTACCACATAAATCGTAGATTTAATAAAATCATATATGTTACAAAAAACTGTAATCACCACCACTGCTCCTCTTCAAGTCAAGTGACATTTTCATAACAATTGCAATGAACAGGATGAGGCCCATTTATTCTCTTTCTATCAAAGTGAAATTGGTGCCACTTCCAAAACATTAATGCCTGGAAAGATAACCATATCCATAGTGTTTATGATAGTCTGCATTTAACAAACTTTAAGCATGCCCTTGAATGCTTTGCTAACTCAAGATGGAGTTAAAGATATGTTAAGTCCTTGTTGAAATTGAGCCCAATTCTAGCCAAAAGTGCACTTAAATCATGAAACAAGTTCAGGGCTATAACAGTTTGCCAGGCACAGAACAAAGCATGCTAAAATGCCTTTTCTACAAGGAGTGGACACTTACATAATCCTTTTAGCTCTGATTTTTAATAGCACTTAATTTGACCTTTTATTGTCATTATTGTTACTTTCATGTATGAAAAAAATTTTGTAGTTAACTTGCTCCCCCTGCCTTGCTCTTAAAGTAGTGCTGCCTTTGTGTTAGCAATACAACAGTACTTTGATGCATAGCAAATATCTGGTAATAAAAAAAGAAACAAGACTCATTTATAGTACAAATTTCATCACAGACACTGTGAATTGAGAGGAGGTATTGGAAATTATTTTAACTCCATATCATCTTGAAACAGAGAATACTCTAAGGAAAATATAAATGCAAAGTACTGTGCCAAGCTATGAGACTGGGCATTTCAACATTCTATCAAAAGCAGTAAAAATATCATGGATTTTAGTCCATTTGCTCAAAAAGATTTTAAAAAATTGGTTAATAAAAACCAGATTTCAGATTAGAAATCTTAGTGTAAAATAAGCTATTTCAAGCTCCATTTAAATAAATCCTACTTGTAAAGAATTCAAGGTTATAAAGTAAAATCTAACATCAGAAAATTCTTCCCCTTTCAGGGCGTCTATTGTGACAGAAGTCAAGAATTCATTTTTCCTTTCCCATTCAGAGTTAGATAATGGCTCATCTTACATAATCCTGTGGACAGTTTAAGACATCCTGTTCTGTAATATTCTCTCAGACTTGAACTGGGATGAAAATGTCAGTGGGTTGAAATGATTTGTGGAACACATCTCCATCCAATTAATAGATTCCTGCAGATATTAAGTGGCTGAGTGATGTTCTACTGCAATAGCAACAAGCTCTCAGCTGCTGAGGGTACAGTGCATTCCTGGCAGAGCAGGAGCAGAGTCAGCTCAATAAAGTCTAGTGGAAGCACCCTACGACAAACAGGTCAGGACCAAGACCCAGTTTCTCTTGTCCTTTGGCATATTGCTGGGGACTGAGGCCAGACAATTTCTAGTTACTGTGCAGAAACAGGAAAGCCTGGAACTACACCATTAAAACCAGAAAGGAAATTACTAAATCAGAGAAGATATGATATTTAACTTCCCAAAGAGCTAAGATGGGATAGAGAAAGAATTATGCTAAGGTGGACTGAAAAGAAAGTCTTTTGGTGATCCAGAAGGACTACAGAACAATCCTGGGTGTAAATCCAAGGACTCTGAGCAGCAGTATTAATACAGGTAGGGCTTCATTATTTTGTTTACTGCTGCCTAAATACCTTCTATCTGAGTGAATATTTCTTTTGTACAGAAATAAACTGGAAAACTTTTTACCTCGAATATTTGTCCCTGAAGAGTTAAACTGTAAACCTGGAATATAAACCCTGAGAATGGCTGTGCTTATGTTCTGAAAAGGTCTGAGAGGGTTAACTTCAGGGAACAGAAAATTGAACTGTCTACTCCAGCTACCAGAATAATTTTCTTGGTAACATCAATATGACAGAAATACATGCAGGTGCAGTGGCTGCTCATAAAGAGAAATTTCAGGGCACACGGAGGCACTCAGACATAAGATCCTGAAGATATTGCAGGATGGCAAACTTTGCTATGTCCATATACAGTGAGAGAGACAGGCTCCTTTTCCTTTTTCCAAAAGTACTTACAGGGAATGTGTAACATAAACCTGACCCTGATTTTTCTAGTCTCTCCTTTTGGACTCACTACACATGGAGACATGTGACTACACATATCTACACAAGATGAGAATATATAGTTTGATGGATGATGCAGAGGACGTGGTGCTGTGAGTAAAATACATCCCTGGTGTGTGACTTGAGACCTCAGTCTGAGAAAACTGAAAAACAATGCATGATAAGTTTGCCTGTTCCACTGTGTTAAACTATTCAATAGACATGCTGAATTTTATTAATCTTCTGTAACATTTATTTGGTTTTGGCTTTCTTTCTTTCTGTGTACTTATGTCCTACAGCTGATAATTAAAAGACAATCAATAAGCCAGCTCCTTGATAAACCTTTTCTACATTTCAAAGCATACCTACTGTCCCAGAACTTTTGGGTTCTTTTCCTTTTCATGTAGACTAAAACTGGTTATACCATATGGCAATGGCTTTCCTGTTGTCATTTTAGTTACAATCATTTATCTTGAACCAAGAATTAAAATAACTTCCCTGCTAAGTAAATACTGCCCATTACCAGTAAAACCAGTAATTCTTCCTGCATTAGACAGAGCGATCTGAACCTATATAACCCATCCTCTAACCAAGTTTTTCCATATAGCCTGCATTCTAATATTCTGTACTTACCCCATGAACCCATTTCCTATATAATTTCCTATATAATGTCCTCTTTCTGCTTCTTACAGACAGTTCAAAGATTGGTGGCATAATAAAATAATAATAATTCGAGCACAACTAGTGGTCTGTTTGGGTGACTGGATGCAGCTGACATCTGAGCACTTAAAATTAGCTATTGTCTGTCATACTTATTTTATTCATTCTAGATCCAGACTAAATTTTATTGATTTTCAAGGGGGAAATTGTGCTCAAAAAGAGTTTCTATTATGAACCCAAGGTAAGTAATGAATAAGATTTATTTTTGTTTTTTGCATGTGTATGGAGAGGAAGATGGGGAAAATTAGGCATTAAAACCCAGTAATTAGGCAGTTAAGTGACAGAACAAAATCTGTTAAACATACTGTAAAATTAAATTAAAAATTTCAAGACCATTCAAGGGAAATTCTAAGCAGCAGTTAGGATTTAATTTTTGCAGTGTTGAAAAGAGTTAGAACTGATTTTTAAATCAGGTGAATTATCAGAGGAAAGCACTGTCACTGGTGCTTAGAGAAAGTGCAGGAGTCTTGCCTATGAAGTGAGGCTTTTTCCTGAGAGGGACTTACAGTCTGATGAGTTGTTCCCGTTCCTCTCCCTGGCTAAGGGAGTGCAAGAGGTCGGTGGCACTTGCTGCCTGCTGGGGAACACAGTCACCTGCTACTTTAGCTGGAAATGCTCTCTGCATGCACTGAGTCTGTGCTCCCTTCCCTGTCCTGCACTGCCCTGTGCTTGCTTTCCTCAGATCCATCAAACTTACTGAACTGAGGTGTGAGGACTCTGTGCCCCACCAGAGAGCTGGACAGCTCACCCAGCAGAATCAGCTACAGCTGCAGGACGTGATAAGGATTGAGGTGTGGCACTTCTCCCATGTGAGGCTCCAAAGGGATGGGGACGAGAGAGAGTTTTCCCTCCCAGCCCCCTGTCCTGACAAAGGATATCAGGATGAGGCAGCTGCTTGCTACCTACACCCATAGTTCTGAGAAACCCTTCAGAGAGCTGGCTGGGCCCAGCACACATGGGGTGCCTGAGGAAATCCTGTGAAAGAAACCTGTGCTGCTTCTCAGTGAAAAGGATAGACTGATATTTTGTAAGGGCAGCTTACTCCCAGACCTGTCCTACTGGCACAGCTGGGGAGACAACACACTGTGCAGAAAGAAGAGGAAATGACTGCAGGATCTGGGATGAAGACGACATAAAACAGGGTAACTGAGGAAGATGTGTAATGAAATATTTTCAACTCTGATTTCTCCCTTTAGAACAGCATCACTTGCATATAGCTATGAAACTATTCTGCTCTACAGCCAAATACTGGGGTCTCAAGCCTGGTTCCTGATGACTGCCAGAGAGGTGATTTTTTGCAGTTAGAGAAAGTTGGAAGCATTTGAAAATATCCACTTTCAAAATTATTGAGACTGGTTTCCTAGAGTAACTGTCAGCTTCCAGATTCAGTTCTCATAGACTTCCAAACTCTATATTCACTTTCTTTGCTTTCTCTGTGTACATATATATGTACGGAGATAAAAATAATACATATTGAATTATGCAGGGATTTCTTAACCAGTGACATTAAGAACAGGAACATATGTGATGTAGATGCACTGTAAGATGACCAGCTGTGCTCTCAGTCTGTTCAGTCTGTTAAGAGCAGTAAACCTTCAGCTTTAGGCATTCTTGGGTACAGGTTGTGATGAAATAAGATATGTGGAAGAAAATGAAATATGAAATTGGATAATGTATTTAATTTACCGTGCTAATAGGCAATAGTCTACTTACGATGTTGCCAAACAAGCATATTTAATATTTTGCTATGGTGAGTTATTCTGGTGGTAAATTAATTTTCAGAGAACTGGAGGGGAAGCAAAAATGCAGTGCTCAAAGCCTATTGCTCTTTATAGTTTTTAGGGCAAACTAGATATTTAGAAATGTGTCAGAACAGGCAAATTTATTTTATTTTTCCATAAGAAGCCATGCCAGCTTTCCCTCTTTCTTTATCTTAAGCAGATTACTGTCATCACCGTTCTTGCCAACAAGCAGACTCATTGGAATATTTTTCAAACACGAACACAAATATTGGATGCAAGCAGGTGGAATGAATTAATTATAAGCATATGGTTCTAACACAACGATTTCTACAGTGTACTGTTGAGACTTCTAAGGGTCTAGCTATACAACACACTTTGGCAACAAAGCTGCTTTAAGAAATTATCAGCTACATGAATATAAATGTTTGTGGAGCCAGACTTACTGAAATGATCCAGACTGAACGCCCTGCCACACACACACATTCCTAGGACAGCTTTTAGCTGTGAGCCATGGCAGTGGTGTGGTTTACACTGTTTTCTCTGTTGTGTGAGCACAAGTGAACACGGTGTCAAACAAGCACAGCAGGCAGGGGTGGGGAGTCCTGGTGGGAAAATGCTGCTTCCTAGGCCAGTTTCACACAGTGCTTTGTACAGCCATGCAATGTATGCTGCAAGAGCCCACATCCACTGCGATTCCAGGCTACGAGTGCTTATGTGGTAGAGACAACTGAAGGTGCTCCTGGCTTGCACTGATCCTTGGCCAATTCCCAATCACCCCTACTGATGTAAGTTATTCCCTTTTTCAGTGGAGAAGATTTCTGAAACAGATCACTAAAATGGCCTGAATTAGAAAAAGATAGCCAGAAAATCTTTAAAAAGTCTTAAATCTTAAATCTAAAAAAAAAAAAAAGTGAGAAAAAAAAGGAAACAAAAAGATCCTAAATCCATACAGGCAGGATCAGCTGGAGGCAACAAGCAGCAGAGGAAGTGTGGGCTGGCCACTCCTGGGATGCCAGCACCAGGCACAGCTAAATAGCACAGTCTGGTGCAGCACTGGCTATCCTGCTTTAGACTGGAATAATATTATGGTTTTGTAGTCTCCACATTTTCATATGGGAATTCCCGAGGGTTTTGTTTTATATTTAATACAAAAATGTGGTCAAACTACAAATATACATTGTTATTCATTATATGGGGTTTTATTTAATTAAGCAGAAATGAAATGTGACATTTTTGAAGATAGCTGTGAAACAGATGAGATCATAAATAAATACAAATTAGTAGATTTTTACAGTCCAATATAAATTCAGATAGGAATTTATGTCATTGCATGTTTAAGAAAAGTTTGGCTGTCATTTCAGTGCATATTTATGATTATCTAAGAGATCCATTTTGCTGTGAGATCAGCACTTTTAAAAATCAGATCCCCTTCTCAAAGGGCTCGAATGTAGCTTCACATGGAAACTAATTTTTGTACATATTGCTTTTAAAATCAGCTTTTACATTCAGATTAATTATTTTTTATCTCAAGCCTTGCAGAATGGCCCAGTGTGGCACCCATAGCTCCCATGGGAGGACAAGAAGCAAACATAATGTTAGAAGTGGTTGCTAAATACTTTTGTTCTTAGCAAATATTTCACATACAAATTATCACAATGATTTAGAGCAAAACAGACAAAAAACCACCCCAACAACTAACAAAAAACACTGGCTTTGGTGCAATCCAGCAGATGGTGCTATGATGCAATAAACTGGTTCAAGAGTACAAGAAATACATTGTATGCAAACATTTTTCTCCTTTACCTGGTGCTGCTGGTTTTTTGATGGCTGGATTGGCTGCAGGAGCTTTTGCTGGCTCTTAAAAAAAAAAAAAGAAAAGAAACCAAACCCATATATTACAAAGCATTATATCTTAAAACTCCGCAGAAATCTGAGGAAGTTCCGGTGAGGAAGCCTGTAACAACTTTTTTCACTGAAGAGTTAAACAAAGAGATTACCCAAAGGGAGAAGAGCTGAGTTGTCTTCAATAAAGTCAAAGACAACAGCAAAATAACCCGCTGAAGGGCTAGTAAGCTCTTGCTGTTAGCAGCTGAATCACGTCTTTCAGCTTTTTCTGCTTAGTAATTCAGTATCTATTGGCAAAGCAGAGGAAAGGAGGCATGTAGGGGTTTCAACAGGGTCTGCCTTGCCCCTCAGGCAAGCAGCTATGTGCTGGGAGCCTCTGCATTTGATCTTGCAGCTATAAGAGCAGAAGGTCCTGAACCAGCCTCTGTCAGCTGATGAAGACTCACTCTCACAAATTCAGTAGTGGCACTTCAGAGGAACCCACAGGTATTTAGACTGGCATCGTTTCCTCTAATCTGAAACTTGCCCTGGTTAGAAAAAGTGAAATTGGGCTACTTTTGCAAAGTACATCTTCAGGCTTGGCTATACCAGGAATCTCCCTCCATCCTGAGGAATGGAGGAGCATTAGGAGAACGTCTTCATGTTTGATCCTGCAGTTGAAAGAGCAACTGCTGTATTGTCCTAGCAGAGAAACTCGCCCTCTCAGGCCATTTAACTGTAGGTCTGTTCTCAGTCTTTTCATGAAGCATTTACATTATTCTCTCTTTGTTGGTAGAACGTGCCTTTGCAGAATGAAGGTCCAAATGATGAATGGTGTGTGCATCTCCAAGTAGATTTGGGGAATCTCAGCCCAAAGTAAAAGAAACTAAGTAACCTACTAGTTTTATTTACTATTTACTAGTGTTTAGTTAATTGCTTTTATTCTCAGGATCTACCAAAACAGACTGTACTTAAATCACAATAATTTAACAAATATCCATAAGCTAGACTCCACCGAATGTCATAAAGGACTTTTTGTATCAACTAGAAGGCCCTTTAAATTAAAATTCACATTTCCATATCTTGAGAGGAAATAACTAATCATTTTAATCACAAGCTGAATTACAGAATGCCAAAAATGTTAGTTAATCCTTCACATCTGTCACTGTGTTATTACAATGAAAAAGAACATGGCTAAATCAGGAATGTAATTTTGAGTTCTTTCCCTCCAGTCTTTTGAGAAGTTCATAAAAAATGCATCAGATTATCTTGTGAAAGTGAATGAAAACAAAATATAGTTTGCATGTGTGGGATTGCTTTGTTTCCATCCATTTACAAGCCTGCAGTAGATAATTGTATCCTAACTTAGTTATTATCACAGCATTGTAATTATTTGGGGTGCTCACCCCTCCTTCAAGGAAAATTGTAGAAGACCTTAAAGAAGAATTTGCTTAGTATTACTTTTCCAAGTGTCTATTTTTGCAGAAGTAAGTGATGCAGCATTCACGTTCTACAAGTGTCAAATGGACTTAATACAAAATTGCAGGACTCTTTCATTTATCCCCTTTTGAGCTCTCAGCTAGAGCATACTTGACACTGAAACTTTATTTTTAATTTCTTTTTCCATAACATCTTTGAAAACAAACAAAGTTAAGATTCATTTTGTTTTACAAATATTTTTATTTTGATTTTAAATATTTAATTTCTAAGTGACTAAAATAATTTTTTAAAAAAAATAAAATTAAGAATATGTTTGACTAAAAAAAATCTGTAATTTATTTAATTTTTATATAACTTTTCAGTCACATTGAAACAAAACTGAAAAAGTTTAAACTTGCTTTTACAAGCATACCATTTTCAGTTTGTAATTCACAAGTTATTTAAGTGCTAATGATTCTGCATTTTTACCCAAACTATTTTCAGCAACAAATTTCACTCTGCAAAGTTTACTCATGTGATGGAGCTGGGTAGTTTTGCTGTGACAGCTGTTGGGGAATTCTCCCATGAAAGGAATCACAGAATTGTTGGGGTTGAGACCTTAAAGACCATCTCATTCCAACCTCCCTGCCAGTCAGGGGCACCTTCCATGAGCCCAGGTTGCTTAAAGCTCCGTCCAGCCTGGCCTTGAACCCTTCCAGGGATGGGACAACCCCAGCCTCTCCGTGTAACCTGTTCCAAGTAAAGATTTTCTTCCTAACATCCAATCTAAACCTACTCTCTTTCAGTGTAAAGCCATTTCCCCTTGTCCTGTCATTGGATATCCCAGTGAAAAGTCCTTCTCCAGCTCTCCTGTAGGCCCCCTTTAGGCCCTGGAAGGCTGCTCTGAGGAATTGTATGTTCAAATTAATATGTCCTTTACGACTTGCTTGAAAACAGGCATTTATTTCACTAACAGGACATTACTTGTGGAGTGAGTCTATTAAATCTTTTGTTAGATATTTCTACAAAATTTGCATAAGAACCCAATATATAAGCTTTTTTTGTTTGTTTGTTTTTCATTGCCAGAAGAAACCTTTAATAAATTGCTGCAAAACTGAGGATGGCCATTCAAGTCATGAAAGCTCATACATGGAGGTAGGAATCATTGCACTCTTTAATTGTGAATTTGGATCAGATTTCGAAGCCCCATATTTTTTCCTGATTTTTCTTATATACTGTACTTTCAGAACAGAATGCTGAGCAGATGAAGTCTTACCAAAGAAATTGTCTGACTGTCCTTACTGCATTGAGGCATTGACGCTTGCAGATTTGTAGAAAAGGAAGGCGTAGGTGCTCCCTTCTTAATGATACCATGAGCTCAGAGCATTTTTTGGGTTATTTTTTCAGAAGAGCACAATTCCCATCTCTCTACAGCCCCAGAAGTTCCTCTATTGGAACCAAAGGTAACGAGACAGGCAGAGCCCTGTCTGTGAAGACAAATTTGGTGTTCCTCAGCATGTTGAACTCTGAGTCTTCCTAGCCTATTTATGAAAATTGCTGCCACTGAGAGCACATTCAGCTGAAGACCTCAATTTGACATTTCCCCCCCTATGAAACCTTTGTTTTTAAAGACAGTGATAGGAAAGTGGGGAAGGCAAAACTGTCAGTCACAAAGAGGAGTGTGCAATTAGAAGTAGGATAAGAATGGATTTAGAAAGTAGGAGGCAGCTAAAGTCTAAACATATAATTTTCTAATTATAAATGGTGTAGCTACTTTCTTCTTTGTATTTTCAAAAACTCAACAACTACCATTTTTGGATTAATAATATGCACTTTTTAAATTGCATGGCATATAAAAGAGACAGTAGTTTCTTACTTTTGAGTTCTTTGGATACAGCAGCTTCTTTTTTATCTGTAAGAGAAAAAAACCCAAACACAGATGCATTAAAACACAGGAAGGCTAAAAGCAGACAGAAAACTACAGTGTGTGCTTTAGAGGTGAAACAGCTTATTTACTGTAAAGTGCATTGGAATGAAACAGTGATTCAGTTCACCTCTGTTTGTTTCATAGTACAGTGACACTAATTTAACCCTAAGTGTAAAGACAGGAAAACCTGTGTGAAGAAATACGTGAGGTTTGACGTGATTGAGTTACCATGGCTTACATGTAGTAGCTGAGCTGTTGTTGCTCACCATGTGCACGTTGTCAGGTTGCAGAAACGCGAGGGAGGATGTGCTGGCAGCCTGAGACACAATGAAAGGCACTCTCTTCCTGCAGTTGTTGCCAATCACACAACTGAGGACTGTTTTGGAAGATTTTCCACCTAGCACCTTTTGAATCTGGAGAAACTCAGTCCTACATATGGATCATGTAAGAGTAGGCAAAATCTGTCCCTGGTTGATTTAAATAAAATTGAAAGGACTTAGCTGTATCAAAGTGCAGCACGGCCAGACAGAAAGTCTACCAGAAGAACTGAACTAGGCTGTTGAGTCTCACCTTCACTTAAGGTAGGACTTTTGTGCAACTTTTTTGTAGGACTTTTTTTTCTGATGGCTGAGAGGTTTGGAATCTTTACTAAGGAGATCTAAGAGTGCAGAAATACTCAGAGACAGCTTCTGTCTCGTTTATAATTCTTGGTGCTATTCTACCTCAGGGCTTTTAACTGGGTACAAAAATCATCCATTTTTAGAAACATGCTTGGCGCCTCACATACCTTTTCCACTAGTTTCACCTGTACAACCAAGAAATGATTCATGGGGATCCTGTGAGACAGGAGAAAAGGGATGCATAGAGTAGTGGTAGAAGTTACTCCCCCAGGTAGTTATGAGGTAATTAACACCCTCTCTAATAAGCTATAGTGTGCTGTGAATATAGGCAGGATAATGCTTATGTCCACAACATATATAAATGATAAATGAATTGTGCTCTTAAATACTAATACAAGAAATACTTCAGGGCAGAAACTGTCAAATTAAGTTGCTTGCAAACCCAAGACCATCCTATTACTGCTAATAATACAAAGTTACTTCTGCTTCTGTTGCTTTCTAAATTGCTGTGGAGAAGTTGATATGAGATAAGGTAATGCAAATGACTGCCAAGTAGTCTAATAAAAAATCTTGAAAAATTCGGAAGAAAATACATTTCTACTTGGGTGATATGCTGCTCTGAACTGAAATGTTTCTAGGTTAATCCTCTGCTTCCACTAACTCTCTGTGAAAGCATGTTCTGCAGGCATTACTTCAAAGTATGATAATTACCACATTTATAGGAAATTAATCATGAAGCAGCTTCCAGCCATGTTATCTGGCTAAGGAGCCTATTGAAGCCTTCAAGTAGTGCTTATTAGTTGCCAGATATGGAAATTTTGAAAAGTATATATTGCAGTGATACAAATCATTTGTCACAATAATCTTCTATTGCTGGAGGTTATAAAAAAATAAATAAATTGACAGCATCATTTACAATAACAGACTGGATCTAAATAAAGCCCTCAAGTTCTTTATTTCTTTTTATTCATATAAGTTGTCATTTATTAGATCAACAGACTTTCATCTATTTTAAACTCATAATTTATTTTGAAAGAATTGATGTGTTTTCCCATCATCTGAAATATACAATACATAGTAAATATAGTAAATAGCTGGACAATTTTCTTCCAGTATGAAAATCTTATAATTTGGGAGGGGTCATGTATTTTTTTTTTTTTTTTAAGTGCAGAAAAATTACCAATAATTGGTTCCAATAGCACATATTCCTATGAAAACATAAATAACTTTAGGATATTCTTTTCAAGCCAAGGGGCCTCACATTTGATTTCTAAAGCCACATTTAACCCAACTGGGCTTGAATAGTTTACAGAAAATTGTCCAGGGAAAGTTGTGTAGGACCTTGAACCATGGAAGTACCTTTGAAGGTATATAGTATTTACATCTACACACTTCAACGAAATAAATGACCTAGTTGCAAAAAAATGACAAACTGGTAGATCTTACGGAAAGAGGGAAAACTGATCAGAGCTTCTGAAGTCCCTAAATATAGTTACTTGCTATAAGGTACAAATAACATAACTTATCAACTCAAAGGAAAACAACTCCAAAAATGAATTGACAATGAGTTATATTTGTGCAATTTGAGACAACTAGAAATTTGTCTTATTTATTTTTGTTTTGCATAGATCTAGGTTTTAACTTTTAAACTATGGGAGTGTGGTTGGGAACATAGCTTATATTAAATCAGGTTTTAATAGTCATTATGTCTTTTTCTTAAAAACAACAGCAATATGTTCTCTTGCTTCTTGGTGGGTATGTTTTTTTCATGTTAGTTAAGGAGAGGATTTTCCAAAAAAAAAAAAGAATTTCTTCAGAAAGTTTTGAAGACATGTTTGATATTTAGTTTTCCTCACGAGGCTTATATTAACCACTCAAATACCGTGCAATTCAAAGACTTGGGTACATCTGACAAACCTATCCATTGCCTTTTCTTGAAAAAACCTGCAACAGACTTTAAAAGGCTAAGTTAAAGAAATAATGTGTCACCTGCTGAGCACTGTGCAGCACCCTTTTCTTTTTACAGTTATTCTCCAGAGATGTTTGAAGACAACTTATTCTGGTCTATATTCTCAAAAAGTAAGTGTATTTGTACAAGCTCTCCTCTTCTCAGGTGAATGAAAGGTTTTTCTTTCATTGACTCATGTGACAGACTAAAGTAAAATAATATTTTAAAAAATTATTTTATTAAAAAACCCCAAATATTTAAACAAATATGATCTGACTTTATTCTTATCTCTACAGGTTGAAACGATCAATTTTGAATTCAAACTAGGAACGAGCATTTGTCAGCCAGCACAGATGTATCTCAGTAGAACAGCAAAGCAGTATTTTATTTTTTTGCCTCTTTTTAGCACATAGCTCGATCTTTTCCTCAGGCCTCGATCAGCATCCTTTTGAAGTAAACTTCCAGTACACAGTAACTGCAAATGACATCTAAACTACACATGGGGCAAGGAAAAAAAAAAAAAAAATCCCTCTAAGCTTATATAGAGCCTTTCATGGCAGTGAATCCCTAGGAGATTGGTAATAAGCTATTAGACAAGGATGCCCCAGTGCTCTGGTACAGTTTTGTTGTTTGATTTTAAACAAACTTCCGAAATGGAATATTTCAAACACTGCTCTGAAGTGAATTCCAGATCTGGAGTTCACAAAACTTTTACACCTTTGTAACAATGGATTTATAATACAGTGTACATTGTACATTTCAGAATGGGAGATCTTCAGCAGCTCCATACAACCTATAATTTTGACAACTAAAAGGAAATTCTGGGAAATAAATGGGTCTCAAATTGTACTGTCTTGAAAGACTTCTCTTTGTCTTTTTTCCTAGAAATCTCTCACTCAAACATATACAAGGATATTGAAAAATCTTAAATTTAAAGTATTATTCAGATAAATGAATATTTCAGAGACAGTATATTGATAGCTCAGATAATGATGTGCTGTGTTAAAATAGCTGGCTAAAACTCGTCTTATTATTAGAAATGTTATTGTATATGTTGTATCTAAAACAACCTTTTTATTTGGAAGCTTACCAAAGAACATGATGATAATATCAAATTTGCAAACAGAAACTAATTTCAACATCAGTAGTCAACCACAGTGTCCAAACTGAATAATAGCTAATATCCTAATTAAATGTGGTGTAACCCAATAGATTCCTCTATGGCTGGTCTGGACTAAGTACCATGATGCTGGAGAATTACTAGATGCCTCTAGAAAGTCATGATTCACTGAATCAGAAACTAAAGAAAAATTTAAAATGTTAAGCAGTTACTAAAGAGGAATTCTCACTCAAAACCGCAGCTAACACTTTCTACTTTCTCTGTCTTTACTTGATGATCACATACTGGAATGGACTTAATCAAACCCCACTGGCTGGCTAATGGCCTACACATACCCAAAGGAAATAGGTTGTGTGATGGAAATGCCTCACACAACGTGAACATAGCTCTCCAAGCAGAATGTTCCTAATGAGACTCACACATATCTTGCCTAATTTCTTGGTTCTTACTGTCTATTTTGACATAGGTATTCAATTCATCTTGTGATTAAAAGTGGGAGAATAAAAAGAGGAAAGGGAAGGAAAAATGAACAGAAACTTCAAGAATCAGAAAGAATTTTGTTGAAAATAACATTTTCCAACGCTTTGAAGTCAAAATTGTGTTGGTTTTTCAGAAAAAACCCCAAAACTCCTAGCTGCTATTACTGACCCAAGCACAGTCAATGGCATGCATGCTTTGGGAGCTTGGTTCTGGCTTTGCAAGTACAATACAATGGCAGAGCTTTGATGACAGTGCACCTTACAAGTATGACAGCTAATCTTCCCTTTACTGCCCTGAGCAAGAATTCACATGACTGGAAATAAAAATGATAGCAGGTGGCATCTGATGGCTGAGAACTTCCATCATGTGAATGCAAAACATAATCAAAGTCGCCTAGAGACGAGTCTCACTACAGTCTGCTCCCAAGCTAGCAGATGCACCAGAATTTAGAAACAATTTATTAAGTGGCACGATTTGTAGTTAATGTGATTTACAGTGGTAACAGAGGAACACACCCCAGATAGCTGAGCATTTTTCAAAATGAACTGTTGTTGAGCCTATAGTATTAAACAAGATTTTTCAAACCTCTTATTAAAATATGCTGTGGTTTACCATTTCGTTTTTTTTCATTTACTCGGAATTCTTAAAACTAATTTCCACAATACAGTATTGATTTCAACTAATATTCCAACAACTGTAAGAAGTGTTCAGTCCTGAAGTGTCTTTAAGAATTTCTTACTCAGTTGCTTTTTAATTTATATTATTTTTGATAATTTTTCACTAATTACATGGTATTAATGAAGTAATTTTACTTTACCACATCTAAAAGCTTTTGGGAATATTTTTAAATTTTGATTTTGGTCACTTCTGAAACAGCTGATGGGCACATGCAGTGGTGTTTTATCTGAGTATCTACCCTTTCTGTTGTAATGTCTCCATTTTACAATAAAGATTTTTAAAATTCCATACAACAGAGAAATAAAACAATAATATTTCTTCTTCTTCTTAAAGGACTTAAAATCTAGGAAGACTATCAAAACTGCTCATAGTAATGTAAGATTAAATTTTTAACATGCCCGAACTCCTAAAATTTGACAGCATTAAAGAGCTGTTTAGAAATATCAACATATCTCCCACATGCAAAGCTCTCTGTTTGGACCAACACTTGATTTTGTTCTGTCTTAATCACTGAGCATGGTATTGCCATATGCTCTGTGACAACTACTGACAAAATGTCCTCTTGCCTTTCCAAAATAACATTTCTTGGTGAGCATGAGAAGGGCATCTCACCGCACCAACGAAGTTGAAGTTCTGCACAGGGGACAGTAAGGTACAGTGCCACTACTACTTCAGAGCTGTTCTTGACCCATTTCATGACAACAGTAAGCTCCCTGACCAGAGTTTAACTATCTTGCTTTGAGAATAAAGGGAATAACAGTGAAATTTATTGGCAGAGGCCAGTAAACCTTGAATCCCAGACTGCATTCATATCTTTTGCCTGCAGAGATTTCTGCATGTAAAATGAAGGGAAACTGCAGACGATGTTATTATAGCTGGATAAAATGTGAGGATGCAGAGCCTCTGGATGTTAAAATCAAGTCTCCTCAAGCAACACGAGACTGGCCTATAAGAAAGAACCTTTAAAATGTACTGATAACCGATGTGCTATGTAAAGGGGTTTGAATAGTGTAGGGCAATGAAAAAGGACTTAGCTAGCTAACATTCCTCTGTTGTTCATTACAATAGAAAATTGGTGATAGTACTCTTAAATTTAGACAGATCATTTACTGCTTAAGCAGGAAAAATATGCAAACTTTCCCATCTACTCTCTGTGAAGGGTGCCCTCTCACCTCACCATTGTCTCTATTTCCTCTCCACTCACAGTAGCAGGCTTTTGGATAGTTTCTAAATTTCTTTGATGTCTCCAAATCCCTTCTGATCACCAACCCTTGCAGCTGTTGCTTCCCCACTGCAGTAAGTGTGCTCTCACATCATCAAGTCTATCCCCATTTGCACAGCAGTTCTATATTCTGTGCAGCCAGTGAGTGCCTGCAAGGCCTGAGTACCAGAGCATCAGAAGTAGATAGCAACCTAAAGCCCACAGAGCTTTTCAGAAAGTGTTTGGGCAATGCACATGGATGAAATATTAAATGTTACCTCAAACAGATTTCCCAAGATCATTAAAAAGGTTTGCTCAAGAGAGTAAAAAATAAAGCAAGTAGAGGAAGGATGTGAGCAGACAAGTGATTCAGTTACAGTAAGAAAAAGCCTGCATTTGGGGAATGGCCAATTTCAAGCATACTAGTGGTTCATGGTTCCACTAATTGGTGATTTCTCCTTTCTACTTTGTAATTGCTGGATTGGATGCAGTCTCTCCTACTGCAGAACTGGTGGAAACTTGTTCATGTTAAATACATGCTTATGCAGGAACAACATCCTGGTTTGTATCAAAAATCCTGCAGCCAGACACACTAGGGCAGCGATCATCTCCCTGGACTCAGCACTGGTGAGGCGGCACCTTGAATCCTCTCTCCAGTCTTGGGCCCCTTGCTTCAAAAAATATCATTGAGGAGCCGGAGCGAGTCCAAAGAAGGGCAATGGAACTGGTGAGGGGTCTGAACCACAAGTTCTGTGAGGAGCAGCTGAGGGAGTTGGGGTTATTTAACCTTGAGAAAAGGAGGCTCTAGGGGGGTACCTTATCACTGTCTCTGCAACTACCTGAAAGGAGGTTGTAACGAGACAGGGATTGGCCTCTTCTCCCAGCACTAGGACACGAGGTAATGGCCTTCAGTTGTGCCAAAGGACGTTGAGATTGGATATTAGGGAAAATTTCTTTGCAAAAAGGGTAGTCAAGCAGCGGAGGAGGCTGCCCAGGGAAATGGTTGAGTCATCATCCCTGGAGGTATTTAAAGTGCACTTGTGTACCATGGAGACTTGGTTTAGTGGTGGACTTGGTAGTGCCAGGTTTAAGGTTCGACTCACTAAGCTTAAAGGTCTTTTACAACCTAAAAGGTTCTATGCTTCCATGTTTCATTTCCATCTGTGTTCATCAGGCATGGTTTAAAAAAGCATAACTCAGTAGCATGATATGAGATTGCAGTCATCCACACATAGGAAGCTGTAAGTGCAGCTATTTACAGAAACTGCCATAATTTAGGGAAAAGGTAATGTTTTTTTTATGTAGCAAATGTGGGTAATAACATTATTTCCTAAAACTTAGGAATCAAATATTTTCCTGGAATAACCTGTCATTTGAATTAGTGTAAATATTATAAGAAATGAAAATTTTCTTCAGCACTTTTTATCTTTTCTTGAAACAACCGAGGGATACACTCTAAACTTTTCTTTTAAAAGCTCAGCTCATCATTTTCTTAATAAACTAATACTTTTTGAATGATTCAGAAGAGAATTTTGGGTTAGAATAGGCTTTGTTAAGTGCATGTATGCCATGCATCCTTGTGATATTTCTTTCTGTACTTCTCAGCACATTTCCATTTCTTGCTATTTGTTGGATAGATGGATGTACAGATGGCATCTACAGACATTATCACTGTGAAGAAGATATTTTCATATTTCTGAATGCAGATGCAGTCAATATTCTCACTCTGTGAGACGGGAGAACTTAAATAATGAAATATCCGTCCATTTATCATTATAGGTGACACACTACTCTAATTACACTCTTGCAAGTGAGGCAGAATCTATGACAAAGCAACTTCAGGCAGAACACACTGCAATCAAGCTAAAAATCAATGTTTTTATAACCACAGTTATGTATGGCTCTTCCGTTAAAGAACATTTGCCTATTCTATTTTCCTAATCATTCAATAATACTTTATCTGACTTAGTCTCTCAGAGTTACATATAACAAACCACAAAATTGGCTCTGCTTCTTGAAAAACAGATCAGGAAAACAAGCACAGGTATTGGAAACATTTTCTAAAAGGTTAAACAATTGTAACTAAAAGTGAAGTGTAAAGGATTATAAGTCAGAAATACCTCTGATCTATAAACATTTCTAGGGGAAAGGCACACAAAAGACTGAAATATACTTTCAATTCAGTGACATGAATGTCTTTAATATGTGCTCATCAAAACTTAGTAGAAGCTTTTAAAGCTTCATTTCAAGGTCAAAGGAAAAAGTATTTTTTCTTTTAAAGTGTAAAGTGCAAAAAGAAAGAAAATCATTCTGATCTCAAACTCTGAAGATTCCTCCTGACTGACTTTGACTGTGAGTCAAGCCATGAACTTGTCTATTTAGCAACAGCAGAAAATAGCAGTGCATAGCTACATAATTTCAACCTGGCGGATGTATTTGTGCATGGGCATTTAACACAGAATAATTATTCCAAATATGAGGCCTGCTGGCTCAGATACACATCTTATTTTGAGGGCATAGAACAGTTTTCCTTCATTTAAAAGATTAACTTTGCTTTGTTTGAGGCATAGGCATATTCTAATCCTGTTATTTCTGGATGTGACTGGAAAAATAAACATTACATTAATCCCCAGACCAGCATAAAGAGGGTTGAGGAAATAAATTAGATTCTAATTAAAGCTATGCCACCCAGCTGCTTGCACAGCACAGGTTTTCTTTCTACATATCTGAAAGTCCAAAGGCAAGCTGTTTATTTGGTTGCCGGTGTGGACTTTAGATTATTTATCACCTTCAAGCTTGATTATTTCTAGTATCATGTCTCCCCAAAAAGTTCTCTATGAGATTGACAATACAGTGTCAGAAGAGATTGCCTGTCAGACACTAAATTACTCCTATGCTTTGCTCAAGGAAGGTTCTTTTGCCAACTCAACAAAAAGTGAGTGATAGTGCAAACCCAAGCCTCCTCTCTTTTATCTGTATTTATTAAAGGGTTGATATTACTAATTCTTTGCCAACCAGATTTTACCAACATCATTCACCATTCGCCTCTCTCACATCTCTCCCTACTTTGTGTAGTCCAAGATGGGAAAAAACAAACACAAAACACCAGGTCTGGACTGAGCAATACTCAGCACCGACTTAAAAGCATTCAACTCCCAATAGTCAGCAAAGAGGCCACAAAAAAGTGCATTGCATTTATTCATCTCCTGTTAACTTTTTGTGGACAGGGCAGGTGCTGCAGGCAGTGAATATTCACTTTTTATGCTAAAGCTTTCTTTGTGCAACTCACAGAGGTTGGTTCTGGGAAGAAATACATTAAAAGATTTCCAGTGCAGAAATTACAGGGGAAAATACAGTTGCTACTCCCCTGGATGGAACGCGGTCAACATATCCGACCTCCCATACACAAATACACTCTAAGGGGAATTAAACAGAGGATGGAGTGGAGGGGAGACACTGCAGCCAGAATCTGTCAAAACCCTCACACAGGAGGGAGCTCACTGGTATTTTCTAGTTGAGAAGCCACACAAGAGCTGAAAACCAAGCGAGATAAAGGAAGATGACCTGCTATTGAGTCAGTAACTCAGTGGTAAAATCACTTTCCTTGGACTGATCCATGTCCCAGGCCCAAGATTATCTCAGATACTATAGTGAGATACCCACCACCAAGGTACCGCCACCCCTCACTGAGTAAGATGTATGACTAAACTCACTCAAGCTCCACCTGAACATACAGAAATAGTACAAAAGTAAATTAAGAATCAGGAGAAGTTAGGGAAGATTCCATCATAACTTCTGGGATCTGTTGATGGACTGAACCTGTCTTCTCCCCGACAGGGACACCTATTGGGTAAGAACTGTATTCAATGCATGCTGAATGATTATCTCTTTAATATATTGCTTTGAGTATCTTTTTGCAGTCAGACACTATCACTGGCAATCCTTGAACCTTAATCCATCACAGTTTTATTAACAGAGTGTTATTCTGTAAACTGTTAATGTGAGTCCTTAACAGGAGCTAACAGTCACTGGCAGTGGGTATTGATGTGGAGATCCAGGAGGGGATCTCTCTGTTTGGCATGTGACCCTGAACAAGTCAGTCAAATCACCCTCTGATCTGGTGAAATGCTCAGTGAGGAGTCCCCGTAATGGGATGCTGACAGACTGGTTGGGCACAAGGGTCTCGGCTTTCCTGGGGCACAAACAGACTAATCAAACATCAAGGGTTTAAGAAAATCTCCCTTTTTCACATGACAGGGGACAAGGATGGGAAGGGAGATGCAGTTTCCTGTAAAGCTGATTCATTAAAGGAAAGAGGAGATGAGTCTTCCACCTCAGAGTCACCACATCAATTGCAATGGAGAGTCATTCTTAGACTTAGTCAGTTCTTATGGTGAGGTGAAGGAGAGACAGCGAGAAGGCAGGAAAAACTTATTTCTGACTCTCTCTCTTTGCCTTTCATCTGATTTCTAGGTCTTGAACATTGAAACCTAACCATGTCCTGGAATGGTGCAAGTGTTGATTTTGTTCTGGCATAAATAATGTTATCAGTCCTAGCTGAAAAACCCTTTCAATAGGTAATATGGCACAGAAACACCATGGTGACTTTACAGCCTCTGTACTTTTTTACAAAAGCAGTAGAGATGTTTAGGAGCTCAGTTCTCAAATCAATGGGATTTATGAATCTGGCCTTCTGTGACGTGTTTGTGTATCCACAAGGTGACATGCTGCATCTTTAGGCACACTTTGAAGTTATGTTGTCAATCACTGACGACGACAGAGCATAGAATTCAAAGTCCACTGAGTGCTTTGAAGTTTCGGTGTAGGACATATCTGAACTGCCTTTTGTCTTTCAGGAGCAGACTTCCTTAATAACAAGTCACATGGAGACCATGGGAATTGCCTTTCTGCTGTGTTAGCATCTCTGCCCTGCCAGATTTTTTGTCTTCTCTCTCACTGTGAACCTCTTTTTATTTTTCTGTTTTTATCTGTTTGGGGAGATACAATTTGATTTTTACTAAATTGCCATATCTGTTTTGAGGATTTCTGGAACTGTCAATTAGGAAAGCAGGTTTTTCTATTTTCCATGGAAGACTAAATTCTTAGAGGATGACTACCAGTCATGTGTTCAGCTTAAAAAGGCTTCTAAAAGCAATGCGGAAAGGAATCTCTGTTTTTCCAATGAACCTGCAAGGCTATTGTCTCCAACTGCATTCCTGCATTGACTCTTCACTGCTTTCTCTTTTAGCTTATTATGTATATCTCTGAGGGTATACCTCTATAAAGCTCAAGGCTAGAACACACCATCAGGCTGTCTAGTCTGACATTTTGTTGTCAGAGACTCCTATATTTCAGCCAGGCACCTTTTCAGCTGATGTGTATTTTTCATTAGGTAAACAATCATCTTCTGCAGACACCAGGGAAAGCAATATCCACCCTGTGCCAAGGTAGTTTATCACTCTTAGTGTTTAGAACATGTACCTCATTTTCAGTCTGGATTCAGTTAGCTTCAGATCCCAGTCATTCATTCTTGTTTAACTGTCCCTACCATGTTAAAGGGAGCTATTGTAGGTGGAATCCCATTTTTTTTTTTTCTTTCTGCAAGAGTACTTAGTATCCACAACAACAGTCACCTATTTCTAAAGAGATTAATAGAATACTTTATTTTTCTCTGTGGGGGAAAAAAAAAACATCCTTACTTTGTAAATAACTCAAGTGACTTTTTTTTTTTTTTGTTCTTTCTCCAGTTTGAATATTCAACTTCCAGTCTCTTCAATACCTTACAGACAGGTGATGTGTGGTCATGGTTGGTGTCCCCTGTTACAAGGTTTATAATTTTATGTCTGTATGAAAAAATATCAACCTCAATTTTCCATTCACCTTGTCAGTTTTAAAGGTACTTTCCAGATGTAAATGTAAGTGGCAATATAACATGAGACAGTAGGGAATTGGGCCCTGAGGTTAGAAAGTCTATATTTGGGTGCCACAAGAGAACATAACTCTGAGTAATGGGATAAAATTAAGCAAGGGAAAATTCAGGCAGACTGGAATGAAATACTTCTTAACTGTGAGATCTATGAGGTTGTAGAATAATCTTCTGTGGGAATTGATGGAGGCCTAGTTACTTCAGACATTTAGAACTAAATTAGTTAAAGCACTTGAAGATATTCTGTAAGGAATTATCCTGCATTGCCAGAAGGAATGATTAGATGACCTAGTAGGTCATTTCCATCTCCACTTTCTGTGATTTTGTTGTACAAAACCCCACAAACAGGAAATTGTTATCAAAGTCAAGAGATGCCCCTAAACTCTGTTTGAGTAAGAGAAATAAAGAGTAAATTGCATCACTTGCTAGTAACTGAGCAGAAATCCTAATCCAGCATTTCTATGAGTTAATAAATGCTACCAGTGCTGATGGCTGCATGCATAGTTGGTGAAAGCGGAAACATCCACAAATGAAAAAATGTCAGGAAACTGCAAGTGAATTATGAATAGGTTCCAGGAGAGGAGCAGCAGGAAAGGAAAAATCAGAATGGGCCTGATATGCATAATGGTGTCATGAGCAAGTTATTAGTCAGGAATGGATTGGTCTGTAGTAGAGGAGATGAAACCTGAAGCTGCAGTCATCCGTCTGGGAAAACTAGGTGGTTTTTATAGGCTTTGGTGAGTAGGCAGTGATTCATATAATATTATTACCAATTGGAATCATAATTAAGATGAAATCAGAGTCAGGGTCTTTGCTAAGGGTTGTACAAACTCAAAACAAGCCTAACCTCTGTAGAAATGTATAAGTGAATGAATGGTCTAGCTGAGAAAGCTGTCAAAAGAATATTGGTAAGAAAGATCCTAGAGAAAGATCACAAGTTCTAAGGTCCTTAAGTTCTTCCTTTTTTTTGTGTGTGTATACTTTAATGTGGTTTGTTTCTGAAACTGCTCTCAAATCATAGCACACTGTGTTTCTTTAATTATTGCTCTTATACATTCATCTGTATGAGGAATCACAAAGCAACTCATTGCTTATTATTTCAGTTGCTTAATTTTTACATTTGTCTCTTCTCCCAATCTTTTTAAACCTAGCTGCAAATAAACACAAACTATAGGTTCCTCTTCTGGGTTTGGCTGGGATGGAGAAGTTAATTTTCTTCATAGCAGCTTGAATGGTGCTGTGGTTTGGATTTGTTACTCAGATATTGTTAACAAACCAAAGTTTTGGCTATTACTGGACAATACCTGCACAGCATCAGAGCTTTCTCTTTTTCCCACTCTGTCTGCCCCTACTGGGAGCTGGGAAAAGGCTGGGAGACGACACAGTTGAAATAGCTGAACCAAATTAGCCAAAGTTATGTTCCCTACCATATAATGCCATGCTCAGCATTAAAAACTGAGAGTAGAGGAAGAACAGGGGGAAGGGTGCTCTCTGCTCCAACTGGCTGGGCATTGGTCTGGTTGGTGAAGTGATGAGCCATTGCATCACTTGTTTTTTTCCTCTTTATTTCATTTATTAAGCTGTCTTTGTCTTAACCCATGAGCTTTCTCACTTTTGCTCTTCCTGTTCTCCCTGTTCTGTTGATAGGGGGGAGTGTAGGTGTTTAGCTGCTGGCCAGGGTCAACTCAATACAGTGTCTTTTCCTCATTCAAAAAAAAAAAAAAAAAAAAAAGAAAAAGAAAAGAAAAGAAAAAAAAGAAAGAAAGAAAGAAAGAAAAAGAGTAAAAAAGCCAGTCAGACAGGGTTCTACCCCTCAAAATTCCTACCTTCCACTTGTAGCAGCCATTCTGAAAACAGGTCTGGTCAATCCAAAATGCATCATAACACTTATATGTACACTCCAGTTCCTAATTGACACAGTTTTTACCTTTTCTTCACACTTTGTCTAATAAGCCACAAGAAAATTTGTGAATAAACATGCTTTGTTTTCTATATGTGACCAACCACTTTCAAAATACCTTAGGCTCTCGTTCTGGCTTTGCAATTACACTTTATCCTTGTAAGCAACCTAAATTGTGACAGCCTCTACATCTCACTGTCTGTTGCAGACCCTGCATTGTGGCCTCCTCCGAAAACACACATCACACTCTCATCCTCACATCTATCGTGAGACATCTCTCACATAAGGGAACATGAGTCTCATTGCAGTGTCCGAGCTGGGCTGCTTAAAGCTGTCACACACTCAGCTGGTAATAAAGTCCTGGTAGTGAGGAGTTTCAAACCCTGCTCTTGAGATGGAACAGAGATGTCATCCTACAAATATCTGCAAGAACAACCCATTTGCTCATCAGAAAACACCTGGGATCAGCATTTGTATCCCAGATGAAGCATTCAATCCATTGCTGTTAGATCAGCCTAAAGCTTTTCAGGCAGTGTGGTATGCATCTTCTTCTCTAGATCAGTGGATTAAGCCAAGCATGTCCCTGCCCCCCCCCCGTCCCCCCCAATTATAACATACATCATAAGGTATATTTTAATTAATTTTTACTTTTCTGGCAGTAGTGAAAGTATTTACATTCCAAAATAATTCTTCTGAGAACAGTGTCACATTTAGTTGACATTCTAACATATTCCTAGCAATGAAAGCAGGAGGATAAGCAGCATGGGGAGGTAAGTAATAGGTTCATCATTTCTTCGGCAAACTCTTTAAATAACCAGATTTGAAAACAAACAACAAAAAAACCCTCAGGCACATGGATTGAAAGAAAAAGATAATTTGCCACCAGGTGTCAGTAGCGGTTCTTTTATTGTAATGGAATGCTTACCATCAAGACTGAAAAGGTAGAGTCTGAGCCAAGAAAGTCACAAAATTAAATGCATTTTTTAAATTATTGTTCAGACCAGGAATTTAAAAAAATTGAAGGAATTTCTCTTCCTGCCTGTATAGAGGACACTAACAAAGAAGATACTATTGGTGTATAAAATGGTCTTTACCCTCCATTTCCTACTAAATCTTTGAGGGTTTGTTTTCAAATCACAAAGACTGTCCTTTAAAGAAAATGCATCTGTGGTCAACTCATGAAAAAAGCTGCTGGGACCTGGTCAGTCATGTTTGCTCTTGTCTGATCGCTTCCACGCTGCTCTATCTACCCAGTACATCTCTCCTCCAAGGTATGGTTAAAGACAGACTTTCCTCTCCCAGCTCCTTGATCTCACTGGGTGACAGAGTAGCAAGAATAACCTGATTATCCCAGTTCTGTGGCAGTCATAAGGTACTGTTTTCAACTTTTATGTCCAAGATAAACTTTTAGTTTGTTTTTTTCATGACTGCAGAGTGACTTCACTTGGTTGCTACAGTGACATAATTAAAGTATACCTCAGTGTCTGTAACTTTAAGCCCCCGAAGACTTTTCCTGTTCAGGAGGCAAAGATTTACTGCGGAATCTAAAGAGAGACATCACCACTCCCCTCTTCTGCTAGCACTGCCTGGTGTGAAACATATGACACGGTATCATGCGTCATAAGTATATCTTTACCATATTTGTATCTTTATCAACAACCTGGATGAAGGGATCAAGTACCCCTCAGTCAATCTGCGGACAATACCAAGCTGGGCAGGCGTGTTGATCTGCTGGAGGGCAGGAAAGCTCTGCAGAGGGGTCTGGACAGCCTGGATTGATGGGCCAAAAGGCAAATTGTATGAGGTTCAACGAGACAAAATGCTGGGTCTTGCACTTGGGTCACAACAAACCCATACAGTGCTACAGGCTGTTGGAAGAGTGGCTGGAAAACTGCCTGGCACAACAGTACGTGGGGACGCTGGTTGACAGCAGCTGAACATGAGCCATCTGTGTACCCAGGTGGCCAAGAAGGCCCATGGCATCCTGGCTTGCATCAGCAATAGTTTGGCCAGCAGCACTAGGGAAGTGATTGTCCCTCTGTACTTGGTATTGGTGAGGCCATGCCTTGAAACCTCTGCTCAGTTTTGGGCCCCTCACTTCAGGAAAGCCATTGAGGTACTGGAGTGTGTCCAGAGAAGAACGACAGAGCTGGTGAAGGGTCTGAAACACAAACCTTATGAAGAGTGGCTTGAGGGAGTTGGGGTTGTTAAGCCTGAAGAAGAGGGGGCTCGGGGAGGACCTTACTGTTCTCTACAACTGCCTGAAAGGAGGTTGCAGTGAGATGGGTGCAGGTCCCTTCTCCCAGATATCAAATAATAGGACAGGAAGAAATGGATTCAAGCTGTGCCAGGGGAGGTTTCAATTGGATAGATATTGTGAAAAATTTCTTCACTGAAATGGTGGTCGAACCATGGAGCTGGCTGCCCAGGGAAGTGGTTGAGTCACCAGCTCTGAAGGTATTAAAAAGATATTAAAATATGTAGAGATATTGTTTAGTGGGACTTGACAGTGTGTTGTATTAATAGTTGAACTCAATAATCTTAAAGGTCTTTCCCAATCTAAACAATTCTGTGATTCTGTGGTAGATGTATCCAAAAAATGGATGTGCATCCACTGCAAGCTAGTTCCTTTATTTACGAGGAGCTACAAAAGAAGCTTCTTTGTAGGGGCTTCTATGCTCTCTTGGGAGCGTGCATACATCAGCACAACAAAATGGACGTCAGATCATGCTCCCTGGTCTGGGACAAGTAGATCTGCTCACCAGAACTGCTCAGAGAGACACTTAAGTGTAGTGCCCTTAAAACGTTTGTCACTGAGGTCAGAACTGAGGGATTCTTGAACACTGGTCTAGCTGATAAGGCTTTATGATTTTAGCAAAACCATTTTCTTCCCAGACATCAGCTGCACTGTTTGATGTCTCTGGTTTATCAATAGGGAAATAGTTAAAGTGTACAGAAATTTGAGATCTTTAATCCAGCTAACATTGGTTTAGCTTCCAGAAGATATCTATAAACAGAAAATAAATATGTGAAAAACTGGCCTGGCTTACATGTCTGTACCTGAATTTCCCTGTATGGAAAGCGGAGACAAAGGTACTGACTATCTTTCTAAAGCAGTGTTAGGATTTGCTATCGAAACAATGCAGGAATAACAGGAAGATCTTTAATGACAGTTGAAACACAGTTTTAGGTAGAAAATGGTGTGATGATCCAGGCTGACATTTTTATTGCTTTATAAACTCCTTTATTACCTATGTGATTTGTTTTGAGAACCAAAACAAAGTGACAAAGGAGTTTGCAGCATTCAAAGACAAAGGCTGGTGTGAATATCATTTCTAGGAAAGCCGATACAAGAAGGAGCAGAGAAGCTCCAGACTCTGGGACAGGGACCATCAGGAAAAAATCAGTGCCTGAAAGCACCAGTCTCTGTATATCGATTTTCATGTAGGGTTGGACATCAAAGCTTCAACAGAGAGGGTCCATTTCCTCAGTCAGATCTCAGACTGGACTCCCCTGAGCTGATGTGTCCTGAACATCAGGACAAGCTTTGGGAGACCCTGTCAAAGGCTTATATCTGTTGAGGTGTAGCAAGCCCCTTAGTGGGGATTTGTAGATACAGCTCCTTGTTTATCCAGAGTAACACTGGATAGATTTTTGTAAAATGTTTTGAAGTCTGACTGTGCCAGACCCTTGTGTCTGCTGCTGATGTTTGTTTAAGTTAGACCTCTGAGTTTGTAACAATGGAATTATCTATTTTTCAGGACAATTAACACAATGCTTCTGTACAAGCTGAAGGTCAGAGGATTAATGTGGTTTTATCTACAATGCACTTTAAAAAGCTAATTAAGAATCATTCAGTTTGCTCTGTACTAAAGACTGAAAACCTTTCATATTAGATGACTCTTGATCCTCTGCAGCAGCAGAGAGAGGGGGAGAGAGTGAGAGACAAATGGAGGTAGAGAGAATTGGAGAAAGAGTGAACTGGCATGCAAATAAACAAATACATCACAGGGATGCAGTTAATGAAGAGCAATAAAAAAACTTCCATTCTGGTAACACTAGAGATAAAATTGTCTCTTGGACAAAAGGAACAATCTAAAATATTAACCTGCAAATATATTCAGTATTTGCAATTACAAGCATTCCTTGTTAGAGCAAGAGAGATGGAGAGGAATATAGAGAAGTGTTTCTCTCAGAACATTATTTTAGAGATGTTTTTATCACTTAGTGCTTACAGAGCATCTCCTCTCTCTCTCTCTCTCTCTCCCTTGGTTGACAGCCTGTGCCATTCCTCTGTGGGGAATGTCTGTTTAACAGGCCTCCAGCCAGAGGTGAGTCTTCTTCTGAGTGAAAGTATGCAAGGATGTGGAGCAGAGGTGTGGCTCAGGTGCCAGGAGGACCTCGGAGCAGAAGGAGCTGCCCACTGGTGTGAGGATGGGTGTGGGTAGCAGTGAGAAGGCAGCTTGCCCTGAAAACACCTTGGCTTTGTGGATTACAAAGGTCAGGGGAAGTAAAATGAGACCCAAATCAGAGACATTCAGAGACAATGCAAGAGTTTGAAAACCATGGCAAGGAGTTTATAGTCAATGCAGTGCCCTCTGCCTAGCCTTTTAAAAGGAAAAGGTAAGGAAATTGGAAGCTATTCTTTGCTTTTGAATGTTATCTATTCTGCTGATTCAAGTGCTCAGGGGTTGATTTTCTGTGTCCGTCCAAATTATGTAAACACTATCTGATATTGAGGTGCCTCATTTCAAAACTGGGCTATGCACTACTATTCTGTTGATCAAATATGGCAATTATTTCAGGCTTAAAACCTTTTAGGGATAACAATAGATGCTGCCAATCAAAGGTAGAAAGTGCACAAGCATTCAAAAAGCAATCTGAAAGAGGAATAACAGTAACATGTGTAGGTAGAATATATTACAGATTACCATCCTCTTACACAAAGGCTAGTAAACTCCTCAAAATGAAGCAACCTACAGAGCTAATAAAAGGGACAGAAATGTGTGGATATCTTGGTTTGTCTAATTTGTGTCTTTCTAACATTGGTAGGATGACTCACTGGATTTAGTAACTGCTTGTGAAGATGAACATATTAATAACTTTATGCTGCAGCTCTGCCATAAAATGTAATCTTTTACAATTCTGTATTCTCAAGTGAAATACAAGCTTAGAATCAGAATAAAATTACAAAAGATATTTGAATTGTTAGCTTATGTTCTTTTTAAATCTGTGTTTATACCTTAAAGTATGCAACTTAATTTGGAAAAGAATATTTCCTTTTATCCCCATCCCTTCCCCAGTGTGCACAACTCCCTACTGTAGAAACGTATTTAAATATGGGGCTACCAGGATAGTTGTCCCAGGTAATCTGTGTATTTGTATATTTTGCCAAGCATAAATTACCATTTTCCTTCCCATCCATAAATGCTTGAATAGGAGAGCTTATGCAGACCACATATGATTCAGTGGCAAAGAAACCAATTGCTTACTGAAATTTTGTATATGTAACTCACAATGTTAGTAAACAATGGGATATAGATCTTTCAGCTTTTGATAACATTCAACAGATTTGAATAATTAGAAAAGGCTTGCCTTGAGGACATAGTAAATATAGCCCTGAATATTTAAATCTTATTTTGAACCTTTTTCCATGGTTTTAGACATCACACTAGTCTACAGAAAGGTTAATCTGAGTACTTGAGGGCTTGTAGAAGGTTATACAGAAAGTGACAGATAAAGCATCAATTGGAATCAGTGTTTTTAGGTATTTAGATGGTGCCCAATCACTAGACTGGCCATTTTGTTTCTCCTTGATTTTAATGAGACAGTTTCACAGGCTGTGTCACTGACTGGAGATACTTTTGCATTTCTGCATTTAACATACTTGAAAATTTTCTGAAGTAATGGGGAAGAAAAATTACAATATTTTTAGTGTAGACAAGAACAAATAGTTAATTTCTAATCTTATTGAAAAATTTCTATCTTTATGCATGAACCAATCAATTAGGTTTAGGATATTCACTAACTTTAACTTTCAAAAAATTATTTTCTGGACATGAATAAAAATTCAGAAAGATAACCATCTATTTTCTCCCAGATTTAGTGGATTGATATGGTAATGGTTCTATTTATTACTTAAAATGATCTGTATTTGTAAAATAATTAATGGAAAAATATATTCTCTCCACTCAGTCTTTGCCATGTAACCTTTGAAGTTAGTTATGCTCTTGATAGATTTAGTGTATGAATGAAGGCAGAGTTTCTAATATATTTGTAAAAGTCCCAAACTCATAAAACAGAAAATGACATGTATTGTATATACAGATATGTGTATAATACAAACACATTGCAGGTATATATTTATCTATATATAAATACACTATGATACATCTGTATTTATCTATCTATATCTCCACTTGCATTCTTAAATGATGATGAACTACATACACCCTTATCTCAAATGCTTAAAACTTGAAAGTGCTTACACTAAATAGTCAGATATCACTGCAGAGAAAGTCAGAGTTCAATTTCTTACCTGCTTTTTTAATTTCAGGGACAGCTGTCTTCTCGTGAGTTTTCTCTTTTTTTCCTGTTTTTTCTAAGATTTAATTAAAGAGAGTAATTTGATATGCCAGAACTCTGAATCATGCACTCAAATATGCAGTCAGCCAAGTCCTGGTGGGCACACACGGAAAAAAATGTGGCTTATTTGGGAGTTTAGTTCAGATTATTGCCTTCTAGAACTTGTACCAAACTAGCCACAGAGCAATCAGCTGAAAATGAAAATAAATCTGTATGTATCAAGTATGGATGATTTGAACCCTTAATAATTCATCAAAAGTTAGGGAAAAATCACCAGTGCATGAATGTGGCACCTTTTAGCTTAAGTTCCGGTAGCAATGAGATCGTTAAAAAATAATGAATGACTTAAATTTCGCATGAAGCAACACCTTAGTGGATTTTAGGTGTTTTCTGGGAACGAGTGACCAAAATATTATTTAGATGGATATCATGACTTTGCAGTTTGGTCACTGTAAGTTTCAATTGTTATTCTATAAAATAAATAGATCTACCCCACCTTCAGAAAGTGATGTACCATGAATTGAGTGATATCTTTCATGAGTTTTGTGTATTGCAGTACAACTGTGTCCTGTTACGTATGGATTCTACTAAATGGTTTAAAAAGCCCACAGATGGCCACCAAACAAGACATTTAATTTTTCAGAAAATTATTTTAGGAAATATTGAATGCTCAACACATCAGACATTAGATACTGAAGAAGTGGAAACATGCAAATAGTGTCTAAGCAACTAAGAGAAGGACAATACAGAGCCAGAAGCATAGGGCTAACCTAACAGAAGACAATGGGAAATAAGCCAGAAGTGTGAGTAAAAGCTGAATGAGGCCAGTGAGAATCATTTCCAAACCATACCTTTCATCTTAGTTTCAGTCGTAGTCCTCTTTTCATCAGTCTTTCTCTTCTCCTCTTTTCTCTCTGAAAAAAGAAGATCGAAATTCAGCTGGCTACTTTTACGTAGAATTTTTACACAAACAAACATTTATGTATGTATGTATGTATGTTTGTGTGTGTATGTATGCATGTGTGCATGCATGTATCTACACGTTTGGGATGGGGAATCCTTCACTAGCTGCAATATGTTCAAGATTTGATAAGCTGGTCACTTACTACCAGCATCTCAGAAATACATCTTAATACTCAGAGAGTGAATGTGGTGCTAAGGATAAAACTGGAACAAGTTTGCTCATCAGATTATTATTTAAACACTAATTAAGAAATTATGCCCATTAACCTGATGCAATTAAGAGTTTATTGTGGAGACTCAATAGCCATACACCCGTTCTGCTGCTTTTGTACAGCCTGACTGAATGACAGCAAAACTTGCAAGTGGTACTTGGGAACAAGTGTAGAATGCCACGAAAAGCCTGCATGTACAACATACCTTAATAGCACTTTTTATTAATTGAATCTTTGAAACTGTAATTACAGGACTTCTGTTATTTGTGGAGAGGTCATCTACAAAAGAACATGACTTACTCTTTCAAAAGCATCTGCCTCTATTTTGGCAGTTATTTGGGCAACAGTAGAAATAAGGAGAATAATTTTCCTTTTTTTACAACAAGCTGCAACAATTTAATTACCTATTTCATGAATATTTTGAATTAGAAAATTGAGATTTCAGTAGAGGATATAAGAAAGCTATAATTCTTATTTTTCCTTTGGGAAATTGATGTCCTTTTTGATGGGGAAGAATACAAGAGTACAAGAAAAACTTATTTTTTAATTGCTCATCCATGAAAAGCCGAATTTGTTACTTTCAGTTTGTGCTGCATAGCTTTGGGTATTGATATATTTAGTAGAACTATAGTTTTCTTTCTGTGAACTTTTACTATTACAAAAGTGGATAAGAAACCAAGTTTTATTATCTTATAAAAATATAGTACCATAAGCTTTTAGGCAAGATTCTTTTCTTTAACTGAAAAATATTTAAGGTATAGGAATATTTTCAGATCCAAGAAACAAATATACTCCCGTCCCTTGCATAATGCAAAAATAAAAACAACAACAACCAAACCACAACATCAAAAATCAACCAAAAAACCACTTACTTTTTACTTCTCTAGGTACCACAATAGACTTTTCTTCTGCATGGAAAAATACACACAAACAGGGAAAAAAATTAAATTCTGTACAACATTTTTTCTAAACCAAAAGAAATATATATATATTTGATTTTTGAAAAATAGAAAAAATTGCTGGATGTATGGAGTATATGAATTCCACAGTCTGTCCATGTTAATTTCATAAATATTTTGCCTACATGGAGGCAATGTATTTATCAATATTCAGGGTCTCCCCAAATCATACTTCTGCTGATTTTCTGACAATTTGGTTTAACATTAAGCATAATATAGATGTGTTGCAGTTCTTTCTTGTTTTGAACAGATTTGTTCAATGTGTTTCCTCTGTTATTGTCTTCAGAAAATCCTCATGTGTGTTCTACAGAATGTTTCTCTCAGAGTTTTGTATGCTTAATTCTTCCTGCTGAAACCCTGAGCACACTGCACTTCAAGATACAGATTGCTTTGTATTGTGAATGTGCTTTGTGATACTCAGGTTTCTTAGGTATGTGTAGAGCATCAGAGTAGTGCTGATCCTCCACCAAAGTTTGTAAGAGCTCCATATTCTTGTATACTTTAATATTCTTGTTATTTTCTGTCTCTCTCTCTCTCCCTCTCCCTCTGACACACTGCTCCAGACACTTTGCTAGGGACTGTGGATATCTCCTCAACAGGGAAATCTCTCCAGCTTCAGATTTCAGACAAGCTGTTCCACAGTTCCACTTTCCAGTGCCACCTACGACTTTTCAGTGGATTGTTTCCACATGTAATGTAGATCTCCTCTCATTTCTAAAATGTGGTTTAATTATTTGCTCACTCTGCCTGAATTAACCAAAACTGGTAAACATACCAATTGTCTCAGTGACTGACAGAAAAGATCTTCATTCTCTCTTCCTTCCATGAGCCTTTACTTGCAGTAACTAGAGGCTGAAATGCTACTGGTACTTCTGTAATGTCCATTTTTTTTTTTCTGAGTGCCTTAGTTCTGGTGAGTTAGATTAATTTTTTTAGATTGATTTTTTTGCCTTCTTACATTTCTGGTTCTAGGTGATGCACAAGAGTAATTTCTAAACCTTAGGTCCTTACAGCAAGATTCTCTTTAATCCAAGACCATTTCTGCCTTTGAACTCATAGCATTTTGCAGGCTTCTTGGGGCCAGAAAAAAACACTCAAGTTGCATAGCAAGGTTCAGAACCTTCAGAATATGTGTCTCAAATGCCATGAGCTGAGGCATGGAGCTTTGAGAAGCGGAGCTTTGTATGGAAGATGAATAGGAAGTGGTAGGAATTTTTACTGCAAATAACCCAAGCAAAAATGACTACATCCCTATCTGCAGAATCTTCATTGCCAAGTCATTCTACCAATTAATCCCACTGACATAATTTTCTTCCATCAAGCTCTCAAGCTGCATTATCCAGAGTGTTCAGGCAGCTTTGAGATGTCTATATTTGTTATGAAATTTCTGGGGGATGATTAGAACAGAGAAACATTAGAGGACTGTGGCCCCTATTTCCCAATTGCACTGCCTAATGCAAGATGTGTGTTCTTGGTCAAGTCTGAGAAAAACAGCTGCTGATCTTCCATTCACATCTCAGCTGCTTCTGGCCCCACTGAAGTCCCTCACAGCTACTACAGAGAGAAGTTTATGTAAATAAGAGCGATGGACTGGGTAAATGGATATTACAGAAAGAGCTGTTTCTGATTTAAGGAAGTAATCCCATTTCTGAATAAATTTATTTCATCTCAATTTGAGTAGCTCACATTTAGAATGCTGCATATTAAGTGTATATTTAACACCAGAAAAACTTGTAATTTCTGAATCAGTAAATGTAGTGGGCTTTCTGCAGATATGTACACAGCTAAATTAAGGGGAAGAGCAAATAATTAAATAGGAACTTAGGCAGGTCTTTTGCAAAGATGAAAATATGAACCGCAACTGTTAATTGAAAGCACTTATTTTTTTAGCTAGGAACAGTTACAGAACAACAAAGGGCCATGGACCAACTTCATAAAGAGGGACCATAATATGCACAAATTGTGGGTTGCACAAGGAAACACAAGGTGCTTTTGATGATTCAGTGTTTACCACAATATGAAATTCAAGTGCAATTAACGATTGAAAAATCTATCATTGCTAATGTTTCTTGATTATGTAATTAAAGTATTTTTTCACCAGTAGCACTGGTCCTGAGCCACATTTCGTGGACAGAGTAAGACATACAAGTACAAAAAGACCTCACCCTTAAAAGCCTGCAATAAATTTACAAGAACGAAATAGGGATATATCAGCTGGAAGAGTACATGACAGAATCAGCCAGCAGGGCAAGCAATGAACTTTTCATTTAGTCAAGTTTTTTTCTGTAGACTCTATGCAGAAGTTGAGCTTTAGGTAGTATAAGGAGTCCACTGAGCGTGAGAAGTGTGAATTAAAGCAGTGATGTACAGCGGAATGGGACATTCAGGTAAAAAATTATTCCTGGGTGAAAAATAAAAAGAAGCAGCATAGAATAATTTTCTTGGGAAGTGGCTGGATTGAAAAGAGCAGCCCTTGAAGCAAAGAAATCTCTGAGATGGAATTATGTGTTTTTTAATAAGGGGTGAAGGACTGAGGCCGGCGGAAATCCAACTAAGATTCAACAAAGACCAAGAAAGGGGTGTTTTAATCTGAATATCCTTTACCCATCCTGACAATGTTGTGTTGTTCTCATTGGACAGCAGCTAATTCTCGGACAATGGTGGGAGGGGAGATAACAGAAGCATGCTAAGAACGTGGCACTTGAAATCAGGCCTGGTAAGACCAGTGTGCTACTCTGCCAGTGCTGAGTGGAATCTAAATTTAGGGATGCACGAGTTAAGGGGCATAGTGTCATGGCAATGCTGCATAGGATCTGGAAGAAGGTGCTCAAAGAGTTTCTTTACCATATTGCTCCAGATGGTCCATGTGCTGATGGGAAGCCTGATTTTGGAAGGAATTGTCAGCTCATTGCATCCCCTCTGAGAAACTGAGGTAAGCAGGGAAGCCACAGATTCCTTCTGGTGGAGAGGCATGCGTATATCAAACACTAATTATTGGGACTGAATGCCAGAAGTTTGGAGATGTTTTGCTTTGTATAAGCTTTCTATAGTTCAGATACTTATGTAAAGCTTATCTGCATTTGTCTAAAACCCCGTTGTCAGGAAATCTCAGGAGGAAAGCTCCTGTGAGAGACTTTGGATATTGCCTGACTTTGTGAAATACTACAACAGCTTTTTTTTGCCTACAGATTCCTGTCCTGACAGAACTCAGGAGCAGCAGAAATACGTGTAAACTCATTGACGTACAAAACAGAACAAAACAAACATTAATCTAGCTTTTCCTGAGAAACCATAAATCAGACTGGACACAGTGACTTCATTCGAGATAAAACTTTGTTTCATTTTTCTCCAAGCAGTGCTGTACACTTTAAGCTGTCACTGGCATAATTTTAAAAGACCATTCCAAAAAAAACCACACCCCAAACTGTATTTTTAAAATTTTATTTCCTTATTGATTTTGAAGGGATTACAGTTGCTCTTTGTTTTACTTGGTGACTGAAATCCTTTCCCTGCTGAACTCTATAAAAGTTTTGCTGTTAATTTCAGTGGGATTTGGATATCTTTTAAAATATTAAAATAACTTTTTTCAGATTTTGATGATATTTCTTTTCTTTCCCCTTTGCCCGTTACTTGGAGTGGAGTCTGACAATAACTGGTGAGTTGCACTTTTGATTGTAAACAATTTAACACCCATTCACAAGATAGGGTCCCTTTAGGATTACAAAGTTTTTGGAGAAATGAAAAAACAATGCAAGGAGATATTTCTGCTTTTAAGATTAAATCTAAATTTCAAGTAAAGATTGATCATAGCTGCGTTTTTGCAAAAAATCTCTTTCTCGGGTAAGAGAGACCTTGTTGGTCTGGTTATTTTCTCTATGAGAAATAATTCTGTCTTGATTCAGCCAAACTACTGAAAGGTCAAGAAAGATCAAAGAAACCGAAATAGTATTAATCTAAAGTCCATAAAGTCCTTAGAATTGCTTATTTTCACATACAAACACACATATGTGTACCTACACATGCAAACGAATGGTCTCTATAACTTACAACTAGGCCAAAATGAAGTGTATTTTTTGCAAAGCTCTGTTTAAATGGCACCATAATAGTTTTTTTCCTGCAGAGTAATAAAATATAATTTATTTTCATACTGAGCAAGTAAAAGACTATTGAGGCACACAGATCATTGGAGATATAGCACACCCTGAAGTCCTAGGCAATCTCTCCAGCTCAACTTTGCTTTTTGAAACTGGTTCACTGTTTTCAAATCCCAATCTGAAACACTATTTGGCAGCTGTGAAGATTGCTTATGGAGATATTTTTGAGGTCTGCAGAATCTATGCAATAGAAATATCATGCTTGAAATTCCTAATGCTTTCATGTGACCTACATAAATGTTTGTTATTTCTTTCTGTAGTGATTACAGGCTCCTTTTTCATGGCTGTGTTGCATTAAGCACCAGAACTCTTTGTTAATAGCATGGGCCATATGTTGCCCTTACTAAACAGCACAGTGTGGAGCGAAGGAATGAAAATACGAGTGCAATGAAGCTGGAATATGCACATCAAGAAAAAAAAGAGGACAGACCAACTTCCACAAGACAACTCCACTGGACCGTGGTCAATGGCAAATATGATGCAAATATGATTATGATAATAACTTGGTCATAAATTCCCAGGGTAGTACTGAGTTTTTATGGGACAACCTTCACTAGTGAGAGCCAAACCAACACAGCTAAGGCAGCAGGGCTTGTCCTCTCCCTGCTTGTGGCTGCCATTCCTGCTAGGCAACATGAATCAATGTCAGCACCAGTTGTGTTACCAGTGCTGGGAAGGGTTATGCTGATGCTTTTTATGGGACATGCTTTTGAGCAAGGATGTCTGAACTTCAATAATGGGATGATGAGTTTATGCAGAACCTCTTTTGTAAGGGTTCCTTTTTCTTTCCAAAGAAAAGAGCTTCCTTTTTCTTATTCAAAGAAACATTCCTTTACTTTCCAAAATTTTTCTGCCTTTGAAAGCCCAGAGAATCTTAATCCAAGTAAGTATTGTTCATTAGTAGGTGCAACATATGCAAAAGATGATTATTTTTCTATAACTGTTAAAAAACACTATGAAAAGTTAAAATAATATTCAGAACTATTTGTTTGTGTTTTACTGGATAAACTTTGGTGAATATTTATTTTCAAATGCATACCTTAATATTTTAAATTGTGTTATTATTATAATGAAGAGAAAATATAATAATATATCTAATCAAAATATACATATCTTTATACATATTTTTTCCTACACTCTAGTAAACTTTTCTTTAATGTCTGTTTAACTTTTTGTATTTTATGGTAGAATAAAAGTAGTACAGAAGAACCTCATGTCATTAAGGAAAACATCAAGGTCTTTCTGAAACAGTGAAGATTTAGGGTTTTTTTCACCATCACTAAATCATTAGAATTTACTGCTTAAATGTCTAATTTAAATCTTTAAATAGCTCACTTTGAAACCTTGTTCACATTATTTCAGAGGTTTTACTGTCTTCAGTACAGACTCATGGAGATATAAGGCTCATATTTCTCAAAAAAACTTGTTATGCTGTATATACAGCAATACATTAAAGCTAACTGAACGTTCATCTACTAACCTAGATCAAACCATTGCATTATGATATTTCTAATAGGAATATTTTTCTTTTTTTCTATTTTTATTCTTCCTTGGATTAAAATTGATCAGAAAATGGATTTTCATCCACAACTTATATAAGTATTATTAAGAATATTCTAAATTGGAAGAACATTTTCAAAATTGTGGTTTTTTAAAGATTTCTGCTGTATCCTGAATCACAGTCTCTCACTGGAAGAATTTTTTTAAGGGTAATTGATTCTATAGTATAGAAGAAAAACTGAGGTTTTTTACAGACCTACTTGTGCACAGAAGAGAAGGCAGACATCCGCAGACTGTACAGGGACAGATTGATTTCTACAAGATTTATACACTCCTGTACATCAAGGGAGCTTTGTCAAAATTTGTATTGACTAGTAATTTAGATATTCTTGGTTATATCCCCTAATGTTATATTCATGAATGCAGGTACAGACTGGAAATTCTTCTTAAGACAGTCAGATAGTGTACATTCTATGTAGCAACATAGAGCAGTTGGCAATTTAGCCATCACAGGAGTTTTGGGGGAAGTTCAATGCATTTCACAGCAACTTACTTTATTGCATTCTGCAAACTTTGTAATTAGAGGATTCAGTGACCTAGAGATAATACTTTTTTCCCCTCATAGATCCTCTGAAGATGTTACAGAAATTTTCTTTTTTCTTGTTTTTTCTTGCCTCACTTAATATCACAGATACCAGCAAGATGGCAAGGAACAGCTGGTATATTTCAGTCAAGGAAGAGGGATATTTCAGAGCTTGTCACGATTCATGAACAGATCAGAATGGTTATGTTGATGACTCGTGCGTGATAAATGCTCTCCCACTCAAAGATACAAGAGCGGATTTCTAGGACAATATAATCTGGAAAATCATACTCAGATACAATGCTGTTCAAACTTTTTTTTGTGACACAGTGCTCTTCAAAGTGGTACAAAGTATATGTCTGTTTGAGATCATACGCAACATGAATTAAGATTCTTTCCACCAGGAGAAGGATTTTGATACAGGCTTCTCACAAAGGCACTGTGATCTTGTGAGAAGGCAAAGATATTCTGGACCAATTAACATGCAGCTTCACTGATAACTAGCTAAGCCTCTGATCTTAGTTTTGACACTTGTTTAACTGCACCTTTTTCCTGAGGGATTACCCTGCCATGTCAGAGAGGGCAACATGAGAGGACTATCAGAAAAGAAAGTCCTTTTCAGGTGAATGTGGCAATGGAGGAAAGTCAAAGCTATGTGAGCTGAGCAAAAATGTCAAGAATGAAGAGAGAGAATCACAGAAAATCACTGTACACTGCAGAGCAGTTTTAGGATGTCAGTGAATAAAAGAACACAAGAAATCTGGAGTTAAAAGAGGTGTGGAAGACTACAGTCAAGGAAGAGAAAGCATAAAAAAGTCAAAGTTCATGGAGAACTGATCTGTTCAAATGACTGGTGACACCAGTGTCCTGACATGGCCGCATCAGTGTCAGCCAAGCTGAGAGCACTGCTTCCAAGTACTTGTGAAAGCTGCAGAAAAAGATAAGATAAAGAATTTAAAATTAGTTCTTTTACTTCCTAGTTTACCAAACAAGGTTTCCAAGCTTGAAATACCAGTAGAAGTTATATATCAATGCCTTTCTCTTCCCAAATTCCTTTACTGTTTTTCTCTCGTTCACTGTTACAGGATCCTATATTTTTATTATTCTCCTCCATTGGTGATCTGAAGCCTCAAACTCTTCATTGAGGTTTGAAGGTAAGATCTTTGAAAGGGGCCAACCAACCATAAAATAGGAGAGCAATGATCTGTTCTTTTTCTTTCTGACCAGGAGAATACAAAGCACTTTGCTTTTTAACCAGGAGATATCTGAAAATTTCAACTTATACATACACTTCAATGCAATTTATTGCATACTACTAGAATACAGTGTACAAATTGGGATTGTCTTAAAATAATTACCCTTTTTCCAAAAGATTTACTGTGGAGGTGAAGGAAGAGAAAATGACAATGACAATGAGGGAAAGTTTGAGATTTAATATATACTAACAATAAGCTCTTTTTCTAAGACCTCAAGGATTCAGCAAAGCATAATTTCTAAAGGGTGTTGGATACTATCCAGGAGAAGCTTTCTATTTGAAGGTATCAAATAATCTAAAAATTTTAGCAATATCTGGCACATACACACCACTATTTCCATCTTATCAGAAAACAAGAATGGTCCAAGATTACCTAAGGCAGCAGTAGCAAAATAGAGCGATACAGAAAACATGTCAATCTAGGAAAAGAGTAAGATCCTTTCAGCCTTCACCAGTTGCACGATTACATATGTAATGTCTGAGTATCAGTGAGTTGGAAAGCCTAGGGTGTAAGTAGATAGGTTTCATAAATTTTCTGGGTGACAAATGTTCTGTTACTTCCTACAGTTTTACCTGTTTTTCAGAGCTGCTTTCTTCTGTCAAAGGCTGAGCCATTCTTTGATGTTATATAAAGTACATTTTTCAATTAAGAAGTGCTTCTATTTGTTCTCTATTCTGAGAACTTATAATACTATCTTCAACTATACTTATACCAAAAATCTTTTGTTTCAATCCATCCCTTCTCCTGATCAGTGATATTTAGTGATATACCAGTCATAAAGCTATCTAAGCACTAAGAAGTCACATGCAGATGTCTCTTCAGCTATTTCAAAGATGTAAATTTGTCTGCTTACTCCTCTTTTTCCCTTCTGACATTATGCTGAATATTCCCATGAATTACTTCTTTTTTCCCCTTCAGGGTGGGCTTGTTTTTCTTTTTTTTTTT